>VDFB02000011.1:2027973-2196844 GCA_007258455.2 Sequoia sempervirens | reverse complement strand
AAAAAAATATATTTTTAAAAATTCTAGGGATATGATTACAATTTGAAGGTTGTATTGAGAATAATGTAAATGCTTCCCAAAGTATGATAAAAACTAAATAAAATATAGAAATATGGAAATTAAAGCCATCATTTTAAATTATTTATGGCCAGGTCTCAAAATGTCATTACACTAAACGATTGTCCTCTTCATGTACTTCAAAGGCTTCAAAGATAGCCTTTTAGCCATCATACAATAAGTAAAATAGTGGTTACTATTGCCTAAACAGATGAGCTCCTCTTGGGAAAAAGAATCATTACCCTCTAGATTGGATGGAGATAGAATTTCTTTCCTTGTAACCATGATACAATAAGTAAAATAATGGTATTGTCTAGAGAGATGAGATCCAAGGTGGTGATAGGTTTTATTGAAATAACAATAAAACAACAAAATATTCATTCTAAAATCATATAGATTTAAGGCGTGAAATTAATAGTTTGCACTTTATACATATATAGATAGATTTTTCAAGGCAACACTTCAATTTCTAGTTTCAATGTAAAAAGAAAAGGCTTCTTTCAGCTCAAACTATAAAGCAATTAAAATCTTTTGGTCACACATTTATTGATGATTAAGCATTTCACATTTTACGCTATATATCATTTTATTTAAAACTCCAATTCAAGATTGAAGTAGATTTATGATCTTATAGGGAGGGCACATTTAAAAGAAGATTGATATTTTATGCAATTCATTAAATCCGCATCTTAACTAAGTCATTATAATATTATTGGAGAGATGAATATTTGTTTAAAATAAATAGAACATGTCTTCTTAATTATGGTCTCTTTGATAAGCACATCTTTATTGAATCAAAATATTTATTCTCATTGGCATAGAACATGATTTTTTCATCATCTTTTTTCCTTAGTTGTATATATTATATGGTTTATTTTTATTTTTTGAGCCAAAAACAACCTCTATAACTCAAAAAATACATTTGAGTGTTCTCAGCATTAAAATACAAGGTTTAGATTGCTTTTCTAACACCCTTAGCACATTGCATGCATTAAATATTTTAATTACATTATTTTATGATTAGGAATGTATGAGGCATTATCTTCCATTTGTCTAGGAATGGGAGAATCCACATGGCCCTAGTTGAGTAAAATTGGATGATGACTAATATCATTGAATGTAGTGGATTCCTTATTCATCTCCAAGATATGGTTGATAACAAAGTTGAATTCCTAGAAAGTTTTAGTGCATTTCAAATCATAGAACAAAATAATTTATGGAAATTATAAATCTAGACATAATGTAGCATACGAAATTGTCTGGTTTTTTTTCAATTACTCCATTACATATCCCATTATATGATCAAATGGAAGAAATGAGTGCATTAAAAATTAAGGAAATTTTATTTATATCAAAGCTACTGTTTAAGTATTAAAAATATATAATAATAAAAAATTGCCTCTAACTCCATGAAAATGTAATAATTGATATGCATTTTATTTTTTAAATATGTCAAAAATGAATCTATTTTTTAATAAACTCTATATATGTATTTATATTTCGCATAAAAGAGCCTACATAAATAAAGAAAATTTAATATCATGATAGTATGTTGGCGTATAACATACTATTCATTAGTTGACAAGTCAAAAATACTTGTATTATGAAAACTTTTCAATACCATTTTGTACTTCATTAAATGGTTGCACTAAAAGAACATGCATCAAATGATTCATTTATTTCCATATAAATTTGGTATAACCCTCAAATTTAAAATTACCCATTTAAAAAATATAGTCCAAAGGCAAAGGAAAACTTAGTTTGTGTGTCATCCAAATTAGATTCCATACTCTCTAAACCCAAATAGGATGAACTCAAGTGGAAAAAGTAAATGTACGGTGAACAAATTTCCAAGAGACAACAAGTTTATGACAACAACTAAGCCAAAAGTTTACCCATTAAGAAAAAATTAACAAATCTAAAAAAGATTCATATTCTCTAACAACTACACACCTCCTTCAAAAATCCATGTTTTGTGAACCAACCAATGATGATTGAAATAAAAGCAAACACCACTAATCACCATGTTACAACATGATCACCAATATTTTAACTCTTAAATATAAATATTAACAACAAAAACTAAACATTTTTTTCTTAAATAAGAGTCAAAGAGGTCTAAAAACCCTGTGTGCTTCTAAACTATAAATAAAACCAATATGTTAAATTCAAATAAGAAATCAAACATCTTTAAAATACCACACCTAAATGCACACTATTCTTCGCTCTAAAACCATAAACATAATGCATTTCCACCAAATGAACTAAAGAAGAAGATAATATTAGATTTTAAATTCTATTTAAAGCCTAAACTCCCATCCCTCTCAAACCATACTAAAAGCCCAAAAATATCTTAAAAATAATATTATATAGCTTACATGCATTAACACAGAAAATGTTCAATCTCTACCTTGTATTTTTTATGATCTACTCAAAACCTTTGAAAACCATAGAATGCAATATTTTTCCAAGCAAAAATTTATTTGACAAAAAACAACCAAGATAGCATATTTGAAGAAAAAATATGTAATGCAATGCAAGCCCACTCAATGATAAACCTAAATAAATAAATATTGATTTTATTTCTAGAGTGGGTTTTAGACATGTATATTTATGTCCACGTTTTTGGTAAGGGTGTTGGAGGGCATATGTTAGAAACGTGTTTGAGGTTTCCACATTTTAGGCTAGCTATAATGTTTGAGGCTATCACAAAATGTAGGTCAATTGTAATGTTTAAACGAGGCTAGAGCTACCTCCTCTTCTTAAGTTTCCTCCATAATTCATCTAGAAAAGGTTTTTGAATATCTACTAGTGATAGAATTCTATGAAATAACTATTTTAAAACTCTTAACCAAGGATAAATTTAAGAAACCCCCTGGGAAAAGATATAAAAGCCTAGCGAATCTTGAATTATTTCCTAAAAAAATATTAATTCTATTAGTGAATCTTTCCTTTTTTGGAAAAAAATATTAATTCTATCAACGAATCTTTTTAATAACTAGAATTTTGTAGAAAATCTTGGCAAATTATACTTGTATTGAAAAAATAAAATAATGTTGTTGAAAAATTAAACTTGTATGCAAACCAATAAAATAATTTTGTTGCCGAAATAAACTTGTATGCAAAGCAATTAAATAATTTTGTTGGTGAATTAAACTTGTATGCAAACCAATAAAATAATTTTGTTGGTGAATTGAACTTGTATTCAAACAAATAAAATAAGTTTAGTGGTGAATTATATAAATATTAAAAAACTATAAAATTAATTATTTGGCGAATGTGTTGGTAATTTTTTGAAAAATCATAATGTGGGTGGTGAAAATGTCAAATGCTAAATGATAATGATTAAGTTACTTAGTGAGTTTATAAGTTGTAATCATAAGTGAGAAATTTATTGTGAGTTGATATTTATAATGATTAAGGTACAACAAGCCCTTTAATTCTTGTATCTTTTCAATGTTGTGAAGTAATCTACTTGAAACCAAATGCCAATCCAATAACATTTGTAATGACTCTTTCATGTGTTGACAACGCCTCCAAATAGAAGGAATTATACTTCACACAAGTAAATGTCATTAAATTACATATTTGGTAAGATTTTACTACATTCATTGATTTTGTTTGGTTCTTTGTAGGTGCTAGTGTTTTAGTTGGAGGAGATCCTAATGGTTACTCCTTTGAACAGGTGATTATTCTCGTCGGTTGAAAATTGAGAGACTCCAATTGATACTATAATTGATGTAGAAATGTTGGAGTTCATCTTCTAAATAGACTACATTAAAGTGGAGGAGGTGTTGTGTGTGGTATCAAGTGAGCAACTCTTGGACCACCCATGAGTAATCTTTCCCTCTTAAATTACCTCAATGTTCTTATCCAATACATTGGACCTAATACAAGATGCAGGAATAATCTAGGAGTTAGCATTCTGATATATCTGAGAGCCCTACATCTTTGAGGATTCCTTTTCTAAAGCCCTTCGTGAATATGATTTATTCAAAGAAAGTAATGCTCCTATTGGTGATCTATTCAAGATCATAGATGTCCAAAATTCTCCACCTACAATTTGTGTTCACTTTGTTATTGAGCATGGCCTTTACAGTTCATGCAACATTATTGTACACAACTCACTTCAGGCTCATAGAGGAGAGTTAGGTGGTGAGTTTGTAGAACACACTGAAGAGATATTTCAGGCTCTTCTTTTCTTGATAAGCCTCCACCCACCTCCCTTGATCCCACATCCTCAATTGGTTCCAGACACTAATGTTGCCCAACCTAGTTTGATGAATGTAAATGAGCCTCTAGCTCAAATTTTCTTTTAAAAGTGTTTGTATTAATGGATTTTATAGATCCATTTTATTTTTGGTAATTACAATAAAGCTTTCATATGTCCAGCTTAGGGCATTTCTAAAAGTGTTATTCTAATGTTTTGGCCATCAAAGAGCCTTTTGTAATTTGTATGTACTATTATATATACTTCAGGTGTCTTGCATCTTTTGCCTTAAAAAATATCTTTTGACTGTAGAAGTGTTATTCAAGCCATCCAAGGGTCTTTTGTAATTGTTTTGTGTTGAATCAATACAAATAGAAAAGATTACAAAGAAATAGGATAGTCAATAGACTGTCATGAATACAACATAAATTAGTTGTTCAAACTGCAATACAAGACATCAAATTTTTCCCATGAAAGGGCCTTTTGTAATTCATATACTTTTATATTAAATTTATTAAATTTTAATTTATTGAACTTAAATTTATTATTTAGTTAAACTTGCTAGTATTAAATAATTTAAATAATATAAATTAAATTATTTTAAATAAGTTATTATAGTTACGTTATATTTTTAATAAGTTAATATATAAACTCAAATTATCTTTTAAATAAGTTATTATAAACTTAATTTTTTTATTAGTTATGTTATAATTTTAAAGTGGAAAAAAAAATTAATTAAAGATATATGTTCTAGTAATATATCCTCAAAAAAAAAATGGCATGTGGTGTTGGAGGTTTGCAATGATCAGATGCAGGGCGAAGGATAGGGCATGGGATGGATGGCAGGAGAGAGCTTAGGCAAGCAAATTTGGAAGGCATATGGCATTCAGACATATGGGAAAGGCCACATAATAACAATCGTCTGCTCCTGGGTGAGGCGAGTAGAGCCTTTGGTGTTCATGGGAAACAACGGGGTGTGCCCAGATTTAGGGTTCATCAGGAGAGGGATGTGTATAGAAATTAAGAGTTTAGAAGGCCAAGACAACAAGACAGTGGTCACAGTGGAAATGGTGGGTCGGAGGATCAGGATGGTCGAGGTTGAAACCTTAATCGTAGACCAAATAACCCCAAGACTGTTTGGCAGCGGAAATAGACTCACACAGAATGGGAGGAGGCGAGGGAAGATTCCAAGTCTGGAAAGACTCAAGCCATAGTTTCAATGGGTGCAAAAAAATTCCAGGGGGTCAGGCTACTCTTGTGGTTAGCTCAGTCAAGCTCCAAGCAGAGGTGCTATGCCTGGAAAATCTAGGGTTGATTGCAAAATGGTATGGAGCTTCTCTAAATTGGGATTATTTAGTTAAATGGTGGAAGGAGCAGTGGGGCTTGGATCTTTAGTTTAAAACCCTTCAAAATGGGTTTTTCCTAGTGGTGTGTCCAACTAGAGAGTTTAGGGACAATATTGTGGATGTTGTTTGGGGCCTCGATGGTTGCGACTTTTATCTTCGTCGTTGGGTAGTGGGTTTTAATCCCTCAACCCACAAAATGGAGTCAATGCAAGACTGGTATAGACTTTCAAATCTTCCAATGAAATATTGGGAGTCAAGCATTCTAGAAGAGATTGGGAATCGTTTGGGAACCTTTGTTTGTGCAGAAGAGAGGAAGGATGCAAAGGAGGCTTCTACATATGTGAGGATTTGTGTAGAAAATAATTTGATGCGACATATTTGGGAAGAGATTGAATTAATATCTAAATACGAGAGTTGGGTTTAGAAGCTTAGGGTTGACTCTCTCACTAGTCGTTGTTTGGTGCGCCCCTTGATTTGCAGATCCTCGTTCAAAAACACTGGTAAAGCTAGGGAGGTGGGGTCTTCTTCATCACTCATTGAAAAGGAGACCAAAGTTCATGCTTTAACCAAGTCAAAGCCAACAGAGAATGGTAAAGGGTCAGGGCTAGTGGTGATTAGAAGCCCTCTTTTGTTAAAACAAAGCTATGGTCGAGACTTGTCAGTTCCCTTGTCATTGCCTATGGCGAAGGAAAACAATACAACAAAACCAATGTAAGAAGATGTGTTGGAGCAGGATATAGATCAGAACACGGCTCTAGAAGACAAGATTTTCGAGGTTCTGGAAATCTTGGGGGAAGACTACCAAAATGTGGAGTTGAACTCTTTGATTGAAGTAGGCAAAGAACTGGTGGAATGGGCAAAAGCGGCTAAAAATAACTCTTGGGTTTTAGAAGATGGGGATATGTTGGAAGACACACACATCACTCATGAGTTTGAAGATGTGGTTGGGTGCACAAAGGGAATCGACTCCTAATCAGGGAAGAAAATGAAACCAACCCTAGGTCTGGAATCTACTCAAACCAAGTTGGGTATCTGTCAGAAGGAGTTGTTTAAAACTACCCCGGATTGTGGTGAGAATAAGAAACAGGGAAGAATTTCAAATCAAGAGAAACTCAAATGGGATGGAGAAGCAAATGACCAAAAGAAAATTGACAACATGATGAAAGTAGGGAAGAGCAAGACTCTTCATGAACAACAATGAGGCTCCTTACATGGAATGTTAGTGGTCTCAACGCCTCTAACAAATGGAGCCTAATTAGGCACCATATTGAAGCTTGTCAAGCAGAAATAGTTCTTCTTCAAGAAACAAAACTTAGGGACCAAGATTTTTACATAATCGAATCCAAAATCATCTGTATAATGACCAAGATTTGGTCAAGTTCAGCAAAAATTTGAAGTATTGCAAATGGTTAGGGGTTGGAGCTGATGGGGCTTTGAGTGGTTTGTTAACTATTTGGAAGCCTCAATCGGTTTTAGCAGAAGATGTTGATTATAATAAGAACTGGTTGGCTTGTCAGGTAAGGAGTTTACTTTCAAATCTCCATTTTATGCTTATTAATGTTTATGGCCCTTCTTCATGTTTGCAAAAAAGGCAAGTATGGCAAGAGTTAGATAAAATTCTTAGCCGCTCAGGGTTAGATTTTTGTCTTCTGGGGGGTGATTTCAATGCTATTTTAAGGCCTTTAGATAAAAGAGGAGGGGTGGCAGAGTTCTTCAATATCGAACAGATTTTCAACACTTTGTGGAGAGAAATTCGTTGGTTAAGCTGCAA
Source organism: Sequoia sempervirens (assembly GCA_007258455.2). Taxonomy (NCBI): domain Eukaryota; kingdom Viridiplantae; phylum Streptophyta; class Pinopsida; order Cupressales; family Cupressaceae; genus Sequoia; species Sequoia sempervirens. The sequence continues at coordinate 2,189,460 of VDFB02000011.1, read as the reverse complement.
ACTGGGAATGGTAGCTACACATGGACCACTATAAGGAAAGACTTTTGCAGCATAGTGGAAAAGCTTGATAGATTTTTCTTCAAAGGGAATTTTGGAGCCTTCCCTTTCACCTTGGATAGCAGAATCAATGCAGGAGTGGGTTCTGATAATTTTCTAGTTCAATTGCAAATTGAAGGTGAGAAAGGACCAATTTGCTACCTGTTCAAGTTTGAAATGATATGGTTTAAAGATCAGAATATTTTGGGCTTGATCAAACATTAGTGGTCTGAATGTAATCCAGGTGGAACAAAGATGTTTAATATAGTCTCAAAACTGAAACATGTTAAGCAATAATTAAGACAGTGGAATAAGGAACGCTTTAAAAATATTTATGAGGAAAGGATCAAGATTGAGTCTAAATTGGAAACTCTAGTTGGGGTTGTTATAAGCCAAGGGATGGACAACGAAAGATATGAACAAGAGAAGGTCCTGACTTCAAAATTGAATGATCTTTTGGCTAAGGAGGAATTGTTTTGGAGACAAAAATTGAGGGAGATCTGGCTTAAGGCAGGAGACAGGAATACAAAAAAATTTCACAACTCTACAAAGGTTCGTAGGGAAATTAATAGGATTGCAAGCATTAAAGCAATTGATGGTCGCTTGCTGGAGAATCATCAAGAGATCAAAGATTTGAAATTCGAGTATTTTAGTAATCTTCTAAATGATTGGGAAGGTTCTAATCTAGGAGTTCATAATGAAATATTAGGGAACATTCCAGCTTTGGTTTTTGGTTCACAAATGGAGGCTCTAAATGCTAAATTCTCAGGAAGAGGAGATTAAAATTGTAGTTTTTGGTTTACACCCTGAGAAGGCCCCGAGCTAGATGGCTTTCTGATGGCTTTCTTTCAGAAGTGCTGGGATTTTGTGGGTTCAGAAATCACTGAGGCAATTGAGGACTCAAGATGCTCAGGGAAAATTCTAAGGGAGGTAAGTAACTCTTTTATAGCACTTATTCCAAAGAAAGAGAAGTCGAAATCTTGGGATGAATTTCGTCCTATCTCCCTTTGCAACACTTTTATATAAGATTTTGGTTAAGGTGTGGCCAACCGCCTCAAGAAAATTTTTCCTTTCATCATTTCAGAAGAGCAAACATGGTTTGTGCCTGGGAGGTCGATCCTTGATGGGGTAATCATAGCTCAAGAAGTAATCCACTTAGTTCAGAAGACAAAGAAACCAACAATGTTTTTAAAATTGCATATAAAGAAAGCATATGACAGGGTGAATTAGCGATTCTTGTTTAAAGTGTTAGAGGCCTTTGGTTTCCAAAAAGAATGGCTTGATTGGATTTTTAGTTGGGTGGCTAGTTTGCGGTACTCGGTCTTATTGAATGGTTCGCCTGAAGGTTTTTTCATGGCTTCACGGGGCTTAAGATAGGGAGATCCACTTCCCCTTTTCTTGTTTATAATTATGGCGGAAGCTTTGGGTCGATGGATTGATAAGGAAAGATGTAATGGTTGGGTGGAAGGTCTTCAGGTCACAAGTAGCCTTCCCTCTATCACCCATAAACAATTCGCAAATGACACTATGTTGTTTGGGGTTGCCTTGCTTAGAGAAGCTTGGAGGTTAAAGGGTATTTTGGACAAGTACACTTTGGCCTCAGGTCAGGAGCTAAATTTGGTTAAGTTTGAAGCTTTTTTCTTCAATACAAGCAATGTGCTGGAAGTTCAGATTTTGAGATGTCTGGGTTTCAGAAAGGGCCAGTTGCCATGTAAATATTTGGGTCTACCATTAGCTAAAGGAATCAAGCATGGTGGTACCTGGAATGTTTTGTTAGAAAAGGTAAAAGGAAAACTCTCTTCAAAGAAGAGTCGTTGGCTTTCTTGGGTTGGTAGATTGGCAATGTTAAAGTCTGTCATTGCGACTCTTCCAATATACATGATTTCTTGCTTGCCAATGTCGGTGGGTGCGAGTAAATATTTAAACAAATCAATGAAGGATTTCTTTTGGAATGTGTTTGGGGATCATAAGAAGTTCCCATTAATTAAGTGGCAGAAGGTGTGTGAAAGAAGGGAAGAAGATGGCACGGGGTTAAAAAATTTGCTTTTGCAAAATAAGGCACTTGGGGCAAAATTATCCTGGGCTATTCATTCTCAACCAGAGCTAAAGTGGGTTAAAATTGTGAGAGCCAAATATTTGGTTAATGAGGAAAACTATTTTCTGAAGGCCAAATCTCTTCCTTATGGTTCTCGCATTTGGAACTTCATTAAAAATGCTAGAGATCTAATCTTGGATTATCTAACCTAGGAGGTTAAAGATGGTAGAGAGAAATTTTTTTGGGAGGACTCCTAGGAAGGATTTCCCATTCTTGCTTTGGATCCTTCCCTAGCTCAAGTCAAGGAGAAAACTAAACAGCCTTGGGGAGATAAGTTACGTGACTACTTCGAAGACCCCTCTGATCTTAAGGATGGTTGTTACCGTTGGAAATCTCCTAGACAGTTGGGTTTGAAAATTCAATATGTGGAAGCCTTTGAGAAATTTTTGAAAGGGAGATGTGTTTGGGGGAGACAGGGCAGGGATAAAATTTGGTGGAATGCTTTGGCCAAGGGGTTTTATTTTGTAAAGGTTGGTTATGCAATCCTTGCCTCTTCATGGGATGTCGAACCAAGCCTTCCAACCCAATTATGTTGGAATAAAGCTTTCCTTCCTAAGGCTGGCATTTTTACATGGGTAGCGGCTCAAGGCAGGGTGTTGACGGGAGATAGATTTGAAAAGTTAGGATTTTATGGCCCTTCTAGGTGCCCTTTGTGTAGGAATGTAGAGGAAAGGTGGATCATTTACTGCTAAATTGTCAGTTTTCGTAGGCTATTTGGGAGTGGTTGTGCTCGAAGTTACAGTGGAAAACAACCTTCCCCAATAAATTGCTAGCATTGTTAAACTCGTGACCATCTCCCTTGAAGAATTATCTATTTGGAGTCTATGGTTAATGAGTCCCTCGATTGTTTTATGGGAAGTTTAGAAGGAGCAGAACAAGAGGATCTTCCAGGATAAGGAAATGTCTATTCCTAGGCTATAGAGTAAAATTGAGGCTTGCATAATGGAATGTTTCAATGCAAGGTTGGAAGAGATGAGTTCTAAAGGGTGCAACTTCTCATTTTGGGATTCTTTGATGTTCAAGAACTGGTTTGGTATTAAGGCTCCTACTTTTGTGGGTTCAGGGGGTGCGGTGACAACAGAAGAGCATAGTAAGGTGGATTGGTTCCCCTGTGATCCGGGTGGGTGAAATTAAATTTTGATGGAGATTCAAAGGGAAATCCTAGTCCTTCCGGTGCATGATGCATAGTAAGGAACAACAATGGGGATGTTTTGGGGTCACTAGTCGTAGCTCTTCTTGAGGGGACAAATAATGCAGCTGAATTTCAAGCTTTACTTCTTGGCCTGAATTTATGCAAATAATTGAAAGTGAGCAAGGTAGTAATTGAGGGTGATTCCAATTCAGTCATCAACGCTTTGAGGACAAAATAAATTTTGAATTGGAAGTTGGGTGAGAAGCTAGAGGTTGCTCTAGGTTGGTTAAAAGAGTTTGAACAAGTTATGTTCAATCATATTTTGAGGGAAGGGAATGTTGAGGCGAACCTTCTATCTAACATTGGTGTTGTTGGTCCTGATAGAAAAGTGATAGGCAAACATATGGTATGAATTTTGTGGGAGGAAGGGAGGGTTGTTGGATCTAAGTTGTGATCATATGGTTTGTCCTTGATGACAAAATCCCTTTCAGTTGGCTCTACTTGTTGACAGTTTCAGTTTGGTTTCTCATGCTTTTTCTTGGTGGTACAGTTTTGTCTATATGGTTTACATGCCTTGGCATTCAGTGGACAGTCTACATTCAGAATTTTAATATCTTATGGTACTGATCAGTTTGAGCTTCGTGCAGTCACAAGTTATCTTACTTGTACATTGTTTTGGTGACAAGAAAGAACATATCGGCGTGAGAATGCTTGGGTCTCCCCGATCCATTTCTCTGATAAACGCTTGTGTTGCTTATCGACAAGACGTTTTTGATGTCATAACGATTTGATTTTACATACAGGCAGTTTTCGGCGTGACATTGATCGTGGTCTTGGCGACTGAAGAAAAGTCTTTCGGCATGAGTATCTTTCACCGCTGAGAGGTCTTATCGAATGAGTCAAGTCTCACCGACTAATACATGAGGTGGTTCATCAGCATAAGAAATCCCTATCGGCATGTCGTTTCATCGAGCGCTTTGTGTCTTGGTGACCGACACAAGAAAGTTCATATCAGCATAAGTTATACCCGTCAGAATGATGTCTTAGCGAAGACATATTGTCTCACCAACCAAAGGAAGATGAACTTATCGTTAGGAGTTTTTTTTATTGGGGTATTGTCTCATCGAACTTGAAATGTCTCCCCGACTAGTGCATGTGGAAGTCTATCAGCGAGAGTTGTGGCATCGTTATATGGTCATAGCGAACTCTTTTGGTCTCACTGACGGGTGCATTAAAAGTTTCACTTCGGCCAGACTTGGAGTATTCGGTTTAGTATCTCAATGAATTCAAGTGTGTCTCACCGACCGTATGCATATGGAGACTTATCGGTAAAACTAATGGCTATCGATATAATGTCTTGGCGAGGTTTGCCTGTCTTGCCGACTGGCAACGTAAAGGTATGCATCTCGGTAAGAGTTTGTGCATCGAAGAAAGGTCTTGGCGAATTCGATTTGTTACACCGACCGAAAACATAAATGTAGTCTCTTCGGTAAGAGCTAGGGTTTTCGGCAAGTGACCTTCGGTCTCACCGATGGAACATAAAGGGACTTCGTCGGCATAAGATCTGGATTGTCTCAGCAACACCGGATGAAAGGATGACTTTCGGTATGACTCATGCATTCTACGAGAGGTCTCCCCAACATTGATATGTCTCGCCAATGGAATACAAATGGTCTCTATCAGTATGAGAATTGAATTCTCTTGGTGATCTAAGGTGTTCGGGTTCTTTTGGTATGACACAATATAATCTACGGGAGGTCTCCCCGATGTCGGCATGTTATAGCGACCTGCTTGGGACAGATGGTCTCATCGGCAAGAAAAACCATGTGTCACGGCGAATAATGTGTATCAAGTGGGGTTTCGGTAAAACAAAAGGTATTCTATATAATGTCTCCCCGACTGTTGAAGGTTACAGTGACAAACAGAGGGATGACTAACAGTGATAAAGTTGCTTTCGGCATAGGTATTGAATTGTTACGGTGACATGTTGATCACGAGGGCTCTCAGAAAAACAAAGATTTGTCTACAAGATATCTCTCCGATATCAAAAAGGCTATAGCGATAGTGAATGGAACAAAAGGGAATCTCGGTGAGAAAGACTCTTGTGTCTCAGCAACTGAAACAAATTTAACAGAAATGTGATATCGGGGAAACATAAAAGATCTTCGATATGGTTTCTCCCCGACGGCAGAAGATCATGGCGACGCACAAGGACAAAGGAATGATCAACGTTATAATTGCCTTTGGCATACTTGTCTAGATGTCTCAGCGATTGGAAAGAACATAACACATGGCGACTGTTGTCTCAGCGAATGATTTTTTGAAAACTCATACACTGTGGCCGACATGGATTTTTCTAAGTATAGTTGTAGGCCGACATCATTTGTTGGCATCGAATCTCATAATGGTTACATGGCAAAATATTCTCTGAGATTTTAGAGGTTATGATTTTCTGTTTGTGAGCAGTCGTGGTTTTGATGAAAATCTATCAGTTACAATTTGAAATCTCCAAATTCAGCACAGAAATTAAAGTGTCGAGGACAACTCTTAGTTGGGTGAAACGACTCTTGTATTGGCAAATTAATTTCACTTTGATATGAGATTGTCAGTTTATTGACAACCTATTGGATAGGCGTTACTCCTGCAAACATTTATTATTTGTCATCTTCCTGAAAATAGAATGAGGTTTCAATTTCCTTTTGACCTCGCATTCTTTGAAGATCTTCTTCATGACAGACATACTGAAGTATTGTATAAAAACCAGTGTTATAAACACTGTGAGTGTTGCTGGCCAGTAATTTTGAGAGAGTTATTTTTGCCGTATCAAGAGATGTATTGAAATACTCTGTATTAAAATCTGAAAAACAAAGAGTTATGAGCTTACTAGAAAATAGAGAGATCCTCTGATATTATTATTGTAATTCTGAAATCTGAGAAAGGGGTTGGTGCTCCTTGAGATTGGTGTCTCTAAATGAGGGGTTGGTGCTCCTTGAGTTGGTGCTCAGAAATTAGCCTATAAGGCATTGTTAACAATGGTTTTAAAGATTAAGTCAATAAGGCAATTTAGGAGTGGTTTTTATACCCCAGGAGGGTTTTCCACTCGGCAAAAGCTTTTGTCTCTTTGTTCATCTGTATGCTCTCTGCTTTTCTGTGTTGTTGTTGGTTCATTTCACTGTTGGGATTATTACTGTTCTCAATTTTGTTTATGAATGATTACATTCAACTCATGAATGCATTAATCTAAGTAATATTGAGATCAAATCTAAGCTATGTTTTGGCAAATGCAAGATATCTCACTCAAATCATATTTTCATAAGTTGTCAAATAGACTGAGTTAATGTTGTCATATCTTTGTGCTTTCAAAAGTGATTACTCTACTCTATTGTTGAAAGAAAAGGAAATCAGAATTAAACATCTTGGTCGAAGTTGAAAAAGTTTTTGACACTGATTCACCCCCCCCTCTCAGTGTCTTCCCATAACTCCAACAAGGGTGGCCCTCTAAGCTGGTGGAGGGCTTTCATCGGTTTGAGTTGGGTAGCATCCACGTAGGGATGTTTGGAGTTGAGGTGGAAGATGGAGCAAGGGGTTGGCATTCTTGTTCAAGGTGAGGTACTTGTAATAATGGGGTTAGTTAAATCACGTTTTCTAAGGTTTGCCTCGCACTCGAAGCCGGAGATACAGGTAGAATCTATGGCAGAAGGACAACTTGCCAAGCTAAGAAATGATGCCTTGTTCGTGTGGCGACGGAATTGTGTGGAGCTCGCGGGCTTTATTAATGAGAGGAGGTGATAGTTATGTAGCTTAGTATATTTTTTTGGTATTTTTGCTCTGTGTATAGTGGTGAGTTGGTTGACATCCTTCTCACGGTCTCTGGAATCGTCTTTTGTTTCCAATGGTTGGGCGCTCAAAGTTTGTCATTGCGGTCTCGGTGGAGGGTCTAGCGTGGTTCGAAGTAGATACCCCATTTTATCTGCTCGCTACGTCGAGGCAAGCTTCTTTCTAGGAGATAACGAATCAAAGATTGAAGCGAATTTTGTTCAATATTGATCCTCTCACAATTGCGGCGGCCAAAATGGTTCTGGGCAGTGGGTACCTTGAGCAGAAGGAGTATGGGAGGGACAATGCACACATTTCTTTGTAGTTCTTGGCCTCCTTGCTTGACAGTTGAGTCCCTAAGGAGGAGGCGAAGGAGCTATTGGTATGGTTGTTTAGGACGGACCTGATAGGAGGCGTGGAGGTGGTTCTAAAGTTGGCAATCATAGGCACTAGGATCCCATGACCATTTGAACTAAAGCTTCTGATAAAGATAAATGAAGCTGTAAATTTTTATCCATTTCTTTTGGACTTGAGCAGGGCAGCTCTTATGCGTCATCGGATGATCATGGCCATTGCAATGGAATACCTTAAGAAAATTCTAGGGTTAATGGCAGATGGAGGTGTCGATTGGGTTAAGGATTTTGAATCCTTTGCAAAACTTAACAGGTTTCTGTAGTTTGTTGTTTGGTTGGTTTCAAATTTTGTCTGGTTTATGCTATGGAATGGCAGCGGTAGTTAATGTTTGGGGTTTTTTGGGTCTGGTCAATGGCACTGTTAAATTTGAATTTGCTATGCTCTTCTTATCTGTGTTGGTCGAATGCAGTTTGATAGTTTTTGGGTCTAGTTTGAAGTGACTGAAAAATCCTGCCTAGAAGACAGTTGTATGCTTTACTCTTTAATATAATATAAAAAATAGCCTTATCAAAAACAAAATATATATATCCTCAAAATATACAAATAAAAACATATATATCCTCAAAAAATTAAAATTAATGTATAAAAATATTTTACCATTTGATGAACGTTTAATGGATGACTGCAGTTGAATTTCATAATGAAATTTCTAAAGCACTAGACTTGTGAACTCAAACCTTTAGAATCACCCTAGAGTTGTTAAATTTACAAATATCGATGTTTGAACTTTTATTCATGTGCATTATTAAAACACTTAAGTCATTTGTGCGCCCAATAGAATGGTCCCTACTACATTCTAGTTGTCAACCACTTATCGATATTTTATTGCATTGCATTCTCTCAATTCATCATAGTTTTATAAACCTTCGAGCTTTGCAAAGTTGCAACCATGTGCTATTGTAACATGTGGCATTATGTGTCATATTTCTATTGTGTCGCATAGCCCCTTCACATTGCATAGAATTATTTTGTGTTGTATATTCAAGTTACAAGGGTTTTTTAAATGTTTATACATTGTTAGATGATTGTAGATCAATAATAGTGAATTAAATGTATTGGCTTACAGTAAATTAAATGTTGAAGAGTTGAGTATTTTTTTTATTTTTTTATTTTTAAAAGGAGGGTAAAAACTTTATTGAATCAACACAGCATTACAAAGTCAGAAGAAAGAGGCCGCAAGGGGCCAAAAATAGCAAGAATTAATTCACACCCAAGAAGCATCGCATATCCTCAGCAACCCAGTCCTCCAGAACAGGAGCCATATCTTCAAGAAGATTGTCCCAATCATCCACGCACCAAGAATCAGTCTTTTCCGACGCCCATTTCGCCAGCCCGTCAGCCACCCTATTCCATTCCCGCGAAATATGGCAGAAAATGGACTCCAAAGTACCACTCAGAGAAACAATATGTTTAACAACCACAACCAACTTCCAATTCACATCCTCTAAATTTCGGTTATTCAACATATCAATAACCACCTGGGAATCAGCCTCACAAACAATCCGCCGCCATCCAAGAGCCATCGCACGCTCCAGCGCCAAGAGAATAGCACTTGCCTCCATAAGATTATTAGTTTGCAGACCACGATACGTGGAAAAGAAGAAAACCACCACCCCAAGGCTATCTCTACCAATACCACCAACACCAGCATGCCCAGGATTACCCCTAGACGAAGAGTTGAGTATTGATGTCTTTGATGTATATATAATTCTCCCAATACCAACTTGATGTTTTTAATTTAATGTGTTTGTAATCTGATAAGACATAAGAATATCTAGTTTCCTTGTTGTAGTTTCATGTTTTTATCTTATTTTTGCTAAACTTCAAAAATCCTGATCAAACCTTTTTCATACACTTTTAGTATTTTAGAGCATTTGAAGATGGTATATATTATATTAATGAATGTGTGTATGAAATTTGAATGACTATGAGTTTAGTAGAATTTAATGGTTAATCATAGTTGCTAATAGTGAAAATGCCTCAAGGAAATAAGACTAACCCCTACAATGAAGAACTTGTCAACTCGCGAAAAAAGGATTCTCAACCCAGGATAGAAGGATGATAGTTCAATGTAGTTAGAGGAGTTAATTTGCTACAACACAAACATATTTCTAGAATGAGATGCAGGCAATGATTTGAGGACGTGGTCATGGATGGACAAGTGTCACTCCATCTCCTCAATAAATTATGGAGGAAGAAGGAGTTTATTCTAAAAAGGAATAACAATTATAAAAAGGGTTTCCTTATTATGGCATGTTTTCAATTTATAACGATTATCTTAAATAGTGCAGAGTCCTTATTCGACTTCTACACTCTTACTCTTACTAGTTGTTATTGTATGTTAAAGGACTTGGTCCTCTTCCTGTTTTCATGGGAGAGTTGAAATTTTCTTTAAGTTTGTTTATAGTTCTTAAATAAGTGGACTCTCACAGACCCTATATAAGAGGGTGCTCTGTCAAGAAGTCATGCAACTAGATATTTACATGCATTAGATTGAATTGAAGATTTTGTTACATTTTGTTCTTAACTTTGTGTATACTTGGAATATAATAGAGAAGATATTTTGGGCATGTTTCCTTGAGTTAAGTAATTGAAGAGGATATTGTGGATGCAACAACTAAAGCAAGGGCCACTTGAGGTACTGTAAAGCCACGTTAGTTTAGATCACTAATGAGCTTATACATTATAATTTATGTTTTATAGTTTCCAACTTAAATTATATTGAATGTTACATTTTGTTTAGACTTTTGAATGATTAGTTGAATTAGGACATGTTGTAGCATAAACAATTATTTGTTACAGTCATAAGTGATAAGTACCCATAGCAGTTAATATTTATTAGTATCTGCTTGCCCTGTTCTTTACCTGTAGGAGTTATTTTTAGTTAAAATATTTGATGAATGTATCCCTATTCAATCACCTATAATCAGTCGATATAGGAAGTATTGGATTCTTGAATGCATATATAGTGCTAACATCATCTTAATTCTATGACTTCATAGTTGAAAATTCAATGAATCCCTCTTTTGAACAATTAAATGCTTAATTTAAGAATTTGTAGGTCCATTAAGTCGTATGTATGATCATCTACATCAATTAATTAGACAATAGGGGAGGCTCTACATTTTTTATGTCATTTTTAGGGATGGTGCTAAGTTCAAAATTCCTATTTATGTTTTGAATTTACCTTCATTACTTTTATAGACTAGTAAGTTTTCATTTATGGCATTAGGATTAATAGACACTTATAAATCAACCAAGAAATATTCACTAACAATGTGCAAGGATAGTCATTTAAAGAGCAAAGAACTATTGTATGTGGATGTAAAGAGATGCTCTAAGAAGATTCCTCCTCTCAATCCATGAAGAATTTGAAGATATTGGTGTAACCAAAGAACCTACTAAGAGAATCAACAAAAAAAAACCAACCTTCAAACTGGTAGCTTCTCCAAACTTAGGGGATACTTTCATAAGGAATCTTAACACTATGACAAAGAAGGCGATGGAAAATTCAGCAGAACATGTTATATTTGAGTTTCCAATCACAAACCAAGAAAGGTCTGTTGCTCTAAAAAATATACCCCCCTTGGCCTTGCCGATTTTCTATGGATCGGTTACAAAAGACCTAGACATTCTTGTTTGAATTCAATGTTTTATGCAGAAGTTATGATTATTCAACATATGCTCATAGATTAAAACTCTTTCTAGCTACATTAAAAGATGTTGATTTGTGATGGTTTATGGGGTGGGGAAGAAATGTAGTACCCAACTGCGAGATAATGAAAGCTAAATTCTTGCAAAAATACTAGGATTATTGAAGGGGGATAGATAGGAAGAGAGATGACATCTTTGAGATGTCACAAAGGGAAGATGAACCACTTGAGGATTATGTGGAAAGGTTTCAATTTTGTCAAAATAAATCACATTAGAATAGGCTCTCTCTTGAGTCATTAAAGCTAGTATTTTTGCAAGGAGTACACGAGGACTACATGGATTCTTTAAACCTCATAGGGGTGGGAGATATTTCTTAATTTCCTTTTGAGATAATCTATCAGGCATGTAGGAATTATTTAAGGTCATCCATGAAGAAGACTAGGGTTGATAGAACCTTCTCTTCTAGTAAAACATCCACTTAGAGAGTCTCTAGGGTGGAACTCGATAACCTTTTATCCAAAATGAATGAGGACATAATCAACCACCTAGATACTCAATTGGATGCCTTGCACATTAAAAAGAAACAAGAGGAAGCAAAGGCAACTCTTACTGAATAATGTCCATATTGCTACCAAAATTGGGTAAACTATAAATGTAAGAAGTTGGCCAACATTTCTAAAGAGAAGCAAGGGAGGCCTAAATTTCAAGCCCTAGAAGACAAGGAAGGCCAAGTATTCTACATTACTCAGTGCAAGCCATGACAACAAAGACAAGGTATGCCTTAAGATCCCTTGTCTTACAACATGTCCTTTCTTGGGGTGATACAAAATTCTCTCATTGGAACAATCTTCCTTGGAATAATACACAAAATTAGTCATAGCCAATGGCCCAGTCACCTAATTGGGTTACACATTAAGGGATATGACCACAACAACCTTACCAAGCCCCAAATTACAATTCCTAATGGTCACCCAAGTAGAACTAATGACCACCACAATGGCATGGGAGTCAATAATGGAAGAACCAAAATATCAACTACCTACAACCACAACCTGCTATAATGCCAAACCCAGCCATAACAACTCCATCGTAGCCTTGAGAACCTTAGTTTCTAGCCCAACCTACACTAAACCCTAACAATAAGTTTGTTCAGCAGGCTTATACTAATGACACTATCCAATACCCAACCTATGGGATTAAGGTGAGTGATGCCCATATTTGATCAAGAAGAATGCTTGCTAGGCCATAATCTCCTCACATTATAGAGCTTATAGATGAGGAGTCAAGAGTAGAGAATATTGATAATCAAATAAAGCAACTTGAACAAGGTAAGACACAACAAAATCTCACAAGTCTGGAACCATAGTTTCTAGAGAGATTAACAACATAGAAACCCCATCCTGAACCTAAATCTGATCTATTGGGCCAGCTTAGAAATATTTGTATAAAGATACCCATGATTCAAGAAATTAAAGAAGCACCTATATACACAAAAAATTTGAGAGAGTTGTGTCTTAAAAGCTAGGAAAAAGAAAGGAAAGACCCCCAAACTATTTATGTCCTAGGACAACTGGTTGACATCATGTAAATATAGTTGTTCTAAAATATGCAGATCTTGGGATCTCTATTGTAGATGTGCAAAATAATGGCACACTTATCAAAACAACTTGATTGACCTAGGAGAAACTACAAATGTTATAACAAAAGAAACCTATGACTTCAGTTGATGGATCTCTAACCCACACCTACTATTCTGCAACTAGAAGATAGGTCAGCTGTCAAACTAGAAGGTGTTATTGAAGATTTGGTTATCACACTAGATTCATGGGAATATCTGGTAGATTTTATGGTCTTGCAACCCAAGGCCAACCTTGCAGGATATCCCTTAATCTTGGTAATACCATGGTTAGCCACTATAGATGCATTCATTGGACGTAGGTTTGGCAAGATGATAATATCCAATGGGAATGTGACAAAAAAATTAGTCCTTTACCCACTCGCACAACCACATGTAGATCTAGAACAAACTATATGGTCATCCCTCAAAGAAGATGATCAATACTCTTTACAAACACTCATGACCATAAAGTGTAGCCCAATGATTGACATTTAGGATGAAGATGAATTCCTTTCCCAAATTATGCAAAATTGTTATGGTAGGGACCCACAACAACATCACTGCCTCACATGTTTACACTGCCCTTTACATAATATCATACATACAAATGCCTATGAATCTACTTCTCAGTTTTTTCATACACTACTTCCCCATATTTGCAATCTCAATCTATCAAGACTTGATGTTGCTTCTGTCATGTCTTCTACCTTAACCATGGAAATCACATCGGGCAGAACACTAAATGTCAATAACCAATTGATAGAGACCTAACAATATTCATTACTAACAATGTCACAAGCTCATATAGCAACATTTGCATGGGAATATCATGACATGAAGGGCATATATCCTCACCTATTCATGCATATAATTTATATTAATGAAGGAAAAATATAGTTAGGCAACCACAGAGGAGAATGAATCCAACTTTGTGTGACATAGTCAAGATAAAATTACAAAATTATTGGATGCAAGGTTTATTTATCCTATACTTGATAGTCAATTGGTTTCCCCATTGGTGATTGTGCCCAAGAAGGGAGGTAAATGGAGGGTATGTGTAGATTATAGGGAATTAAATGCAACAAGGAAGGATCACTTTCCTGTTCCTTTTATTGATTAGGTGTTGGACTCACTAGTAGGTAAGATATATGTCTCCTTCCTAGATGGGTTCAATGGGTATAACTAGATAAAGATAGCTCTAGAGGATCAGGACAAGACCACTTTTACCTGCCATGGGGTACATATGCCTATTCAATTTTACCATTTGGATTGTGTAATTCCCCTACAACATTTCAAAGATCGATCATAAGCATATTCTCAAATTTTTCACATACTTCCATGGAGATTTACATGGATGATTTGACCACTTATGAGAACTTTATGAGGAAGCGTTGACTAATTTGGAGAAAGTTCTTCAAAGGTGTCACAATCACAACCTTTTTTAAATTATGAAAAATGCTTCATGATGATTAATGAAGGAGTGGTCTTGGGACACCTTGTGTCCAATAGAGGAATACAAGTGGACCCTAATAAAATAGAAGTTATTTTCACTTTTCCTATTCCCAAAAAGCAAAAACATTTTAGAAGTTTCCTTGGCCATGCAAAGTACTATAGGAGGTTTATCAAAGATTTCAGTAAGATAGCAGCCCCATTATTTTTCCTCCTCTTTAGAGACATTGAATTTGATTAGACACATGTCTGCCAAGAAGCAATTAAAGTCGTTAAAAAAACCCTTACAAAGACCCCTGTCTTGAGAGGACCTAACTAGATAATTCCTTTCCACATACATATAGATGCTTTTGACTTTATCATAGGTGTTCTTCTAGGACATAAGGAAGGAAATTTGGAATATGCAATCTACTATATCAATAAAAACCTTCAAGATGTTGAGCTTAATTACATAGTTACTAAAAATGAAATGTTAGCTATGGTATATGCCATTAACATGTTCAGATATTATATCATTGGATACTTTATTATTGTTCATACAGACCACGCAACCATAAGATATTTGATGAGCAAACCAGTGCTTGGAGGAGGATTGTTAGATGGTTATTGTTAACGCAAGAATTTGATATCACCATTGTGGATAAACCAAGGAAATCCAATAGTAGTTGACTTCCTTTCAAGGCTAGAAATAAAATCAATAGAAGTAGTGGATGAACACCTTGGTATGCAGATATAGCTAATTATTTGGTTGTAGGGAGAACACCACCACATCTCTCATCTAGAGAAAGACACCATCTGGTAGAATGTAGCTTCCCTTATTCATGGGTAGTTGGTTACCTCTTTTATACAAGGCTTGGTAATATAATGATAAAATGCATTAGGGAGGAAAAAATTTATGATATCCTTAAGGCTTGTCATGATGAGCCTCGTGGAAGTCACTTTGTATCTAAAATAACAACTCTAAAAATCTTAAACACTAGTTACTACTGGCCTACACTTCACAAATATTTAGTTAAATATACAAGGAGGTGTAATAGATGCTAGAGGATGGGAAGACCTACTCAGAGTGATAAAATTCCCATCTAGCCACAATTGTTCATTACACCATTTGACAAATGGGGACTAGATCTCACTGTTCCAATAGCTCCAACATCTAATAACAAAGAATACATTTTATTCTACAAAGACTAACTCACAAAGTGGATGGAGGTGAAATCCCTATAATTTTTGAGGGATGGCAATGTTGCCGAATTCCTTTATGAAGAAATATTCACTAGGTATGGTGTTCCTAGAGAGATAGTCACAGACCATGGACCTCAATTTACTTTTGAATTGATTGATAAGTTAGTCAAGGAGTATGAACTTAGTCATCGAAAATCAACCCCCTACCATCCATAGGCTAATAGGCAAGTATAAGTTACAAATAGAGAAATAAAAGGTATTCTCATCAAGACAACTCAACTACATAGAAAAGACTAGGCAACAAGACTCCTTGAAGTAATTTGGGAATATAGGATAACCTAGAAGACCACAACAGGGTTCACACCATATGAATTGGTGTATGGGAAGAATTTTTCCCTTTCAATTGAGTTTGAACATAAAACACTTGACACAACAATAGAACTTTGCATGGACATATTTGAAGCTCGGAAGGAGAGACTACATAACCTAAATGCTTTAGATTAAATAAAGATGGAAATCATTCACCATACATAAATTATGCAGAAACAAAAGATTAGACGGCATGACCAGTTCATTAAAACTAAGGAATTCGATGCAGGTGACTGGGCATTGCTATATGATTCTAGGTATAAAGGCCACAAAGGAAAACTACAGACAAGGTGGCTTGGTCCATATGAAATTAAACATGTTTTTAAAAATGTAGTGGTTCAATTAAATACCATAGATTTAGTCAAATTCTCATTATTGGTTAATGTCCAAAGACTCGAGCTTTATAAGAAGTCATTGCAAAGGGAATATTTTTTACATAATCTGCATAATAATAGTTCAATTCAAAATTACATGCCAAACCTATACACGAGGAAAACACATCAAGTGATACATCAGTAGAGGAGCCAACTAGTTTGCCTATTGATGCTCACCAAGTGTAAATTATAATAGTAACATATCACATGCACACACATGCATAAGTTACCATCTCTAGCAATTATTCTTGAATGTGGAGTAGAAGTTCACGAGACTTGTAGCAATAGCCTTAAGGCACATTAATAACATAGGACCTATTGTTCTGCTACCCATAGAACCCACAGTTCACTTCACCCACAACCACTACAAATTGCTATTGCATATTACCTTTGTCATTCTGACATGCAACAACTACTCTCCATTGCTCAT
This sequence comes from Sequoia sempervirens, assembly GCA_007258455.2. Lineage (NCBI taxonomy): Eukaryota > Viridiplantae > Streptophyta > Pinopsida > Cupressales > Cupressaceae > Sequoia > Sequoia sempervirens. The sequence goes on along the minus strand of VDFB02000011.1, from coordinate 2,172,891 downwards.
ATCATGCAACATCGTGTCCCATCATTCATAACTTCACACTTTTCGTAGCCTTCCATTCTCACATTTACAATTCTTGGACACATGCAAGAATCATGCCAAGCTCTTTTCTCAACATGTATGCCCGTAGTACTTCAAATTAAATCACCATCATTTCAAAATTCTTTTCCTATAGCTACATGACGATGCTCAATTCCACTTGCATGAGCCAACTTTTCATCACTACAATATAACAAGTACTTTTCGTACTATTAAGTAAATACTACTGATTTTTGTTCTTCAAAATCATGCACACATTTAAATTTTAAGAATCATATATCTCAAATTATTTAAAATTTATCCTTCCCATCCTTTGTGTACATGTTATTTGAGGACAAATAGCACAACTAGTTGGGGGGAGAAAAAAGTTCAATTGTTATCCCAAAACAATTTATTTGACAAGAGTTAAGAGAATTGCATACAATTCTCAATTTCATTCATTAGCCACAAAGAAAATATGATAAGAAGTTGTAGATCATAAAACAAAAATACAAAAGGTAACATCCAAAGAGCTTAGCATTCAAAGAAATAACAAGCTGCAAGTAGAAGTTGTAAAGACTCTAGCAATGGGAGGTGACATTATCAGAAGAGAACCAACAACACAATTTAAAATTAAAAGATCAACAATATCTTCTAATTTTTCAACAAGATGGGTGGTTAGATTATTTTCTCCATTTAACCAAATTTAATGAAGTTATGACTCAACAGTTTGCAAGCACTTTGCAAAATGATGAAGCTATGGTTAGAGGGCCAAGAATAGACGCTTCAGAGGTAGTAGCAGAGGTTTTAGAGTTTCCAAGAACAAGAGAAGAATTCCCACCTAGAGTAGATGCAATTGCAATAAGGAATGATTTTATAATGTGAGGGGAGAGTTTAGACTCTTTAGCTCAAGGTACAAAAATATTTTCCTTACCTTGGTTGTGGGATTTTGTTGCTTCTTACATAGTCAAGTATTTAACCTGTGATAGTAGGCAATCCCTCTTGTATAGTGTGCACTTTAAACTCTTTAGTCATCTATGCCATCATAGGCTTGTGAATGTCCCTAAAATTTTATATAACCTATTGAAAAAAATATCCATTGAGATTAGAGGAAAATAAACCAATTTGCATTGCCACATTTTTTCTTAGTCACCTCATTAATTAAGAGAAGTCTAAAAACCCGATTTCCCAATATATCTCGGGAATAATTTTTGGCCTGCAATAATATCAATGAGATTATCATGAGGTCATAAGTAGAGGAAACAAATAGAGAATAAGAAATGAATGAGCCTTCTACAACTATAGAAGAAAGAAATATACCCTTTGTTTCACCTATAGTCTTACCTACTGTGCAACATTGGAGAGCATGTAGAGCTAGAAGTGCAGGAAACACAACTTTCAGCCTTTGAGGAGCAGCCCATATCAAAGGAGGAACCAAAAACCCCTACCTCTACCAAGAGCCCTTCCAAGCCTAAACATAATAAAATGAAAAGTGCAACCTCTACTTTTGCACCCAAAAAGAAGAAAAAGAGGCTAGTACATCTAAGAAGGCGATCACACCATCTCAAGAGGAAGGACCCTACAAAGGGGAAGGCTTAAAATCAAAAGGAAATAATTGTTGTGGATGAATCTAAGATAAATTCTGAAGAGGAAAAGGTGCCCAGTGGTGATGAGAAACCAAAAATATTGCAGCCTGTGTATATGAGAAGCAGTTTAGAGTTAGAGTCTAAAGATTTGTTTACAACCAGGAAAAAGAAAAGACCTCAAAACAACTCAATTTCAATGGAAGGGTTTGTTTCACCTGATGAGGTTGATGAAGAGATTTGTTAGAAAAAGATGAAGAATTGATTTTAAAAGGAAGGAATGAGAACAAGGAACTACAAAAGCCTTGCAAAGAATAAAAGAGTTAAAGGAACAAATTAAAGGATACCAACAGAGGGAGGAAGGATTGGACAACAAAATTTGGGAATTAGAGAAAAGGTTGTATGCTTTTGAGCAGTAAGGTTTGGGATTTGAAAATTTGGCACAATTGTCCATTCTTGAGATGAACAAAGGAGTTCCACATTTTGTAAACCAATATACACCCTCGAGAATGCTAATAAACCCCACTATAGTAACTGTTGATGCCAAAATTTGACAAGGTAACAATGTCTTATGGGAAACTTAGTTTATGGGGGACCTTTTGCGCTAAATTGAGTAACCTTCGGGTTTTTAGAGAAGTCGGCTTCTATAATGGGGTTTTGGAAAGGGAAAAGGAAACATATATAATAAAATAAAGTCTAACCTAGGGCAATGCGTCGAGACTTAATGATAGGCACGATGAATCATAGATCTAAGGGCCCGATTGGTATTTGTAGTGTTATAAAAAGGTAGAAAGTAAAGATTAAATTATAGATAATCTATTCATTGACATAAAATAACATTACATACATTCCTACTACCAAGAAGATTAATTAGACATGATCTAGATCAACAAACTTGCATTCGATATATATAGAAGTTCTCAAATGAAATATCCAGACAATAGCAACATGATTTAAAGTTTAATCAAATAGCATGAAAGAACAAAAAGGCCGAACAATTGGAATAGTTTGAAAGTCTTTGCAATAAAATAAAAATAGTAATAAAGGCCTGACATCTTTTCCTAAAATCAATGTTCCTTCAAAAATATAGACCCTTCTCTTAAAACAGAGAGAAGTATATATAGCAGAAAAAACTCCCACCGCCTTGGAGAGCAGTAACAGAAAAGATTTTGCAATCTTTGGCAATGATGCAGAAATAAGAACATTCCCCAAGTTGTTGCAATAGAAAAGATTTGAAACCATCCATCTAGTCATCCCAAGCTCAGGTGCATCCCCTGCAAATGATGGCGGTGGTCCCGACAAGGTTAACTAGACAAGTGTCATCATCCTGTGAAGTAATTATGACACGCAATGGCCAGTCGTAGCAGTTGGTTTGCTTGATTCATTGCCTGAATCTGAGACCCACTAAAGAGACACGTGGTAGCATAACGCTACCTGTGTGAAATTTTATCCTTTGCCACTGAAGACTTGCACCAAGGTGACACGCGTCAAGTGGGCAGAGCTCTTTCCCAAGTGGAGGAAAGCGATCATGGGTTGTGCACAGAAGAGACGCATGGCGGCATTTCGCCGCCCGCAGTCATTATTTCATCCTTTCGCCAAAAGGTTGCGCAGAGTAGACACATAGCAAAAGTTGTTGCAGACACCGATCATGGGGCTCGCCAATTTTCTTTGGGAGATGAGAGCTACGTAGCATTCGAGCAGAGCCAGATGAGGAAGCAAAAAGTAACGACCAAAAAGGCCTGTAGCGACAACACGTGGAAGCATAGCGGGGATTCCCGAGATGCAAAGGAAAGGAAATTTTTGGGGTGCGCAGAGTTGACATGTGGTGGGGGCAACAGACTTTGACAAAAGGCCAAGTGTATCCCTTGCGATGCTTGGGCTGATACTTAGAGCAAAAATATACCCGAAGGGAGTTTGTTGAATATTTATTCACAGCTTTTGGTGACTATCAGGGGCATTTCGCTTGAGGAATGGAGAACCCAAAATTTCTCTAGTTTACAAACCAGAGCGCCATTCTTAAGGTGACAGAGTTAAAACTTGGAAAGCGCCGCCTATAGAGGCGACCATTCATCCTCAGATGGCCTTACTATGTTGCGCAAATTCTCCTGCACTCCGCCTAGGTCAATCGTTTCCTTATGAGGCAATGCATCAGGAAAATCAACCCCTGCTTCACAATGGAACAGTATCTATGCAAGTGGATGGATAACTCCCTCAATGTCGGTTGCGGTGGGAGGATGACTGAAATCCTTGAAAGCATTTGGATCACTCTCCTTCTCTTCTATTCTTTCTGCAATCTGTTCAGCCATAGCAATGGAGCCATCCTCAAGGAATGGGGATGGTAGACCCAACTTATTTAACTTGGAGAAACTTTCCCGCATGTTGTCCATTGTCTTGCTTAGAGTAGCTGCGACCGCTTTGGTGTGTTGGAAGGTAGAGTGGCAATGGATAAACTTATTTATCATTTGGGCCACAACGTCCTGATCTTCAATTCCTGCCTTGGAAAGGTCTTCATTAGAGACCGAATATAGCTCAGTGAGCAGATATTTTGCTTATGGAACCTTTTCCAAGATAAACTATGTGAATTACTCAATTGTATCATGGGCCTCTTGGCTCAGCTTCGATGCTTTGGTGATGAATCAGAAGGTGGGCTACAGTGCTAAGCAAAAAGTTTTAATCTTTTCCCAATGAGAAACGTACAACTGCTTAACCAATGGAATAATATCCAACTGTGCAGGGGAGGACAAGAGATAGCTTTTAAGAGAAGCGATCTCTACGTCCTTTGAGTCAATGGACTCAACCAACTCTACCCTTTTCCTTTTCTCAGACGCCAGTTTCTCTGCAGAGTTGCTCATCTCTTTATTCCAGTTTTCCTCGACTCGGGAGTGATTTGCTAAATGCATGTCAAGAGAGGACTTTGTCTCTTGAAGTCATTCTAATTGAGTCTTTAGGCCCTCAAATTCAGCCTCTTTTTCTTGTAACTTCTGTTCATATTGAGCTTGCTGATGCTCCAAAGCCTCATTCTTTTGTGTTATCCCTTGTTTATATTCAATGCGAAGCCACTCCAATTCCTCGTTTCTTAGTTGCAAATTTTGCTCCGCCTCTAGATTCTTAGTGCGCAGCTCATTAACCATAGCAGGGTCGATAGTATGAACCTTCGCAAGCTCACCCTGAAGTCTATTTCTTTCATTCTCTACTACCAACGCCCTTTCTGTCAAACGTGCAACATTCGCTTCCAGGGATTTCTCCTTTTTCTCCAAAGAGCTAGCCTTTTCCTTTACTGCTTTAAGTTGCTCATCTTTTTTCTTTAGCTGGCAACCAGTTTTAAGGAAGTCACAGGTGACCACCTGTTGTGTCTCCTCCATAAGCTCAACCTTATCCTGTGGTCGGGCCACCTTCATGTCAATCCCAACCGCATATATTTCATAGTCTTCTGAGCACATCTCCCCCTGTGTCTTGGTTACTGTTGGGTACATGGTTGCAAACTTTAGCTCTTGTCAGGTCTCATTAGAAAGAGTTTGCATTTTTGGCTCAGAAGGTGTACTATCATCCTTTGTCTTGCGCTTTTGCATTCTATTTGTTCATGCTTTCTTTCCGTTGTCGATTTGTGCCATGAATTGGGCTGGTGACGATACCAGCTCACCTGCGAAAGGAGCACTGGAAGGTAGGGCATATGGATAGGTAATTTTGATAGGCTTAGGCATTTTCTTTTTCTGGAGAGTGATAGTTTGCGGGGAGAAAAGGGGAACATTCCAAAGCTTGGTTTGAGAACCAAAAAAAGGGCTCATTACTTGCCATGACTCAATTGGTGGACCAGCGGGAGGACTCATGGGCTGGAACGGCGAATGAATGGTTATTGGGGAGTTGGCATGTCGTGCAGGAAGAGGATTTGCAACAATAGTGGAAGTAGGGGTGCCTGCAGAGGGCATGCCTTCCGAAAGCAAGGCAAGGAGGGCCTGGACGACAACAGCTGGCATAAGGGTTCATGGAGGAGTAAAGGCAGGTGGAGTGATTTGTGAGAACTGGGAGAAACCCCCCGCATGTGTTGGATCAAAGGTGGGAAACAGAAGGCCAATACTCATGGCAGGGATTGTCACGGAGATAGTAGATGATACCAAGGATTGGGAAGTAAGAGAAGGAGCAAAAATTACATGTTGACTGGTCGATGGCAGCTCCAGAATCGTTAGTGAGTCTTCCTTGTCTTCAGGCTCCTGTCTTGCTACAAGCACTTGTCTTCCGGCGGGTTCTTGCGAACCCTCTCCCATGATGGTCCACGTACATTGCCATTTTGCAGGCGGGGTTTCCCCAGCCTCGGTAGTTATTGCCGGTTGTTGTTGTAGTATTTTGGTTGCCTTAGCAACCCAAGTGAGAGTATGTGAAGCCCTCGATACATTAAATCGTACGTTTGTGGCTACATAGGTGAGCTATCCAGAGTTTTTTTTCTATAGTGCGGAGGATGCAAATGTCACCGCTTCTTCTTCTTGTTCCTCAAACTCACCTTTTGGGTCATTACCTCTATTTGCGCTAGAGTCGGGACTGGGATGCTCCTCATCCCACCATTTTTCAAATTCTTTGTCGTCCTTCAAGCTTTCATAAGGGGCATCTAATTGCCTTGTTTCTTGGCGATATTTTCATAAAGCTTCTATCTTCTCATCAGTCCATTCCTCATTCTTCCACAAATGGTTGTACTTGGTGTGCTCCATCTCGATATTATCCTTAGCCACCGCCACAGCAAAGTAAAACTTGTGCCATGGCTCTCTATTATCCTATGTGGGAACATGCGCTAGTTCAACAAAAAATTCATCTGTCTACCTGCGGGTTGCGCCTCTTTTCCCAATAGGGTGGAGGAACGTGAGTAACCTTCATGTGCGGCTCTGGCATGTCATTGAAAGGGTTGTAATCCCATTTATCACATACCAAAACCAACCCTAAATGAGCCAGTTTATCCTACAATAACTAATCTAATTGCTTCTTCAACATAGTCACCGTTTTGAAATTCTTCGGACAATTGAAGAATCATTTCCGCTTGACACTTGGGTTGTTGTACAAGGTAAAATAAATGATACACACCTGTCGATACATTTCAAGCATGAGCACCCTATTTGTGATGCAAGCCGGGAGTAGGAAAGGTTGACCGATGAAGCCCCTCATGTGGAGAATTGTGAAATCCACTCTAAAGAACTAGTCACAAGCCGAAGTGAAACTCTGCATATATCTGGTCTGATTTATGTTGAGCCAGAATGTGTCACCTCCTTGTAAATCTTGCAAAACTGAAGTTATAAAATAATCCAAAAAAGCATAATAATCATGTCATGGAAAGAAAGGGTGTCCATGTGGATACTGGCTTCCTCTTCTGCTTCTCATCAAAAATTGATAATTCAAAATATTTGCCAAAGAAATCAGGGTTTTGATGCAGGAACATGTGAACCAAGAAGGAGAGAAATCTAAAATTTCCCTCCACCATGTAATTTTTTATTTGTCATATTATTTCCTCCACCAGGAACTCGGCGAAATCATACTAGAAGATATCGTGTTGTTTGCGGAATTGGAAAGTCAGCCCTAGTTGAAAGGTTTCCACCATCTCATCGGAGTCCCGGCCGCACACAGAAGCTAGCATTGACAAGGCATCTTGCATGTCCTCACGAAATGAACCACACGACAACGAGATACTCGGTAGTTTAGCGCTTGGGATTCCCTTCTTACCAATTTCTTCTATCATGAAATCTGAGCTCTTTTTCATCGCCTTCCACATTTTTCTCCTTTAGTAGGAAAGGAATCAATTCACTCCTTTCTTTTACTTGGGTCCGGGATACATAGCATATGCCAAATGGCTTGTGGGCTGATGTGAACACTTAAGGTTCGGTCCTTGATGTAGTGGGTGCTAGGGTTATAACGCCCAATGGTGGTATCAACTATCTTCGGACAATAATGTACCAACATGACCATGTATTGTGGAAGACCACTATACCAAACCTTCTTTTCTATCGATGTGTCTCCCTTAGGTGACCTCATCCTTGCACAAGCTTCTTCTCTTAAGGATTTAGGGTTTTTTGCAAGTCGTGGGTCATGAATATTATCCCATTTCTCCTCAACCCTTTTCTGGTTTATGTAATATTTGGGCCTATCCAACTGTATCGTATTCGCCCTCTTTGGCTTGCTTGGTATACTAGGAATAGCATGTGATAAATCTTCATAGACATACACATCTTCTAACAACCGTATAGAATTAAGCAAATCCTGACCAATCTCCTCCTGAATTTGCTGTGATGAACTCTCCAACATTTTTCTTCAGATGAAAGCTTCTGTAGGTTTTGAATTCTTCTTAATTTTACTTGGCTCTAGGTATGCTGAAAACCTCTCTTCACTTGGCTTGGCGTATTTCAAAAGATATTAAGCATCAAAAGCTTTTTCATGCAACATTTAGCTATCTTTTCTCAAGGTGGTAGAAGAAAGTGGGCTTTTTGCATTTAATTTGGCATGTACCGTTAATTCCTTGGCTCGTGCAAAAATGAATTACTTGCTATTTCGAGGCAACAAGAATTCATTACTATTTTTGGAAACCATGTGATATGCTATGATTTCCTTGAAACTTGAGCCAACTAGTTGCCTTCTAACCTTGCGTTAGTATGTGTTAGCGATTAATATCCCAGACAAAATGATTAAGCCAAAGCAAACGACCATCGCCTGAAAAGATATGAATCCTGCCTTGGGCTCTAGGAAGCACCTGTGAGGTGACACCATAGCCTACGAACCGTGCAACTTGCTGCCGATGAGCGCCACCATTTTAAAGCTAATTAATTAGCTCTTATTAACTTAGCACACATTGAGCCGTACTCCTGCAGATGCAACTTGTCAAGAAATGCGAGCAAACATAGGCACGCCTTTCAAGCTGGAACTTGGTTATCATCACGTTTTCTCGAAACAGATTAGCATGTTTTTTCTCATTTTTTCTATAAATAGGTCGTTAAGTAGTGAGGGAATCACACTTAGCATTTGAGAAAATTCTACCAATAGGTAATTGGTGCAGTATTTAGCTTCAATAAGCGAGTTTTCTCATAGGCTAGGTGGTAGGAAAGTTTCAGGAGTAGTTAGAAAGTAGCAACATTGTATCAGTACCATGGATACTTCCATTAGGCTAGTTTCTTACAAGTCACATATGGCTTTCCTTGGAGAGATTTCAACAAGATGTTTGAAAAGGATGACAAAAAATAAACACTCCCTGGTCTTGATAGCCATAAAATGGGTTCTGGGTAAGGATTGCATAGAGTATGAGGACAAATACCATGTAAACACTGATATCTGCTCGCACTTTGTTGTGTCAATGTTAGACATTGGTATCCCTAGACCTCTAATTTTGAAATTGGTTAAGGAAAATTTTCCAAAAAAGTACCTGAATGGTCTAGGTGAGGTCGTTGCTCATTCGGCATATGGGGTAGGCCTGCGAACAACTAGTGACCTCCGACGCTATATTGAGGAAGAAGCGGTCGTTGTATGGCTACCATTTCTTAGTGGATTCTTCCTTTAGACACGCGATGAGCATCAGCGGAGGGTTACCCAGGCTTTGCACTTCTTGTTCCGCAGCTACAACGTAGTGCCATTTTACAACATTGATTAGTACATTGACTTTAGGAACCTAGTGTTCCCTCCTCCAATGGTGGTTGCTCCAAGTGATTTTGCTTCTGCTATTGATGTACCTACTGATGAAGATGTGGTAGACATTGTTGTGAATGTGTTGATTGCCACCACACGTGCTCTTAGATGAAGTTCCTCCTCGTTCCTTTGTTTCTTGTTGTTTAAGACTACACCACCTGTTTACAGTTTTTGTACATATGCTTGAAAAAGGCCATATATATATATATATGAAAGAATAGCACGTATAGTCATATACTTTTGAATTTTGGCTTTCTTAGCCATTTTTTCCATGTAAAAATGCAAGAATATATATATATATATATAATGACATATATCTTTTATAAATTTCATGACTCTCTCTTCTTTTCGTATATTTGTTGTATGGGTTCTCTTTCATTAGCATATCTGCTTTTTCCTTTGCTTATGGGTGTATTTTCTTGATTATTTTTGTGAGGCAATTTTATTGCTCCCCTGACTGTTGATGGGTTGCTTTCTACTGAAACACGAGTTAATTCAAAAAGACCGGCCAACACAAAAGGAAAGGAAAATAAAAGCATTATTCACATATGTACAATAATAAAATTCAACACTTAATGGAACAACTTAAGATAAATCATGTTGACTGGGATTCTCAAGGGTTCTTGTTCCATGCTTTCTAGCTTGAAAGTGTTATGTTCTTTGCACTGAATGATTTTAAAAGGGCCCTCCCATAGGCTATCAAATTTTTTGTGCTAACTTGGCTTAGCAACCCTTTCATTATATTTAAGCACTAAGTCTCCACACTTTAAGCCTTGGTCGGAAGCCCTCTTGTCAAACCATCGCTTGACCACTTGCTGGCGGTTTGTCATGGCTATTAGGGAATTCTCCCTTTTTTCTTGTACTTCTAACAGTTTGGAAAACCGAACCTCCATGGCGCCATTTTGTTCTATCTTAAGGGATTGCAACAGTTGAAGTGCTGGAATCTCCATAGATATAGGCAATAGTGCCTCTTTCCCGTATACCAACTCATAAGGCGAAGTCTTTAGGACTTGCTTAGGAGTTAGGCAGTCTTCCCAAAGTGTCGCTCGAAGATTTTTGTGCCATTCTCTTTGGTGCTCCAACCCAATTCTTTTAAGGAGTCGAACTAGGTTCTTGTTCGTTGACTTTGCTAGGCCATTTCCCTACGGGTAATAATTTGATGATGTCTTAAGGAATATGCCATTTGTTAATGAAAAGTGACATACCTTTGCACCTAGGAAAGCTTTGACATTATCAAAAATGATAGTCTTCGGAGGACCAAGCCTTGTCACCAACTCTTCTAAGAAATCCACTATCTCTACCTCTATTGCGTTTTTAAGTGGAACGACCTCTGTCCATCTTGTGAAGTAATCTGTGGCGGTCAGAATCCACTTATGCCCGACACTGGAAGTAGGATTAATCATCCTGATGAAGTCCAGGCCCTATTGTGAAAATAGTTCATTCACAACTATAGGCTTGAGAGGCATTGCATAATTCTTCCTTCTGCCTGTAAAAAATTGGCATTCTTTGCAAGATTTCTCTAAAGAGTGAGAGTCGTTGAAAAGTGCGGGCCAATAGTAACCTGTGCACATGATTTTAATGGTGGTGGTCTTAGTGGAGAAATGTCCACCCACAGTGTTGTTGTGGAAGGTGTTGAGGATTCTCTTCGCTTGCTCTACAGTAATGCATCGCAGGAGGAGACCATTGAAATTATTTTTGAAAATGACCCCTTCCACTAGCACATATCCGCAATTCTGCAACCGATAGTATCTCCTCTTTTGGGAAGAAAGTCCTGTGGATACTTTCCCGTTTGCATAAAACTCACCCTATCTGTTAGCCAACAATCCTGGGATCCTGGCTCATTTATCAGAACAAGCTTCGGCTACTCTTCTTCGGTGGGTATCTCTTCGTCATGCGCCATGTATTTGCACAGTCCTCTTCCTCAAATAGTTTTAGTGGGTTTGACCTCAATGTCATATTCAAGGATCTTGGTGATCCAATAGGTCTCTTTCCTGTGATTTCTCCCTCCATGATATATTCGCGCACACTGGAATGCGTGACATAGACAATCATTTTGTTGCAGGAAATTAGATGGCAAAACTTTTTAAGTCCCTTCACTATTGCAAAGGCTTGCGTTTCGACAAAATTATATTTCGTCTCATATTCCTTCAACGTCTGGGAGTAGAATGCCATCAGATGTTCTCCTTTTCCTTCATTATCCTTTTGAGTTAAGACAGTAGCAATACTGGACTTGCTACTGAATGCAGACATTATAAAATCCTTATATAAGTTTGGATTAACCAGTACCGGAGCTACGGAAATAGCATCATTAACTTTTTCAAGGGATTCCCGGGCTTCCTTTATCCACTTGAATGCTTGATCATTTTTAAGCATTAGGGTAATCGATTTAATCATTCCTGCAAAGTCGGAAATAAACTTGCTAACAAAATTTACCTTGCCCAGGAAGGACTGAACACCATTCTTGTTAACTGGTAGGGGAAGTTCTTTGATGGCTTTCACCTACTTGAGGTCGATTGAAACTCCTTCTTTGGACACCACATGTCCTAATAGTTTGCCCTGCGGCACTCCGAATACATATTTTTTTGGATTCAGGGAAACCCCGAAATCCTGGCATTTTTGAAAAACCATTTCTAAGTGATCAAAATGATCATCCTTAGACTTAGAGAACACAGTAAGATCATCCAAATAAATTAGGATAATATTATTGATCAGCTCCCTGAAAGCGATGTCCATTGCTCGCTGAAATGTTGCCCCTGCATTGGATAAACCAAAAGGTATTTTAGCATACACAAATGTTCCCCATTTTGTAGTGAATGTGGTCTTGTGCTAATCCTTCTCTTTAACTCATATTTGATTATAACCAGAAAAGCCATCAAGCAGGGAAAACATTTCTGATCCTGCCAGTGTTTGCATGATTGTCTCCATAGAAGGCAACGGATAGTGATCTTTCAGGGATGCTCTGTTCAGGTCTTGAAAGTCCACACACAAGCGAATATCTCCATTCTTCTTTTAGACCAGGACTAGATTGGACACCCACGTGCTATGCTTGATAGAGAAGACAATCCGTGACTCAATTAGCTTTGTTAGCTCTTGTGCCGTTAGTGCTTCAATTTTGGGGTTCTCTAGCCTCTATTTTTGTCAGACTGGTTTTGTGCCCTCTGTCAGCTTGATGGTGTGCTAGATGATATCAAGATTGTATCCCTTCAGGTCATCATAAGACCAGGCCACTACCCCTTCATATTTCTCACAAAAATTAATGAGCCTCTATTTATCATGATGTGTGACATCTTTTCCCACCCGAAGGTTTCTGTCATTTGAGACCTTAAGGTCTATGTAGTCGCTTTTGTCGGCCACAAACTTTCGCCTATCATTTCTTGCATCATCACAATCAAAAAGGTTTTTGAGGGTAACCAATCCTTTCAGAAGTTTGTTAGACTTGAGCTACATGATTTTTCCTTCATAAGCCTCTGTGATTTTTGGTTGGAGTTGATCGGCGAACTCCCCTGACTGCTGAATGAACGAAGCAATGTGTTCATCACTTTCAAACACCTACCAACTTTGATCATTATCGGGAACCGCTGGTTGGACTATTACTCATACAGAGTGTTTGTTATGTATCAGGTCAGAGGCAGGATCGAACTGGGATCCGATTGTTGCCATGCAATCCATGTCTCAATTCTGGTCTCAGGAAACAGTCTAAATGTTGAAGGCTTCAAATCCCTCAACTAGGTCCCAAAGTCAATGCCGATAGGATCTCATGCGAACATTCCTTGCCACGAAAATTTCCCGGACTTGGTTGACCACCAGTTCAGAATCTCTGAACACCATTAATTTCTTAATACCCATTCGCTCCGCAAGGCTTAAAGCTTGAACTAATCCTTCATATTCGACTTCATTGTTCGAACAAGCGAACTAGAAGCAAAAAGACCTCAATATTTTTTTTATTTTGTGGGGATATCAAACATATCCCTGCTCTGACGCCTACTTTGCATCTTACTCCGTCAAAGTACAATGTCCACAAGTCAGGTGCTTGGCCACTCTCAAACTCTTTGGAAACCTTCGAGAGCACTTGGTCTTCATCATAAATTACATAGGTGCCTAATCTTGTAGCATGGTAATTGTCGAAAGGGTCGTTGTCTAGTTGTTCACTCAACAGAGCATCTTCTTGATCATTCCAGTCTCCGGTCACCTTTTCTTCCTCTATTAATTCAATGCAATACATTTCTTTCTTGGTGATAGAAGTATACGCGGCTTCAAATTTGATCATGGCTTCATCCGCTACATGCTTAGAATGTAACGCTTCTAATTCTATCTTCATTTTCACGTTGTGCTTGGTTCTAAGAATCAAATGTGACCAATCGAGGGACAAGTATCCACCCACCTTTGAAGTAAATTCTCAGGATAGACAGAGGTCGAACATGGGAGGAACATCTATGATCACAATGTCTTGCGACACAATGATATTAGGGCAAACAAATAGAGTTAAAGGAAGTGCTTTGATCATACCTATAGTTTCAAATTTGTTTCCATCAAGCTGCATTACTCCACTTTTCATGGGTTCATAGCTGAGCCCAAAAGCTTCAACTATTTGTTTAGGCATAACGGTAGTGCTGGCACCAAAATCAATCATAGCATTGTGCAATAACTTCTTCCCTATATTGAGAGTTAAGAAGAAGGTCTGAGGCTTTAACTTATCTCTGATTTCGAAAGGGGATTCTTTTGTGTTGTTCGTAAGGACTTTAGCTGGATATAGTTGATTAACAACCTCTGTATTGGCTAACTGTATTGTTGGAATTGCGTTGATCTCTGCTTGAAGCACCTTCTGTAATAGTGTCTTCTACTCCGAGATAGCTAGAATGTCCCGTAGAGACACATTAGCGGATGATTTCTTCAATTGTTCCACCATGCTAAAAGGTGACAAACTTGGAGGCTTTTGTTCCTTTGCTCTCGTTATGATAATCTCCTTCTGTGGTTGATATTGCGGTGGTGCAGTGGAAGTGCCAGGTATCTGATCAGAAGCACCTTTAGGTTGCAGACTGACTAGTTGCGAAGCAACTGATTCACCAGTAAATCTCCTCTTTGAGTGAGTATTATAGTCATATTGCACTTACGGTGTTTTGGATACGAAAGTATCATTAGCAAACACTGCTTCTTCTTCTTCCATCCATGAGAAGAGCGTGTGATCAGGAGCAATGTTGGATTCTTGTTATAGAGACATCCCTTGCATTTGCGCAATAAGAACCACACTCTCCATTTGTGGTGAGGCATATACATAACCTCTATGATCTGGCATCGTGCCTTGGCTACGTTGATCTACCACCTTTTGTTGTAGGTTGCCACGTGGACAGTTTCGTGGCATGTGCGCATCATTGCAAGGGAAGCACCATGGATTGATGTCATCAATGAGGTTATTTTGTCTTGTGGTCAATTCCCTACTCGAGCTTGGAGAAGCGCTCGTTAGCGGAGTAGGCACCGACACTATTTGGTTGACTGTAGGAGCTGGTGGATTAGTGTGGGAACCACCTCGGTACTGATTCTATTGATATGAAGACCGTTCGCCTTGATAATTCTGGTAGGTAGGCTTCAAAGGCATTGATTGATTCCTCTTGAGGGTGGTTATATCATTTTCCATAGTCCGCAACATTTCTTTAAGACCGTTCATTTCATCCCTGGGAGAATCGGATGTAGATGCAACATTTTGCGGTGCTGCCGTGTATGTGTACATTGACTGAGGAGTTGTAGGCGCGCTATTTGATGTGACTTCTTGTGCGTGCATCGATACTTCAGAAAATATCGACATGATGGGCCGAGGAGGCAACTTCCTGTAATCTATCAAATGATTCTCGGCTTTGACGGTGACACTGTAAGCATTTGGTAGAGTAGCTCCTCCCAAAGACTTGATCATCATAGAAATGTCGGGGTTGATGGACTTCAAATAAAATATGAACGCCAACTCAGGAGTCGAGCGTATAGCAACAGGGATCCTCTGCCAATTTGTGTGGAATTGGGCATTGAAGTCTGTCATAGCCTCTTGGGGAGCTCATTTTATGATAGATAGTTGATGGTACAACGAGGAGTGATCTCCATCATTTGAAAATCTCTCATAAAACAAATCTCCAAACTCGTCCCAGGTGCAGATAGTGCTAGGTGTTAGTGTTTGGTACCAATCCAGCACCTTGCCTTTAAAAGATGTGGTGATGAGCCTTAGAGCTACGTTCTGTCAGTGATCCTGTGCACCGACACATGTCCGCCACATCTTGCAGATGTTCTGCGGGTGTTCTTGAGCCATCTCCGGTAAACTTGGGTATAGCTTTCATAGCTAAGATCGGGATAGCACCCTAGACAGCAGGTGCTATTGTAGCTGCTAGGGGACTTCCGGCGTCCCATGCCACATAATTTTTGTTGGTGGTTGGCAACATGGTTAGAGGAACGGGTGGTGGGATTAGAACGGTTACCAATTGGTTTGCGGCCTGCACTGTTTCTAGTGGCGATACTAGTAAACTGGGGTTGCTTGCGGTTTGGGATCTAGTTACAGGTCAATGTCTCATACACCCTTCTAAAGTGAAAATTCATTTGAGATTGGTCCCACCAGGTGTGCTAGAAAAAGAACAAACTGTTGATGCCAAAATGTGACAAGGTAACAGTGTCTTATGGGAAACTCAGTTTATGGGGGACCATTTGCGCTAAATTGAGTAACTTCCAGGTTTTTAGAGAAGCCAACTTCTTCTATAATGAGGTTTTGGAAAGGGAAAAGGAAACAAATATAATAAAATAAAGTCTAATCTAGGGTGATGCGTTGAGACTTACTGATAGGAAAAATGAATCATAGATCTAAGGGCCCGATTGGTATTTGTAGTGTTCCAGAAAGGTAGAAACTGAAGATTAAAGTATAGATAATCCATCCATTAACATAAAATAACATTGCATACATTCCTACTACCAAGAAGAGTCATTAGACATGATCTAGATCAACAAACTTGCATTCGATATATAGAAGTTCTCAAATGAAATATCCAGACAATAACAACACAGTTTAAAGTTTAATCAAATAGCATGAAAGAATAGAAAGGTCGAACAATTGGCATAGTCTGAAAGTCTTTGCAATAAAATAAAAATAGTAATAAAGGCTTGGCATCTTTTCCTAAAATCAATGTTCCTTCAAAAATCTGGACCCTTCTCTTAAAACAGAGAGAAGTATATATAGCAGAAAAAACTCCCACCACCTCGAAGGGCAGTAACGGAAAAGATTTAGCAATCTCTTGCAATGATGCAAAAATAAGAACATTCCCCAAGCTGTTGCAACAAAAGATTTGAAACCATGCATCCGGTCATCCCAGGCTTAGGTGCATCCCCTGCAAATGATGGCGGTGGTCCTGGCAAGGTTAACCAGACAAGTGTCATCATCTTATGAAGTAATTATGACACGTGGTGGTTAGTCGCAACATTTGGTTCGCTTGATTCATTGCCCGAATACGAGATCCGCCGAAGAGACATGTGGCAGCATAGCGCTGCCCGTGTGAAACTTTATCCTTCACCGCTGAAGACTTGCGCTAAGGTGACACGCGTCAAGTGGGAAAAGCTCTATCCCAAGTGGAGGAAAGCGATCATTGGTTGTGCACATAAGAGACGCGTGGTGGCATTTTGCTGCCCATGGTTGTTATTTCACCCTTTCGTCGAAAGGTTGCACAGAGTAGACACGTAGCAAAAGTTGTTGCATACGCCAATCGTGGGGCTCGCCAATTTTCTTTGGGAGATGAGAGCTACGTGGCACTCGAGCGAATCTTGATGAGGAAGCAAAAAGGAACAACCAAATTGGTCTACAACGACAACACGCAGAAGCATAGCGGGGATTCCCGAGATGCGAAGGAAAGGAAATCTTCAGGGTGCGTAGAGTTGACACGTGGTGGGGGCAACAGACTTTGACAAAAGGCCGAGTGTATCCCTTGCGATGCGTGGGCTGATACTTAGAGCAAAAATATACCGGAAGGGAGCTTGTTGAATATTTATTCACAGTAACCCTTGGTATAGAACTATGGAATAGAACGAGAGAGTTTTCCCAAAATTAAAAGGAATGGGAGAATGAAAAATTAGAATTAATAGCAACACACACCAGTACAGTTGAAAGAAAGGATGCAAAAATCAAGAAATTGAAAGTCAAAATGGAGGAATTGGCTGACAAAATAGTACAACTTCTACATTGTAGACCTCCTACTAGGGTTTATACTTTGTATCTATAGGAAAAGTTTCTAATCTTTCAATTCAGTCAGTTGATCAGTGATCTTCTAGTTTTCTCATCTTTACCTACCCTATTTTTAGAGACATACCAATGATCTACCCTAGATATGCAAGATCGATTATGTAAATTCTACCTACCTAATCTGGCTATCCCTCATGATTTTTCTTGAAACCAACTCATGTTTGTGGGGGACATCCAAATAAAGAAAATGACCACATTGATGAGAAATGAACATAAAAGAGGGTAGCTACAAAGGAACTATCAAGAAAGGGAAAAATCATTTCCCTTTTACTTAGAGAAGAAGTTGAAGAACCTTGGAAAATGGTGGAAGAATGGATTGATTTGGTAGAAAGAAAGTGGGTGAGAGAATAGATTTTGGATTGTAGAGAGATGGATTATAAGAAATTTTAGGAATTAAGAACATGGATTGGGAAAGAAGCACTTAATTTATCTCAGGATAGATGGAGAGAATTAACACCAAAGCTGAAAAGAAAGGAACCCCACCAAATCTTTAACTATGTAGCAATAGTAAAAAGAACACATAAATACATTTTAGCCTCCCTTGAAAATGAGATCACTTGGTTTCCCTTGAAATTCCATCCTCCTCTTCCCTTATTTCCAATCCCACATTAGATAGGAAATAAGGAAGAGATAGATGCAACAGAGAAAACTAGATGGGAGACAATTAGAAAGCTGAAAGGGTTTATTGAAAGCAGGGCAAAGGAGTCACCAACATAGTGGATGACAAAGAGGTTACAATGCAATATAACCAAAGACCCTCAACTGCTCAAGGACAAGTAGAGAGTTAAGTTGGGGGATGGTGAGCCATAAGAATGTATAGTTTCCTTATTGTAGTTTCACATTTTTATCTTATTTATGCTAAAATTCAAAAAATATTATCAAATATTTTTCATACACTTTAAGTATTTTAGAGCATTCGAAGATGATATATATTATATTAATGAATGTGTGTGTGAACTTTGAATGTCTATGAGTTTAGTAGAATTTCATGGTTAATCATAGTTGCGACAATGAAAATGCCTCAAAGAAATAAGACTAACCCTTGCAATGAAGAACCTGTCAAAGGATTCTCAACCTACAATAGAAGGATGATAGTTCAATGTAACTACAAGAGTTAATCTATTACAACACGAGCATATTTTTAGAATGAGATGTAGGTGATGATTTGAGGACGTGATCATGGATGGCTAAAAGTCACTTCATCTTCTCAATAAATTATGAAGGAAGGAGTCTGTTCCAACAAGGAATAACAATTATAACAAGGGTTGCCTTGTTAGGGTGTGTTTCCAATTTATAATGGTTATGATCTTAAATAATGCAAAGTCCTTATTCAACTTCTAGACTCTTGCTCTTACTAGATGTTAATTTTTGTTAAAGTACTTGGTCCTCTTCCTATTTTCATGGGAGAGTTGACATCTTCTTTTAGTTTTTTATAGTTCTTAAATAAGTAGACTCTCATAGACCCTATATAAGAGGGTGCTTTGTCAAGAAGTCACACAACTAGATCTTTACATGCATTAGATTGAATTAAAGATTTTGTTACATCTTGTTCTAAACTATGTGTATACTTGGAATATAATAAAGAAGATATTTTGGGCATGATTCCTTGATTTAAGTAATTGAAGAAGATATTGTGGATGTAACATCTCAAGCAAGGGTCACTTGAAGTACTATAGAGCCACGTTAGTTTAGATGACTAATGGGCTTATTAATTATAATTTATAGTTTATATTTTCCAACTTATATTATATTGAATGCTACATTTTGTTCAAACTTTTGAATGGTTAGTTGAAATAGGATAGGTTGTAGCATAAACAATTATTTGTTACAGTCATAAGTGACAAGTTCTCGTAGCAGTTAATAATTATTAGTATTTTCTTACCCTGTTCTTTGTTGGAAATAGGATGCCATTTAATTGCAATCCTAAACATTATTTATTTCATGTATCTCCTAAGTCCTTGGAAAGTGTTCTCAAACACTAGGATTAGAAAGAGATTAATATTGAATGAAATAATCATGTTAATTGACATTTGTAATTAACTCTAAATGTTAGGAGCATGTGAGGGAGTCCAAGATGAGTTCCTAAATAATGGAAGCACATGGGGCACCCACATGGAAGGTGGAACTCACCTTGAGTTTAGTTAATTGTTTGGAGTAAAAGATAACACTTTTGTAATGCATGTAAAGATCCTAGAAGTTAGGGATTGATGTTTACATGCATGAAGTTCAATTTAGTTCAGTTCAGTTCAGATTAGTTAAATTCAGTTCGGTTTAGTTCAGTATCAGTTCAGTTCAGTTCAGTTATGGTTCAGTTATCTTCAGTTAGTTTTAGTTGAATGCTAGTTGACTTCAGTTAACTTGGAATGCATGACTAATGACTTGAGTTGCATGACATATAACAGGTGACCACTTTCAGTTAATAGGGGATGACCATTCTTGCATGAATGGTGGAGAGATATGTTTCAGTTAACAGAGAATGACTTGGACCCACCTTAGGCACCCAAGTTGGCTTCTTGGAGTTAACACTTTTGCATGCTAAGATATTTCAGAAGGTTGAGTTAAGTGGGCCCATTCTTGGGTGCCTACTTTGAGGATAAGCTTTTAAGATATCTTTGGAATAAAGGTTGAGTTATGACTTTAGTTTGGGATGCCCAAATGGATGAAGGAGTTTATTTGACATTGTTCTTCATGGTAGAACTCTACTTGCAAGAGATAGGCATAGGTTTTCGGTGATGAACTTTGAGCTTTGTAATTGTAACTCTTTGGAGTTTACAAGGTTGATTATTGCCTATTTATCTCAAGAAAGTTGAAGAGAGTTTGTATCAGTTTTTATTGCAGGTTGTGAAGAAGATTTGTTGAAGGCAAAAGAAGCATCTCAAGCAAGGATTGGAATTATTGTAATCTTATTTTGAGATTAAATAATACATTGATTCTTGGTGGATTTTTTTCCCGAAAGGGTTTCTCCATAGTATATGTTGTGTATTTTCTAATATTTTGTCTAATTCTTCTACAACCTTCTATCTTCATTCTACAAATGATAAAATGAATTAATCAGATAATCACCCACAAAGAATCTGTAACAAAGAATACATATTTAGATCAACAATCATAAAGTTTTACAAAGTATTAAGCTACTTAAACACCTCAATTTTCAACATTTGGTATCAGAGTTGAGGTTGGGTAGAGTATTGGGACGCCTTTCTCTTAAAAGATTGAAGGTTTTTTGGCTATAGTGGGAGCTTTTACTATTTTTTCTTATTGCCGATTTTGGAAAATAAGTTTGTTACAATGAATTATCATTTAGATATTGAAAGGTTCAATGGATCTAATTATGAAATGTGGAAACTAAAAATGGAGGATCTCCTTGAAGAGAGAGATTAGTGGTTAGTTGTTAATAATCTGACAAAGACACCTACAACTATGTCAGATGAGGATTGGGCTAAGCTTGATAAGAAGGCAAGAGGAACCATAAGATTATGTCTTGCTGATGTTGTTCTCTTGAATGTTTCAGAAGAAACTACTGCATATAAGTTGTGGAAGAGAATAGGTGATATTTATCAAACTAAAAGTCTTACTAATAAGTTGTATCTGAAAAGACAATTGTATTCTTTAAAGATGAAATATGGTGATTCTATTGCAAATCATTTGAATACTTTTAATTTGATTCTAAGTCAGTTAGCATCTGTAGATGTAAAGCTAGAAGATGAAGATAAATGCATTTTGTTACTTTGTTCTTTACCAGAGTCTTGGGAAAATCTAATTGTTGCTATCAGTGGTAGTGGTGTAGATCCTAAGATAGACAATATAATTCCTACTCTCCTATCAGAGGAGATGATGAGGAAGTATAAAGAGGGAATCCAAGATGCCTTGTTTGTAAAAGGTAGGCCTGAGAAAAAGGAACCTAAGGGAGACAAGGAAGGAAAGGGTAAGTCCAAAGGATGGTCTAAAACCCCTGGTAAGAGTAAGGTAATTTGTTGGAACTATGGGAAACCAGGACATGTGAAGAAGGATTGTAAGAACAAGAAAGAGAGGTCTGATTCCTCTACAGAGGAATCCTTGGATGACATTGATGATGCATTGGTTATATCAACTAATATTGTTTGTGATAACTCTTTTCTCGATGTTACAAAGTGATCTTCATGGAGAGGATGGTAGTCACGATGTCATGCGTGACTCGGTACCACGGTTCAGTAGGAGTTGTTGGTAGTGATGTGGATGCATCATTGGTAAGGTTATCCTCATGTGATTGGGGATATGGTTTTTTCTTGGTTTAGAGTGGTTGCTATTATGTCATGGTTTACTCTTGATTCTAGATTAGATTTTGGCATATTACATGTTCTCTTGGGACCAAGATGTATGTTATGGTGCATGTGATCTCCTAGGAGGAGATGGTTAGATCATGGATGTCATGTTTGTGTTCAAGATTGGAGCTTTGACATTGATCGTAGTAGTTCTCTTTGTATTGGGTACATTAATCATTTGCTTGATTATTTCATGATAATGCTATGTTGCATTTGGAGTTTGGCATGGATTGGTTGGATACAAGTCCTCATGGATACTTGGAGACATAGGTGAGGCTTGAGTTCTCTTATGGCTAGAGACATGTGTTTTAATGGTTACTAGCAAGAAAATATTTTTCAACAGAAAAGGCTGAGGAGCCTACACCTTGGTTGAGCGTGAGTTCAACACACTCGGCGATTACACATGCCTCTGAAGATGCATAGTCAGAGTGCTATGTGTTTAGCCAAAAATCCTATGTATCATGCTTGTACTAAGCATGTTGATATTCATTATCACTTTGTGCGAGAAATGGTTGAGAGTGGGAAGGTATTATTTGAGAAATTTGACACTTTAATTAATGTTACAAATTATCTTATGAAACCAGTTCCTACAAATAAGTTCTCTTGGTTTTAATCATTTGCTTGGAGCTTCATGATTATGCAGGTTGCATCTGAAGTTGGCATGGATTGATTAGTTGGTGCAGGAAGGCCATTGGCCTTGAGTCCTGTACTTGATTTATAATTAATTATTTCTTGTTTAGAATAATTACAATGTATAATGTCAAGTGGGAGAATGTTGGAAATAGGATGCCATTTAATTGCAATCCTAATCATTATTTATTTCATGTATCTCCTAAGTCCTTGGAAAGTGTTCTCAAGCACTAGGATTAGAAAGAGATTAATATTGAATGAAATAATCATGTTAATTGACATTTGTAATTAATTATAAATGTTAGGAGCATGTGAGGGTGTCCAAGATGAGTTCCTAAATAATAGGAGCACATAGGGCACCCACATGGAAGGTGGAACTCACCTTGAGTTTAGTTAATTGTTTGGAGTAAAAGATAACACTTTTGTAATGCATGTAAAGATCCTAGAAGTTAGGGATTGATGTTTACATGCATGAAGTTCAATTCAATTCAGTTCAGTTCAGTTCAATTCAATTCAGTTTAGTTCAGTTTAGTATCAATTCAGTTCAGTTCAATTTAGTTCAGTTCAGTTCAGTTATGGTTCAATTATCTTTAGTTAGTTTTAGTTGAATGCTAGTTGACTTTAGTTAACTTGGAATGCATGACTAATGACTTGAGTTGCATGACAGATAACAGGTGACCACTTTCAGTTAATAGGGGATGATAATTCTTGCATGAATGATGGAGAGATATGTTTCAGTTAATAGAGAATGACTTGGACCCACCTTGGGCACCCAAGTTGGCTTCTTGGAGTTAACACTTTTGCATGCTAAGATACTTCAGAAGGTTGAGTTAAGTGGGCCCATTCTTGGGCACCTACTTTGAGGATAAGCTTTGAAGATATCTTCAGAATAAAGGTTGAGTTATGACTTCAATTTGGGATGCCCAAATGGATGAAGGAGTTGATTTGATATTTTTCTTCATGGTAGAACTCTACTTGCAAGAGATAGGCATAGGTTTTTGGTGATAAGCTTTGAGCTTTGTAATTGTAGCTCTTTGGAGTTTACAAGGTTGATTATTGCCTATTTATCTCAAGCAAGTTGAAGAGAGTTTGTATCAATTTTTATTATAGGTTGTGAAGAAGATTTGTTGAAGGCAAAAGAAGCATCTCAAGCAAGGATTAGAATTATTGTAATCTTATTTTGAGATTAAATAATACATTGATTTTTGGTGGAGGTTTTTTTCTGAAAGGGTTTCTCCATGGTATATGTTGTGTATCTTCTAATATTTTGTCTAATTCTTCTACAACCTTCTGTCTTCATTCTACAAATGATAAAATGAATTAATCAGATAATCACCCACAAAGAATTTGTAACAAAGAATACATATTTAGATCAACAATCATAAAGTTTTACAAAGTATTAAGCTACATAAATACCTCAATTTTCAACATTCTTTAGGTAGGAGTTATTTACAGTTAAAATATTTTGATGAATGTATCCCTATTCAATCACCCATACTTAGTTGATATAGGAAGTTTGGGATTCTTGAATGCATATATAGTGCCAACATCATCTTAAGTCTACGACTCCCTAATTGACAATTTAATGAATCCCTCTTTTGAATAATGAATTGCTTAATTTGAGGATTTGTAGGTCCATTAAGTGACATGTATAATCATCTACATCAGTTAATTAGAAAATAGGGGAGGCTCTACATAATCTACGAGAGGTCTTTAAAAATAACAATAATCATTTTTTATCAAAAGCTACCAAATTTTTTTGAGAGTTGATATTGAAAATTGTATGAGGTACTATGCATGAAGTCATATGTCAATCCAAATAACATTTTTAATAAATTTCATATCTTTTGAATGCTTGAGGTACTCTGGACGAAACCAGATGTCAATTCAAATAATATTTATAGTGGCTCTCCCATGTGTTGATGATGCCTCCAAAAAAATAATTATACCTCACACGAGTAAATGCCATTAAATTATAGCTTTTCTAATATTTCAATACATTCTCTATCAACTATAATAATGACCAAGTGTTGATTTAACCTCAAAATTTTATTATAAAGAGGGATGTTGAGTTCAACTAAAATCAGTCTCAAGTTCATAAAATGGTTTTGAGTGCAGTGTTTTGAATTCTTATAAGTTTTTTGGGAGGTTAATAAGGATGACAACATGATATTATTAGGGATACTTTAAATTCTCTTATCTCCAATTATGTAGTTTCAAAGGAAAGGAGAGACCAATTGCCTTCAGAATAGGTGGAATAAAAAAGAAGTTGATTTGGTTCACCTAACTATTGTGCCCAATTTTGAACCAGGATAAGGAGCTCTTGTGGATATAAGTGTTTTCATTGGGATTGCGACCATATAAGTCTTAATATTTTATGCATGAAAACCCATCAATTTCTCATACTCCATTTTGACGGAGGCCCTTAAAGAGGAACTATGAACTTTCAATGTCATGCTTATCCTTCCTGGTGACTTAGAGCTACTTGAAGTGGGTGGTAGTAGATTTACTAACCCTTCAAAATCTTTTGCAAAACTTCAGCTAGTACCTAGGATAGGTACATTTTTTATATTCACGAGTCCCATTTCCCAAGAATAGTCAACAAGCTTCGTGATTTCAGAATATGGTCTTCATTCTATAACACCACTGCCATCTTGCTACTTACTATTAATTATATCATATGTAAAAGTGGAATGTTTCATTTATACAAGATCTTGTATGCTCTACTCATCTTTAAAAAGGGGTGTCATATTGTAATTTATTTGTAATTCTATAAATGGTCATGTTATTCTTGTTATTCATTTACAGTAAACAATTATTTTATGTATTAAGCGTCTATTCAAGTTACAAGTAATAGTATAATATCTTTCATTGAAAGTAATTAGAATTAATGTTATTAGATTTCCATAATCCATGATATTGTCACTTTTATCATTTTTAAATCACTTAATTTATATTTCTAAGTGGATACATAAAAAATTAAACGCCAAGACTAATTAATATGTTAACAATAATGTAATAATAATATAATAGTAAACAAAAATCCATGAAAGGAAAACCAAAATCTACATTATATTTGCACGTGCAATGATTTTTTTTATTGTTCAAAGTGAAAATCATCACAACATTCTATTTTCATTGTTAACTACAATGATTTTTGTTTTCTCCATGTGATAAGTCATACAATGATTTTTTGTTTATTTTAAGTTTTCTCGATATTTTTCTCTGTATATTTTGTATACAATTATAATTATTATATTAATATTTAATATATCAATAAAAAATATAATATAGTATATTAATATATAATAATATATCGTTCTATAAAATATAATATATAACAATTATGTTATATGAAGATTAATTAATTAAATTAAATTATTTTAAAAAATAATCACTTTGGGAAGGATATCTCTCGATGCTATTTATATATATTAATTAATTAAGATAGATAAGCTAGTTAATATATAATTTATACTGTTCTATGCTGGGCCAAATTTTTCACACACCCAAATTCCTATATAAATACTTTGGAATAGAGACAAGTGTCAACATATTTCAATGTTAGACTTGTTCAATTGTTTTCATTTTCTTAAGTTATAATATAAATCCTTTGTATTTGTTGATTAACCAACCCTCTTCCGAGTGATCTCTTTTGAACGTTAATGTATGTCCTTTTAAAATCATTTAACTTACCTTTGGTATGTACCCGTATGGTGGTCTTGCTTTAATCCTTGCTAGCACAAAACGTCACATTCCTATTGCATCACTCACTTTTCGTTCATCATGTGTTCTTATTTGCTATAAAGCCTTCAAGTTGCAATGGTAGGATATGATGACATATGGCCTATTAGTGCTACAGTGTCATCCAGTTGTATATCACAGAATTCCTAATTAGCATCCTCCTATTGGTGTCACAAGCAAGTATTTTTTGATTAGAGGTAAAATAGGTTTTGAAGGGACCTCAAAACCATTAAAAAAAGAGAATTGCTTCAAAAGATAAGCACACAAATCAATAAACAGCTAGGAAGAAGCAAGCCATAAGTAGAATAACTACCAAAAAAGGAGGAGCAGGAACAATAAGTGTAGATTCTTTAGAATATTAGTAGCCTCCATATCACTTTCAATTATCTTTTGATGCACATCCATTACTTCAAAAATCTCTTTGGCAGGTATCCCAACTTTTAGCTTAGTTTTATTGTAGGTTTGAGTATGGGGCCCCATTTCACTTACCTCTTTAATTAAAACACCAGGTGAACCAACAACATTCCCAGCAACAACCTTACCAACCAAAGCTTCCTTCATCCACTACCTATTCCCAACAACATCCTTACCACCCGGAGCTTCCTCCATCCACTGCCTCACCTTCTCATTAAGGATAGTCAAACCCTTCGCTTCATTCTTCATAGTAGATTTGGTCACATCTGGACAACCTTATCCAATTTCAGATTAACCCATTCCATTTTCTCTTCCAAGGCCACAATCCTCTTTTCAAAAATTTGCTTCAACTTTAACATTTCATCAGCAAGTATCTTTAAACCATCAAAAAGCTGGTTAATTTGAGCCTGTAGAGAGGACTCCAAAGATTCCCAACTTTACTCACAACCCCATGAACCTTCACATTGGTCATATTTAGTTCATGGAAAGCCCATTTAAACAACCTAAATAGAGAGATAAACCCCTCCTTCACCAAGCCTAGAACATTAGGTAAATCCTCTCAATTTAAATTGAACACATCCATTGCCTCCGCTTCAACCTCTTGTGAGTCACTGCTCAGGTTTTGACTATCAATCACCTCTTTCCCTTTATCCCCAAAAACTGACATTTGTATTTTGTGAAGAGAGCTCACAATTTTATTAGCAACATTCATCCCTCTATTCTGCATCTTCATCCCCTGTTTAGGCATATCCATGTTATCCTACCCACCATCAACATTTAGAGGTGACTCAACACCAATTGACTCCTCCTAGACAGGATTTCCAGTCCGTATAGCCATCTTCTAGCTACTCCCACCCTTCGAGCCCTTTTTTCTCTTATACCCAAACACAAGGGGCATCCCAATCTTATCCCCAACAACAAATTTCTTTCCTTTCATTAGGGTAGAGGATTCGCCCTTCCCAATTTTGTAGGGTTTGTCACCAACCACCTCATCACTACAAGTATCATACTCCATAGAAACAAGGGTAGATTTACCTTTCTTACCACCCTTAACAAGAGTAGGAGGCTCCGAGTAGACTTCCATAGAAGCCTTTGAGTCAGGTTCATAATCATCATCCGCTTCTGACCTGGTCTCATACTCCAAATCCAATTTCTTTTTCTTACCTTTAGGAACCTTCTCAGGGTTCTTAGGAACCACATATGACTTTGCATAATCTGAAATGAGGAGAATTAAGCCAACATGAAGCATAGGATTTTTAGGATTACGCTTGTGATCCTTAAACCCACATTCCAACGATGCCAACAAATAGAAAGGAAAAAAAAAATCTTCTTGTGCCTAAAGTGGTTCAGAAGACCAATCAAAAGATGATACAAATCCTCTGCATCTTCTTTATAGAGAAAGCATCTGTTAAGAAGCATAAAACTTCTTTTGACAAGATTATCAATGGTCAAGATCTTATTCTAGCAAAGAATCCAAAAAAAAAGATTCACCTTAGGAATCAGCTTGGGAAACCACAAAGAAGCTCAAAAGGGGACATGGACAATAAAAGAAACTTGAAGAGCAAAGGTGGAAGACAGAGAATTTACCATTAGAAGAGAAATTCCAAACAAGCTTATCAACCGGGGCATACGAAGGAATATGAATAGAAGATAAAAATTTAAAGAGTCCTCCAAACTAGGTTCCACGTCATGCAGTCTTTTCCACTGCAAACCATACATATAATCAACAACAAATCTATCAAACCTTTGAATACATAAATCCATAAAAGGAAGGGTCCAAGGCTCATCTTTGAGCGACCCATTTCCAAACCAACAATCATCCCAAAAGATAATTCTTCTACCATTCCCCAACTGCCACTACAATCCTTTAGACACAATTTTTCTAGCCTTTACCATACAATTCCAAAGGGTAGAACTAGACGTAGGAGAGAAGCCACTAGAAAGAAGATCCCATATACGGTCCACTCCTCTAAGGTACTTTCCAATAGCAATATGTGCCCACTCACTAATAGCAGAGATTAGGTTCCATAGTTGCTTAGCAAGTAATGCCATGTTAAATTCTCTAATTTTATGAATGCCAAGACCACCCAACTTTTTAGGCCTGCAAACATCATCCTAGGAAACCAAGTGTACTCTTTTCTTCTCTTCAACCCCAGACCAAAGGAAGTTCTTTTGAATGCCTTCCAGCTTCTCCACAAACTTCCACGACATATGAAATAGGCTGAGAGCATAGATTGGAAGATTTTGAAATGGATTTAATTAATTTCACTTTACCAACTTGACTCAGCAATGCCCCTTTCCAACCCACCAATTTAGAGTTAAACTTATTAATCAAACCCTGCCATAAAGAGTCAAGAACCACATTATAACATAAGGGGAGACCCAGGTAAGACATAGGAAGCTCCCTAATCTGACATTGCAAAATCCTCACAATTTTGTGCTGCCGATGTTTAGGAGTGTTGAGAAAGAAAAATAACACTTTTAGGCAAGCTAATCTTCTACCCTAAGCCACCTCAAATTTCTGCAAAATAAGTTTAATAGCTTTGGCTTCCTTAATGGATGATTCCCCAAGCATAAGAGTATCATCCGCAAACTATTGATGGGAACAAATATGATTCTGAGATGAAGGAGACAATCCCAACAGCTGACCAATATTAATAAATCTTTGGATGAGGCAACCCAAAGATTCAACCATCATAATAAAGAGAAAAAGAGAGATGGGATCTTCTTGTCTCAAACCCCTCGAGCAGCCAAAAAGAGGAGAGGGGGAACCATTAACAAGAATAGATAACTTCGAAGTAGAGATCAGTTGAAGCACCAAAACCACCAATTTCTCCCCAAAACCAAAAGCTTTTAGAATCTTAGAAAGAAAACCCCAGTCAACTCTATCATAAGCTTTAAGCAAATCCAACTTCAAGAGAAAACCGACATGTTTATTAACAAATAAAGAGTGGATATTCTCATGAACAGTAAGGATGGAATCATAGATTTTCCTACCCACAACAAATACATTTTGCTGGATAGAGATAATTTGAGGAAGAACTCTCTACAATCTCACTATCAACACCTTGGAGAAGATCTTATAGATGGAGTTATACAAAATAATAGGGTGGAATTCATCAAAAGAGGAGGCCCCTAGTTTCTTAGGAACAAGAAAAATAAAGGAGGAGTTTAATTCCTTCAAAAGATTACCACCATCAAAAAATTCTTTAGTAGCATCCACAACATACTTCTCAAGAATATCCCAAAAAGATTGAATAAAGAACATTGGAAAACCATAAGGACCAGGTGCCTTGTTACCTTCAAAAGAGAAGACCGCACTTTTAATCTCATCCTCAAGAGGGATCCAAACTAGTTGCCGATTTAGCTCATCAGAGATGATGTGAGGAATATCCTGACACTCAAAATCCATCACACCTTCCACAAATAATAGATTCAAGAAAAAGGAAGAAGTAGCTTGTTGCAGATCCGCCTCCTTATCCAACACCTGATCATTGAAATTTATAGAAGTAATATGGTTGGAAGCTCGATGTTTCAATGTAGAGAGGTGAAAGAACGTCGTATTCTTGTCCCCACTTTTTAACCACAAAATTCTAGATCGTTGTTTCCAAAATTCCTCCTCCTTAGCCACAATATTGTGCAACCTAGATAATAGGACATTCTCCTTCTGAGCGAGAGCTTGATCATAACCAGACGCTTGAATAGATTGTTGAACTGTGAAAAGTTCCCAATTAACATCTTCCTTCTCAACAAAAATGTGCCCAAAGGAGGACCTATTCCACCTCCTAACATTATTTTTCACGTTAGCCAATTTCTTAGCAACCCTGTACATAGAGGAACCATCCACTTGAATGTTTCACCAAGCTTGAATCAAAAATTTCAGGTTAGGATGAAAAGTCCACATCTTTTCAAACCTGAAAGATTTTTTTTTCTCCTCCCTAGTAGGTCCACCGAAAGGGAAAGAGGAAAGTGATCATAACCCAATCTAGTCAAGGCCAATAGAGAGCAAGATTAAGAAATAAGCCAGTCAGGAGAGATAAGGCCCCAATCAAGCTTAACCTGGATAAGAGCTTCACCCACACGCTAGTTAGACCAAGTGAAAGAGGCCCCTTTGAGATCTAAATCAAGAAGAGCATTGCCATTAATGAGATTCATGAGATCAAATCTAGTTTCATCCACAATATGAGACCCTCCTAATTTATTAGCATCATGCAAGGGCGCATTAAAATCCCACATTACCAACCAATTGGCAATAAGATGCAGAGATTTAGAGGAACTAAGGTTTTCCCAAAAAAAATTCCTGGCACTCTTACTATTAGGAGCATAAATATTCAAAAGGGTCTAAGAGAACTGATCGCGACATTGATGAAAGAAGTAGCCACATGATTACAGTCCTCAAACACCACCACCCCCTGAATCAACTTCAGATTCCAAAAAGTAACAATGCCACTAGATGCACCAACCGCCTCAGAAAAATGCATACCACAATCTTTGAAAAGCTTATGTTTAAGTCTAGATAACCTACCCAACCCCATTCTAGTTTGTTGAATCCAAATAATATCAAGCTTATGATCCCTTACCGGGTTAGCAAGGAGATCATGCTTGTGAGGGTGATTTAACCCTCTCATGTTCCAGGAAATGATCTTCATGAGAGCTTATGGGAGGCACTCTTGGAGCACATCTCCAAAAAAGTCCTCTGAGTCCCATCAATAATATCCATTTGACTCTCCTTGTCCCTAGTAACATTCAAAGGAGGACGACCCATACCTCTCGACTTAGATCCACAGTCTGACCTTTACCTATTTTTGGTTGAAACTCCCGGAGGGGGAGATTGTTTCTTTCTATTCCTTTCACCGGAATATAAGGGGGGTCAACCATTTTAGGATCACCCATTTCTCCAGATTCCTTCAAGTCAGACTTCGAGAAAACCTTCGACCCCTCAATCTTAGAACTACCATCATGTGGCGACTTCAAAACCCCACTAACTAGAGACTCCAAAGGAGGGGAGCCCGATCCATCAACCTCATGCTCCAGATCTTCAACCAGAGATAGAGCCACACACCTAAGACCTTCACAAGGCACCTCATTAATAAGATAAGGTGTAATGACCTCACCACTTGGCTCAAGAGCCACATCAAGCTTTTCAGTTTCCATTTGGCCCTCAAGGTTCAAGATTTTCTTTTCGTAACCATATCCATTACCATAGGTATCCCATTCATAGGAGCAACCCCATCTTTCTCCATAGGATCCAAAGATACTACCCCAAGAACCTTTTCTTTCCACTACTTAACCACTTGCTTCTGCACTTTTAAAGGGCATTTTTTAGCCCAGTGGCCCACTTTCTTGTAGTGGAAGTAAGTGAAAGGAATAGATTCAAATTCCATCGCTTGATCCCACACGCCAAACTTATAGTTAATCTTCACCAGAGAAGGAAGATCCGCTGACTGTTCCACTTTAACACAAAATCTAGCATAAACAAGGTACTTTCTAGAAGTAGTCATTTGGTCAATCAATAACAAACAGCCAGAGGTACTCACAATCCCTTTAAAGACTTCTTCATCCCAAAATTCAAGAGGGAGACATGGAAGTCTCACCCAAATAGGGGCCGCTGAGAAAGAACATGAGTTATGGTTAAAACCTAGTTCCCACCTTTTCAACATCAAAGAAGATTTCCCAATAAACCAGGGACCACCTTTAAGAGCTAGCAAGAAATCATCTTCACAATTGAAGGTAAGGGAAAATAATCCCTTAGCCATTGTAGCCACATCCACTTGGCCCTTAGGACACCGGTTCAAATAAAACTTATGAACCAACTCAATATGAGGATGAGGCCCCACAAATTTTCCTAGAAGAGTCATATCCATATTAGATACAATTTTCTCATCTACGCAATTTGGGGATTGAGATTGAATATTCTCCTATCTTCGCATTAGAAACAAAGGCCACATGAGGCAAAGAGCTTTTACCTTTGGGATTCACACCAAAGAGTTTAGACCATTTAAGGGAAGATTCCAAGAAGAGACCAACCCCTGTCTTATCAACCTTAGGAACCAAGAAAGAAAAAATTGCACCCAAACCATCTA
This sequence comes from Sequoia sempervirens, assembly GCA_007258455.2. Lineage (NCBI taxonomy): Eukaryota > Viridiplantae > Streptophyta > Pinopsida > Cupressales > Cupressaceae > Sequoia > Sequoia sempervirens. Next base: position 2,140,217 of record VDFB02000011.1, on the reverse strand, counting down.
CTGACTGACCAAGGCTAGCCTTTTTAGCACCAAGATTCCCTGTTTAGAGAAGGACATTGGTGAATGCAAAGGACAAGAAACCTTAGGAGCTCCTTTCCCACTAGAAAATTCATTTTTTGCATAAGGGACCCATGTCGCTTACCATCAACCAAGGACCCACCTAACATCACCTTACCATTAGCAAGCTATCTACCATTAACGCCTGCTGCAACTCCAAAGTTTCCCGCCTTTTCCAAATTTAAAACCGCTCCACTGCCATTGCCACCACCTAAAGAGAGCTCCATAGCATTACTCAAAATACAAGCAAGTAGTTAATTGCATGCAGTCAAAATATTTCACCGTTCAATTAAATAAAGTGAAATTCAATAATCATCATTGATCCCACCTACATCATCCAAAGATCAATGACTGGCATCAATTAATAATAAGAATAATATAGTATTTTATAATTATAATAATATAATAGTAATATAACATTAAGAATAATATAATAATATTAATAATATACTACTAATATTAATAATAATATATTAATAAAAAATAATAATAATATAATAATATATTAGAATATAATAATAATATTGCATAATAAAAAATATAAAAAATATTATAAATAATAATTGAAACCCTTAACCTAACATGATCATTAATAATATAATATTAATTATTTATATTATTAATTATAATACAATGATAGAAGATTAATATAATATAATCTTATATACTATATTAATTAATATATTAATATATTATTATAATAATACTCATTATTATTCCCCATTAATGGGGTCTCTAGTGTTCAGGCTAAGGCAGCTACTAGAACCAGTAGAGTTTGGCATCCACTAGAAGAAGGGTGGACCAAGTTAAATTTTGATGGCGCTTGAAGAGGAAACCTTGGCCCTTTTGGTGCGGGGTGTATCCTGAGAAATTCTAGAGGGGAGACATTGAAGGAACTAAAAATATGTCTCTCAAATGGCACAAACAATATTGCAAAAATATAAGCCCTTTGTTATGATTTAGAATTCGCTGTCAAAGAAAATATAAGTTGGCCGGATCGAAGGGGACTCTAAAATAATTATTAATTCCTTAGCAAAACACAAAATAGTGAATTGGAAACTAAACAAAACTCTTGTAGTCTGTCTTGAGTTCATTAGTAGCTTCAAAGATTATAAGCTCACCCATACATATAGGGAGGGAAATAAAGAGGTCAATGCCTTAGAAAATAAGGCAATCGACAATGTCACTTCAAGTCTCAACATCACCATTATCTAAGCTCAAAGTGGCCAAATGGGAGGAATTGACAACTCCCACATGTTTTTCACACTATAGGTGTGACCTTTATACATCTTGCATGGAATCCCAATGATTAAGTACTATGTGGTTGAGTTGGAACAATTCATGCATTCATCACAAATAAATTTTGAAGCATGGGAAGGCCCATTTTAGTGGAAGGAAAGATTTGGAAGATATTTTCTCCTCACACAGAGCATGGGATGGCACAACCATGGGATATATATTCATAGATGAGGATGAAACCAACCATAGGTTTGGTTAGTTGTTGTCTGTGATGCTCAAGAAAATAGACACTTCCATCTCGCTCACAAGCTCGTGGAGGTAAATGGCATTCTTAGGGAAAATTTTGGACTATTGGCTGAAGGTTGTGAGAAGGATTTTAGTGGAAGGTATCTGAAGGCTATGAAGATGATCTTGGACATGAAATTATTGGTGGAGGAAGGAAGATAAAGAGTAAACATAGAAATCACATCCTGTTTCATTTCCTCTCTCCTTGACCTCAATGAGCTTAAGGATGTGGTGAGAGAAATGGCTTAGACATTCTTCAAAAAACATAATTTGGTGGGGTTTGGAGGAGGTGTTGTGGGTAGCGTGTTATGGCGTTGGTGTCCGACGACCAAATGATATACCCAAGGTGTTGGATGAAGGGGTCATGATTGAGTGGCTTTCATTCCTTAGAAATTACCGCTCAAAGACCCTAATGTAGCATAGAGAAATTGTAGAGAAAGGGACGAGTATTTGAAGATGGTCAACAACTTGGAACCAATTGAGGACTTCAAGTGGATTAGAGAGTTTGATGAAGCGCCTATGATGGGGATATGAAGAATCAATATGTTATCTTTGTTTTATGAATAGTAGATGAAAGATAGTTAAGATGTATGCTCATTTTGTCTATGAGCTTAATGTAAATGTGAATGGGCCAGCATGGGCATGAACTGTAATCGATTTTTTTGATAATATATTTTGCAGCTCTTGCTGCCCTTACGTATCAAAAAATAAATACTAATTATTATAGTTATAATAAACTATGGCAAGTTCTTGAGCGTGGTGGTACTCCAATTGGGAATCCAAACCAATCATCATGTTGAGGCCGCAACTGCATTCATCAACATAAAATATTCTTTGGATAAGGGTTATTCAAAATTTTGGGTTGAGGGAAACTCACTCAATATTATCAATTGCTTACTAGGTAATCAAAAGCCAAGATGGAATATTGATAATCTCATTAGGGATTCTATAATGATGCTAAGATTATTTGATGAAATTCATGTCACACATATCTACAAGGAAGGTAATTCCCTGGATGATTTGCTTACAAATAAGGCTGCCAACCTTAATAATTTTAAGGTGTGGGAGGAGTACTCTCTCCTTCCTGAGGAAGCCAAGTAGTTAATGAGAAATGATAGCTAATTCAATGCTTGTGAACCGGGGTGATCGAGCTTTTATGGCCCATATTATTACCACACGCTTTTTGGGTCTCTTTTTGTTTAAGCCCGTGTTTAATTTTGCAAGTGTTTGGGCTCTAGTTTTTGTTAACAGTGTCTAGTGAAATGGGAGGCGATAGGAGTAGAGTCGAGCCACTTTCTTGTGGGAGCTAGAAGAAAAAGCAGAAATTTTGGAGAATCCTGAGGCATGGGCATTTTATGCCTTTTCTGGATAGGCTCCATGGCCATGACCCTAAAGCCTCGATGGAGTTTGTTCACTGTTGGCACAATCGATGTTTGAAGGTGAAAGGAGTTGAGTTTTCTATTAATGAAGACTTTATTGCCTTCATTACTGGGCTTCTGATGGATGGCCGTAAGTTTTTCAAGAAGAGGAAGAGCAACAATGAGGCTATGGATTAGTTCTTCAAGGACAATGAACAAGCGAAGTTGATAAAGATGCCTACTTGGGGGTATGATCGAACTTCTTTGAAGTGTATCTGGGCTGATGTGGTTGAGGTTATAATGTGGTATGTGACTTTGGAAGGTTGTTTCACTGCAATATTAGGGCATCATTTTACCCTGCTTAATCATTTTAGACATGGGTTGCATGTTTGTTTCCTATTTTTTCTACTATCATCTTTAGAAGTTTTTGTGTATGCTCACTTGAAGAATTGGAGGGCCCCGTTCTCTATGAGGGCCTTATTTTGCTTGTTATGGAGCACGTGTGTGCTCATACTCTAGCCAAGTCTATTAAAGGCAAGGAGAAAGTTTCTAGTGATGATTCTTCTTTGATAGACTTAGAAATGAGTGTTGATGGTGATGCTGATTAGAATGTGGAGGAGGATAACACTGTGGGAGGTCCTCTTCCCCCATGGCAACTTCCTCTAGAAAGAGAAAGAAGGGGATTTTAAGGAAGAAGGGTCCTGCCAAGAAATTAATTTTGCAGAATTTGAATTCCCATAGGTCCCCGTTTGATGGGGAAGATACTGTTATTAGTGTGTGGGGTAAAATCTGGGTGTCTAAGCAAGATAATTGCAATGAAATAGAAGCTAATCTAAATCAAAAACAATAAATCTAGATCTATTCCTTCACTCACGAAATGGAACTATAAAGCTAATGAATTCAAGAATGTTATTGAAAGAAAACAATAAACTTGAACTCAAAACAATACAATCTTACCATCCTGTGTCGGAGTTTATTCACAAGATGTTGGGTTGTTCATATCATTGTGAAGCCTCCATTGTTGAGTGCAAGAGCTTTGAAGAACAATGTGTGTGTTTGATCGAAGAAATGCTTTGAAGCATTGTCAATGTTGGTTATGATCTTGGCAGTACTTTGTTGTGCAAGATAGGTTGTGATGAGTGCCATTGCATTCCTCATCATTTAATTATAAATGTCAACCCAAGGTGGGAAATATGCAAGAGGGAGAAGAAATCATTTGCATGACATTCTTTTTCTACAAACAGAATTGAAAGGAAATGCATTAAAGAAATTGTTAGAATCAAATCTAATCTAAAAACTTGTAAATGAAAATGTTAGAATGAAATCTATCTTAAGAAGCATTCAAAGGGAAATTCTGGAAATGTAAATAACAAGGAATGGAAAGATTGTTAGAAATTAAACTATGAAGTGAAAACTACAAACAACTACACTACTGTTGTTAAAACTGAACTCTATTATTTTATAAAACTCTTCCCCCCTTGATTCCTTGATTACAATGCATTTATAGAATTAAAAGATGAGTCTCATAGTTGTGCAACAGCTTGCTAGAAAATAGGAACATGTGTGGAGAAAGAAAGGATAAGTCTTCACTCCATTTTGCTAAGTCAATCTCTTTTGGTCTTCCAAAACAATAATCCCTACTTTTCATCCCTTTAAACTACTCCAAAAAGGTGTTAGAGTGTTGAAGAAGCCTTCCTTGACCTCTTCTATCATTAAAACTCTTAAATCTGCTCCTATATGCTCTCAACTATTCATAAATTGGGTTGAACAACTCCTTAGATATTTGCAACTGCCCCTATATTCTCTCAACTTTTGTCCAAGTCACTCCAATTTCCTTTAATGCTTACAACTATTGTCTCTTAATTGTTTAACCTCTTCATAAATGCTATCATACTTAGTTTCAAAAATTTTGGAGCATGGAAGCAAACAAATGAACAAATTTCAGAGCATAGAAGCAAAGTTTCAGAGCATCGGACTGGTGAATTTTTCTCTCAAACCACAAACTGAGTTTTCATGAAATTTAGTGGATTTTTTTGCATTCTCATCTCCAAATTTTTATCCAAAAATATCAAGAACCCAGATCGTAATTTTAAAGATATGATAAAATATTTGACTACTGCAACTGAAAATCTCTTACTTTCCTCATCATGCTCAGTCTTGATAAACTTCATAATTGAGAAAAATACATGTTTTTATTTGGCTAATAGATGAGACATTTTTTTGTCTCATCAAGTTGATTCTTTGATCCTTTTTTGTGAGGAAAGAGGTTTGTTATATAAAATTTGTGATTTGAAACACACGATCAAGATCGCGTAGTAGAATATATTGATCGACAGTCAAAAGATGTTGAGAGGATTTAGATGGGCATAATCTGTGCAAAATAAATTACATGATTTAGTGGGATTGAGAAATAGATTGATTAGTTAGGAATATAGATTGATTAGTCAGGAATATAGATTGATCAGTTAGGACTAGATTGATTAGTCAGGAATAGATTGAGAAATCAAGGGATTGTAATTTGCTCAATCAGGAAAGTGGTTGAGAATGATTAATTAATTAATTCTTTTTGGAGTTGAACATGCAAATCAAGTTTGACTTTTGCAAACAAAGTTGCATTAGTTTGATTTGATTTTTGATGATGATTTGAATAGTTTATTCTAATTATTCAAATTTGGAGGGAAAGTGAGTTAATTAAATTATTATGTTTTAATAATTTAATTGAGTTAGGGGAATAAAGTGATTTAGCGATGTTATTAAATAATTGGTGTTATTTAACTAATCAAGATGAATAATGTTAGATTAGGACTTTATTAAATAAATGAAATTTATTTAATTGGTCGAAATTGATGAAACATGAATTAATTAAATAATATCACATTATTCAATTAATAGCATAAATAAGTTTTTAGGACCTTATTAAATAAATGGAATTTATTGAATTAGTCAAAAATGACAAAAAAGTGAATTAATTAAATAATGTTGTATTATTCAATTAATAGAGGAATTTAGGGTTTTAGGTACAATTGATGTGAAATGCAGTGATATTTGATGATAATGATGTCGATGATGTGAAAATGTCGTTTAGTATGTGTGATAAGTGTTAGGGTCAATTTTATATGTCTACATTTTATCCCTCTTTGATACAAAGTATGGGTTGCTTTGTTTCAAAGATTCGATGTTAAGATCAAGATTTTGGAAAAAAATTATGCTCCACTATGCCCCGACGGTCAACATAATGATGGTAGGACTCTATGCTGCCCCCTAGAGAGGTTGGCCAAAAATTCTGATTTCGAGGTTAGGCTCACTACACTGTTTCATTTTAGTTTTGATGTGTAGAGGATGAAATATTAAGTCTATAGGTATTTTTTTTCCCATTCAAATGTTCTTGGGAACCCGTAATTTGAATGTAGGAAGGTTCCCTAATTAAAAATTAGGGTTTTTGAGGGTTAAAATAGGTAATTAGGGTTCTAATTAGCTCATTTGTACTTGAGCCTATAGAGAATTCTTGCCTTTGGATTTCTCATTTTTTCAGTTGTTGAGGAGCTATGGTGTTGATTTGGGGATCCCCACATCGCACAGACATGGTTCGAGAGTATGGATGTCCCGCAGGCATCGGTGCCCCGGTATGTACTCTCTCGATTCTTGTTTTCATCTTTTCGTGTTTCTGTAATTAATGCATGAAGTCAATCTATTCAATAGCATAAGATTTAGGGTTTTAGTGCTTTTGAATCGATTTTAGTGCTTTTTCCATTTTGAAAAGGTCGCTTTTGATATTCTTTTGCGCACTTGACTTTATTTGGTGCCTTTAACCTACTTTTTCGCTTTTATAATTCACTTTTGCTATAAATTTGTGCTTTTGTTTGCTCTTCCTTGTTTTGATAGCTTTTGTGATAAAGTTGCACCCTTGCCAAAATTTTGTGATTTTGACTTTTGCGCTCTTGCTATTCCTCATCACTTTTTCCTAAATTTCCTCGCATTTGCCTGTTTTCTTCGCTTTTGCCAAAAAGTTCATCACTTTTGCTACAATTTTTTTGCTTTTGACTTTTTGGAACCCTAAGTTAGTTTATTCATCAATTTTGTTTCATTTTGTGTGTTTAGAGAGAATCCTTAACATCATGGATTGAATGATTGCAGGTGGTCCTTAAACCATTGCAGTTGAGGGAGCGACAGTCTCGAGATCTATTCGATTTGATTACTAGTTTTGATGTATTGAAGCAAGATTTTTTAGATGCGGTCGGGCTACGTCACATTTGTTACATGCCTCCCATCTAATGTCACACTGCAATGATGATCGCGCTCATGGAGCGGTGGCATTCAGAGACTTCTTCATTCCATTTAACTACAGGGGAAGCCACTATTACTTTCAAGGATGTGTGGAGGATCCTTCACATACCCATCCACAGAGAGTTGGTTACCTATCATGTTTGTCGAGGAACCTGTGTTATGCGGTGTGTGCTTGGTGTGAGACATTTGGAGGTTTGTCGGTTCGAGATAGATTTATTTGACTTTGTTGGTATTGTCGATCCTATTTCCCTTATTCTTTGCGATTTGGTTTCGGGGCTGCTTGTTCTGGATAGGAGAGGCTATCAGTTCCCTATGGGATGGGGTATATGTATCAAGGAGATATTTGAGCATGGGACTAGATATGCATGGTGTCCATGTCTCCTCACCCACCTATATAGAGATATGCATGAGGTTGCATATCGGGGTGGGAAATCTATTTCTGTAGGTGTCTCTCTTTTGCATGTATGGGCTTGGGAGCACATCGTAGTTGCTCAACTGATGGTATACAAGATTGTACTGTTGGTGATCCGTACTCTTACAATTATGGAGATTTTCTACATTATACCTTGCTTGGGGATCTTTCATATTGGTGTCATGTATTTGATGATATGCCAAACTTTATATGGAGACCATATATGGATTGTGAGGCATGGCTTGAGTATCAGGAGTAACTAGTATACTGTTGACAGACTAGATGGTTGATTGGTTGCACTCACTCTCTTTTGGAGAGGTATCTTCTTGACAAGGTATGTAGGCAGTTTGGAGAGAGACAGGGCTGCTTTCCAAATACCTATGAGGCTCAGTTTGGTCAGACCACCAAAGAGGCCCGAGTATGGGGTCTACAAACTGACCGAGATATTGCTATTGCTGCATCGAGAGCTCTTTCCCTAGTTGATGGGGTTGCCCAGTGGGTTTAGTGGATCTCCCAATTTTGATTAGTAGTGGGCACGATGTATTCCTTTGAGATTCACAGATCCTAGTGGTGATTCTGCAATAGGCAGAGTAGGCATCATAGGTCGACAAGGAGAGAGACAACATCTCGAGATTCCAGAACAACTTGGTAGGCCTTGACAAGATGGTGCATAGGGTGACCAGATGTAGGGTCAGGGATACGTTCCAGGTCCTCCACCACCTGGGGATGGAGGTACTTAGTTAGCTACAGATATAGGGTGATGATAGGTCACAGAGGCATAGCTTACCACAGTGAAAGCAGAGAGAAATGGTTTTAGAGTAGAGCGAGATACAAAGATTGGGTGCTATCACGTTGCCGAGACCTAATTGCAGGCCATTACCATAAAGAGGGATAGACTAAGGATAGAGCGTGAAAGTCTTCACACTGAGTGGGATCAGTATTACAGAGGGCTACATATTATCAAACTCTTTATGATGCTTTTGTTCCTCGAGCACAACGACGACCAAGATTCAAAGAGCCTAGTGTTGCGGGTGGTGGTGTTGAGTCAGGTGGGCAATCTGTTAGACAACTAGATCCAGATGGTGGTCTACAACCTGGTCTATAGAGTCCTCTTCTTCCTGTCGGGCAGTGACATTTTGTTCTTGATCTTTATGATGTTTATTGTTCAGAGAATTTATATTGTAGACATGATTTTGCATATACATTCATCGACCCAATCGAGGCCTCGTATATATGTCTTATTTTGTATTATCCTATCACACTTGCTTCACTGATGATGTGTCATAACATTCCCATTTTTTATGATGATATATATGAGATATACCTTGTTTGATTCGACTCATTTTATGTATTTATGTATTTATGTGATGATCATGGATGACGATGCATGATGATGTATGCTTATACATGTTTTTGTAATTTTCCAATGTATGCATATGATGTGGATGGATGGATCATATTTTTTTATCATATGCTATTTTATTATGCATGTGATAATCAATATATCATTTTGATATATAATGTTTATATGATGTTGATATATGATGGATGTATGCCTTATACATGACACCTGATGTTTTGATATCTTTATTATCATCATGATATGTATTGATGACATTTTTGGATATAGGATGGATATGGTATTAATGATATTGTGATGCAGGATGGATGTTAGTTAGAAGAAATATTTGATGATGGATATAAATTTGATATTGTTAGTTATTGATGAGTTGCTTTCGCTTTGCTTGGAGACTTTACATTTTGAACAATCCTGTTTGATCTAGCAAACAAATATGATGCACCAGGGTATTAATAACCAAGGTGACTTTGTATCCATTGTGTGGAATTTGACTTGACATACAAAGAATATTCTTGCTCATACCAGACATAGAAAAACTTTGTTGAAAGTATATAGTTTGGTTGTGTTAAAACTTTTCAGACCAGTTTCATTGAGAGGTATAGAATACCTAACATGCAACTACTACATGATTTTTTGTAAAACAACTTCCATACACTTAATAAAGAAAATATTCACCATGGTAGTATCACAAAAATATCTTACAAACAACAAATCGAAACGACGCTCAATTTCCCCCATTCCTTCTTCTCTAAATCGTTATGGACATCCTCGAGAGATCCTGGGAATGAGTCAATAAAATAAATCATAAAGATAAGACTATAAAAAGATAAAAAAAAGTTGCAGTATCACTTGCCATATCTATTTTGAAGTTTCAAGCTATTATCTATTGTTGATCATGTCTATCATGGGAAATGGGAATGGATCCATTAAGGCATATCTCAGGATGTTGTTGGTGAATTGTCAAAAAGATAGGTATGTAGTACTTTGGAATTATTTCCATCTGTTTTGCGATCAAATCTTTGTAATTATTTGTTTGAAAGTTTTAACTATTGATGTTTGCTTTGTTTGTTTGTTTGTTTTGTCAAAGGGTGAGTGCAATGATTTGTTTATCATGGGTGAAAATTTTATTGCAAATTTTGATGACGGGGTAGGTTTTTTTTATTTTCTGAGTTTTATGATGTTGTTTTTGTTGTTTTCAAGGGACTAATCTAGGGCCCCGGGGGTTCATCAGAGATAAGCCTTGCCTATATTGTACACGTAGAGGTTCGTAGTTCTCTTGGTTTGAATGGTTTTGATTTTTTTATATTTTGTGAATGTTTTTGGATTTTGTATTTTGTGACTAAGTTGAAATAAAGCATGATAGAAACCTAATGGGATTGACTTAGGGCCTCGGGGGTTGAGCCTTTCCTACGTTGTATACGCAAAGACCACGTAGTTCAACTGGTGTTGACCTAAAGCATAAACTTGTTTTTGGGATTTCAAACAATATTGTTAACTTGGATTGATATTCTACTTTTGTTTCTAGAGGATATGTTACGGGAAATCTACCTAAACTAGTTGTGAGGTTCAAGAAAATGCTGATATCTTAGAATATTTGAGTGAAAGAATAACCCAACAATGTTGTTCATTTTTTGATGCTTTTCAAATGTTTTTGATTTTTGTTCTTTTTCAGATGTTTTTGATTTTGTTGTTTTTCAAATGTTTTTGATTTTGTTTTTTTTTAGATGTTTTTGATTTTGTTGTTTTTCAGACCATGATGTGATGGAAAAGGATCTAATCCATGACCAGCTTTGGGAAGTTTCCCCTAGTTGGAGACAAGACTACTTTCCTTAATCAGTAACAAGCCATGGTTGGATACATGTTTTATTATGAAATGAATGGGTGAATGCTTTGGATAGTATTGATAGATAATGATGCAAGTCTTATTCAAACATAGTGCCTATTTTCTAGGTTTTCACTACGGTACCTGTTTTAGGAGCGCCACAAAGTGGTTTTCACTCAAGAAATTTTTTATTTCTCTTTACTATTTTTTCTTGCTTTTTGATTTATTTATTTTGTATTTTTTATCTTTTCCATTTTTTTTTTTGTATTTTTACTCTTTTTCCTGGGGTGTAAGATGTTGAAAACTTGGATTGATATTTCACTTTATTTTTCTAGAGGATATGTTGCGGGAAATCTACTTGAACTAGCCATGAGGTTCAAACAAATGTTGATATCTTGGAAGTTTGAGTGAAGGAATAATCCAAGTTGTTGATATCTTTGAAGGTTACCATTTTAGTGTGTTGGTGGTACACCTTGTTGCTAGGATGCATTATTTTGAAGGTTACCTTGGTGGTGTGTTGACGAGATACCTTGTTGTTGGGACGAACTGTTTTGAAGGTTACCCTAATAGTGCATTGGTGGGATACCTTATTGATGGGGAGAATTGGGAAGGGTACCATGTGGTACACCTTGTTGTTTGGACAATTCCTAGATCACAACATGAGCTAGAAGACATAAATCAAGATTTATTCTGAAGCAAGATGTAAGTACTTGCTCCCTAGTGTCTAGCAATGTAGGTGATGGATTATCTTGTGATAGGATATCATGTTTTGATAGAGTATGCCCCTTTGGACAATGCCTCATGACTCAAATAATGTTAGATAGGATAGGATGAATGATAGTGACCCATGTCAAGATGTTTTCCATAAGAAAGTGTAAAGTGTACACCAAAATTTTGTCAAAATCAAGATAAGTTGGATTTGGATAAAAATGGATAGTCTAAGATGCTTCTACCTGAAATGGCACACGTAGATGCTTGATTCTACACATGATGCCTATTTTCCAGGTTTTCACCATGGTACTTGTCCAAAGCACCACCATTGTGGTTTTCACTAGAGAACAATTTTCTCTTGACTATTTTCTTGATTTTTTTTTGTTTTTTATTGATTTTTGATGTCACACAAGACATCTGTTTACCAGGTTTTAATTATGGTAACAATTTTTTGCTCATGTTGAACCACCTGGTGGTGTTGATGTAGACGTTGTTGGTGCTGATATGGCTGTTGTTATTGTCATGACGTGCCAATGATATCTTGCTTGGAGGAGTTGTTTTGCATATGAGTGCTTGAACGTAACCACTGATAATTCTTATCTTCCTTGTTGATACCGGAGTTAACCTTACCTTGATGCGCACATCATGATAGAGTGCCCTTAGAGTCCTTATGATAAATATTTTCTACCAATACCTGGTCAATGTGAGATTTGGATACCATGGATGGCGAAATGCGTTGAGGTAAAAGAGATTCAGATGGATCGGTTGATAGTTTGGAATCTTTGACTCTCCAAACTTGGGATGAGGAGCAATGATGGGTGGATATGGAGATTCAATTGGGACCAACGTCTTGATATACCTTGTAGGTATCTCTTGAAGCTTTCTTTTGCATTGTTGTACTTTTTTGATGGATGAATTTCCTTTTTGATTTTTCCCCATAGTTTCTTTGACTAATGGAATTTGATAGGGATGATTTCTTTCTTTTTCTTTTGTATCCATTTAAACTTTTCTTGTCCATTTTGTTTCACCGATTCTTTTGCTTCCATGACTTGTTTTGCTCTTGGATATAGCCTTTTATCTTGTTGTTGGTCCCATTCAAAGGGTTGAAATATGTGTGGATGATGATTCATGATACAACTAGTTGTAGTTGTGACTCAACAGTTTTTGATTTTTGATCTGTTTATCTAATGCAAACATCAACATAGAGAGCACAAAGAGTCTTTATGATGAAATTGCTACCAATGCTACAACTAGACGTATCATGAATCGTCATCCACGCACATTTCAACCCTTTGATTGGGACCAACAACAAGAGAAAAGGCTATATCCAAGAACGAAACAAGTCATGGAAGCAGAAGAATTAGTGAAACAAAATGTCAAGTGCGGCCAATTTTCTAGTAAATGCATTGATTTTGTCAAATGCAATAGTTTTTCATTAGTAGAGTTTATGGGACAGAGAGAAAAAGTGAGCTTTTTCTGGTGAGTGTGATCAAGTCTTGGTCAAGTGCATTAGAAATAGTAGTAGAAGCGACCTTTGTTCAAACTTGTCTTCCAGTTTCAGTATTTGGCAGCACCGTTGATGTTTTTCTTATAGTTTTTTGGATGTATTGATCTGTTTCTAGATGTGGCAAGTGATACAACATTTTTTTACTGACTCAAAAAGCATGTACTTGTGTGACCTATATGTCTATGGCTTTAAGTTGTGAAATCATGATACCCAAGCCATAGTTTCCAACGTTTACTTTGAGCCAATGTAGCCTAAAATTAAAGCCTGAATATTTAAGGAGATCCTTAAGGAGTACAAATACAAGGCCTTTTTAAAAGAATACACTAAGTCAAATGGTTTGTGATTCAACCATCATGCTTAGTGTTTGTTTTGATATGTTCATTTTTAAATTCAAGCACAGTGTTTTGATATTTTGAATAGACTTGGAAATTTTCCATGAAAAAAAAGTACACCCTAGGGATAGGAACTTCTTCCTAGGTGAGATGAACTCATGCCTCGAAGGGATGATTTTACATGCAAAAAATGGAGAGGCTTTGTAGGCTTAACCATAAGTCAGACTTGGTAAGTAACTACTCAGAAGTAAATTATGATGCACCACTTCAGAGTATGATTGGGATAAAAAGGGTAGCTTCTACAAACATTTGGCTCTTAGTAATGTTTTGGGATTATTAGTTTCAGATGTCTATACATGCAGTGATTCACTCAATTAAGAGGCCTCCCAACACTTTCAGGTTTTAACGTATCACACAGATACTAGGGGAGACATTCGTCAGTATAAAATAGCATCACCCGATGGTGAGAACTTTCCTCACACCCACAATAATTTATATAGCAGACCAAAATAAAGTACTGCTTGGGTCACCTTTAAGTTCTCCAGCACGAGATGTGTCTGAAAACGTAGGCCCTCTAAAAAGGTATGCTTTGAAAAAAGTGTAAAACTCAAAATGATTTTCGTCACCCAAGATCGCCAAAAAGGCGCGAGGGGAGAGGATAGTCACCTAGTTTGCCAAGCATGGAATACATAGAATACAATTCATTGTAGTTGGATTCTTTTTAAGCACCTCAAGCGATGCTATCCCCAAAATAATGTGTGAAAAGCATAACAATTTTGATTTTTTTAATTGTACCAACGTGAAGTATTTTGGATATCAATCAATAATATAGAAAAGGTGCAAAACAAAGAATGATTTGTTCATTTTTAAGCCCCAAATTTGTGTTCCTAGATCTTGGTCTTATTTGGTCAACAAAAATTATTTTGAGCGTGCGTCAACAAAAAGGAAATCATTTTGGTCAACAACAAGAAAATCAAACATTCCAAGTGTCAATTTGAAAGCTTAAAAACATTTTTAGAGTACCAATTGAATTGTTTGTTTGTGTTCTTTTTATGCACCAAATTAAAACATTTTCTAATCTAAAAAGCTTTGAAAGGGTTCATTTTTTGAACACCAAAAGCTAAAGTGTTTGTTTGTGGGGTTCTTTTTATGCACCAAATTGAAGCATTTTCTAATCTAGAAAGCTTTGAAAGGGTTCAATTTTAGAGCACCAAAAATTAAAGTGTTCGTTTATGGGGTTCTTTTTATACACTAAAATAAAATTTACCAACTTAAGAAAGATATGGAAATTGTAATATCTTTGACCATTTGTCTTCCCTATAGAAAAGGTGTTAATGGTTTTTCATAACTTTTCCAACCCTACATACACACACATTAGTACCTATCACACATTCCAAATAGGCACCTGTTAGCATTAAAAATCAAAATTCAACTTGTAGATCTTGGACATAGGTTTAACAGGGTAAAAGCACAAAAACCAGTAAAAGTGCCCTCTCTTAGAGAGTAAATGATCTGATGTTAGGATCTAGGACTTGTTGAACGTGAATAATAAACTTTTACAACAATTAAATCGGTCTTTAAATAAATATTGAAATGCTTAATTTCAAATGTAACTGGAATGCTTAAATGAATAAAGCAATGGTAAAGTGATGAACAAAATAGAGAGATAAGAGAGAGAAGACAAGAATCAACAAGTTGATAACAAAGTTCACCAAATGGCTACGTCTCTGGATCCCTCTCCAACAGAGTGACCAATCCTATTATGCTCCAAAATTAGGATTACAAAGCTTCAATTCTAATAGGGTCTCCTCACATCTCCTTGATAATGAAATTACAAATAGTTCCCTCCTTCAAGTACAAACAAGCACAATGCCTCTTGCACAGAGTTGAACAAATCACTATCACAAAGGAATTTCCACAAAATCACCACCTAATTTACATCACCCTTACAAAGCCAATATCCCCTTTTTATACACAAAATTTACCCAATATGGGTCATAACCATGAGATTTGTACAATCTCCCATTTATAAATAATAATCTTCACAATATCTCTATTTATAGAGATAATTCTTCAAAAATCCCCTTTTACAATATGAAATCTTTGAAAGTCCCCTTAAAATAATATTAAAATCCCTTTATAAACCTTTTTAAATATCTTGTAATATCGTTATATGTTATTTACCCCTTGTTTGTTAATTAATTCTCGGGCTTCAATCTTTAAAAAGGTTTATTTTTAACTTAAGGGGGTTAATTTAAAAATTTAGGGGATATTCGGTTTTTGAATATTCTTTATAAACAGCCGATCCCTTTTAAAAATCTTAACATATCATGAAGCCCTTTAAAATCTCCTGAATCGGGCTATTATACACCTTAAAAGGGTTTTTTGGAATAATTTAAATTAAGGTTTGTAGGGGATTCAACTTTTAAATTCTATTTTAAATAGAGTTGTCGTCGATTTTTGCTCAAACTCATGGTTTGGCGCAATGGTAGGAGGCTTTGTTGGGAGAAGGGAGGTTGGCGGTTCAAACCACTTCCCCTCCAAATTTTCCTTTAATACCCATTAAATAGAATTTGCCATGTATTGTACACTAAGAATTTTGGATAGTGTGTTGGTGGAGCTTAAAAATAGGAATGAGGAGGTTGGGGGTTTGATTCCCTCAACAATTTTTTTAATAATTAGACCGTAATTTGTGCATCCCGAAGGTGCTACATGTCAATTTTTGATTGGTTGGATTTGACTGCTGTACTGCCACATGTCAACATGTGATTCATTGTCTATTGCCACATCACTTGCCACGTTGGATGCCATGTGTCGAGACAACATTTTTCGACGTCACCACCACGTCCCTACACGTGCCATGTCAGCATGATGACATCATCATTGTACCGCCATGTCATCATGTAGACGTCAACATGATCAACCCTTTTGCCGTGGAACTTTGACTGGCCATATCTTCTCCATACGAGCTCCGTTTGACACGAAATGAGCGGTGTCAGAATCATGGAGACGATCTCTTCATCATGACACTGATTCTGATGAATTCCAAGACAATCATTTTTTTTCCTTTCTAACTGGCCCCTGTACTTGGTTTGACCCCAACTTTGCTCGACCATATCTTAAGCGTACGAGCTCCTTTTTCGCTTGTTCAAGTTGTGTTGGGTTCAAATTTTTGAGCTCTTCGACATGGCGATGAAATCTAGAGCATGTGGAACACTTCAATTTCTCATGACAAGTATCCACCTAGATCAGTCCTCCCCACTGGAGAGCTTTTGGACCTCCAAAAGTTATATTTATTCAAAATTTAAGTGAGGGCGTGGCCTCCCCACTTGTCATATATCACCTGTCCATCTGTACACTTGGCTCAACACCACAATGAGGACTACAATAATGTTGTTAAGCATATGCATCGTTCCATCACTTCCATAAGTATCTACATCAATCGTTATAACCATTAACCAATAAACACTAACTAATATCAAGATGAATAACAATGTAGATACAAAGGCGAATGAATCAACAACATGTCTATCTTTCAAAATAGGAACATTTTTACCTTAGTGAATCTCCAAATTCCCAACCAAAAGTTGCAGACTTGGATCATCAATGCTTTCATTTACTGTTTCCTCATGTTGTATTGTTGGTGTATCCTGCAACATTTGATTAGCCGTGATTACCTCAAGTTCATGTCTAGAACCACCTAAATTAATAGACATAAGAGACAAATCTTTACTTGCATTAATCCCCCTTTTCAACTGCCCCGTGTTTGCAAAAGATCTATTAGTCTTGATTATGTGAGAATGTACAATATACTTGATACCATCATTAAACAAGTGATAATGATTAAATTCCCTATAGAAGATAACCTTCCGATCATACAAATATGGGCTACCCAACACTATCCCATAGACATCTAGTGGAACCACATCAAACTGCACCTCATCAACATACTTACTTGTGATTGTGAACCTTAAAACACATTGCCTTGTTACTTGCAATTCATTATTTTCGCAAACTCGTCCTAGTGGATAAGGTTTCTGATGCAGTGTAGTTTTCAATCCCAAATTCCTTACAACATTTTCTGAGATTAAATTAATTTGAGATCCATTATCTATGAGAGTATCAATTTTAGTGTGCTTAGCAACAACCCTTATGTGAAATAACTAATTTCTTTTGTTATCTTCAGGAACATCATAGACTTGAGAAGTAGAAGCAACCAAAACATTGTCAATAGGAGCCTTATCTTTCAATCCCATTGCTATTATCTTAGTTTCATCTTCAGACTCTGAACCAAGATCCATGACAACATTTGCGGCCTCCTTCTTACCTTTCTGTTTTTGAACCCATTTCGGCTTCAATTCTGGATGTAACTGCTAGCCATGATCTTCATCATGACCTGCCTTGTCACAATGAGAGCATGAAAGTTTATCATCCTTCTTCTTAATGGTAGCTTTGTTCCCCCCCTTTCCTTTATCTTGAAATTTACCTTCACGCTTAGATGGCTTCTTGTCAGACTTATCAATGAAAGTACCCTTACCTCTTGACTCTAAGTGTGTGACTTGTACACATACTTCATCCAAGTTACTAGGATTCAAAACCAAAATAGAATGTATTAGATAAGAGTGTAAACCACCTATGTACTTAAGCAAAGTGTCCTGGGTGTACAACAAGACATTTAATGCAATAACCCTTTTCCTAAATTCATGGGTGTACTCTTGGATAGTTTGACCTTTCCCTTGCCTAAAAGTTTTCCAGTTTATCATTAACTGTTGCATATGGCCTAGGGGATAAAATTTCTTCTTAAGAGCATTAACAAATTCTACCCAAGTTAAATTGACTCTACCATGTAGTGAAATTTTTGCTTGAGTTCTACTCTCCCACTAGGTGAGAGTTGTTTCTCCCAACCAAAGAGTAGCTAACTAGATCCTAGAAGCATCATCAAAGAGACCTTGAACTCTACAATACACTTCTACTTGTTGAACCCAGTCATCTAATTTCTAAGCATTTAATTCCCCACAATACTTAGGTAGATCAAATTTTACATCCAATTTAATTTTTGGCTTATGTGCACCCTTGAAAGGATTAGCAGAAGAAGTAGAATCAGTAGAAGAAGGAGAAGACGAAGAAGAAGGAGAAGAAGGAGTTTCTGGAAGCTCATCACCACCTCCTGGTCTTTTCCCTTTGTTCTTCCGATCTTCATGCTTTTCTCGCTTCGAAGTATCTCAATTTTCATGTTTCTTTCATTCCCGCTTTTCCTGCTTTTCCTGAAAAAGAACTTCTACCATTGCCTTCATTTCAAGAAAATATTTTTGAAAACTCATCTCATCAAGCTCTAAAATTTTTCCAACTTCCAATCCTTCCATCCTTGGCAAAGTTCTTCATTTACCGATCTCAGGATTATACTTTGTAAGTGTGCCTTCACGTCGTTGGCTCTTTTCTCTAGTTATCATTCACCTCTGCAAACACCAGTCACAACAAAGCTCTGATACCACTTGATCTAATGTTAGGATCTAGGACTTGTTACACATGAATAATAACTTATTACAACAATTAAATTGAAGTTCTTTAAATAAATATTGAAATGCTTAATTTCAAATGTAACTAAAATGCTTAAAGAATAAAGCAATGATAAAGTTGTGAAAAAAATAGAGAGATAAGAAAGAGAAGACAAGAATCAACAAGTTGATAATGAAGTTCACCAAATGGCTACGTCTCCAGGTCCCTCTCCAACAGAGTGACCAATCCTATTATGCTCCAAAATCAAGATTACAAAGCTTCAATTTTGATAGGGTCTCCTCACGTCTCCTTGATAATGAAATTACAAATAGTTCCCTCCTTCAAGTACAAACAAGCACAATGGTGCAAGAGCACCAAGACAACCTTATGCTTCCATAGAACAATTTTTAAAGTTTGGTTCTGTTGTGTAGTTTTCGCACACACGCCCCACTGAAAGTAGGGACCCTCTTTTGCTTTGGTTTTGGTGCTCTGGGCCTTTGTTTTTGAGGTTTTGTTGCCTTAGCGCATGATTGAAGGATTATCTTACTTGTGCATATGCCCCCTTTCTAGTAAACACTCTGAAAATCTAATGTTTTGAGCTCATTTTGGGTTTTTCACTGCTCTCGGGATTTTCGGCCCCATTCGGATTTTCCCGTATTTCACTCAAAGCCCGACGGTTGATGTTTTGCACTGTTTTCTGGAGATTTCGGTCCCTCGTGGAATTCCGCATGGATCGGATTTTCCCAAAATTTCGTCTCCTTGTCGAATTCCAGGATTTTGGGTTTGGGTCTGTCGTTTTATGAATGTTGATGGCCCAGTCGTTGTTTTCTCCTGTTGATCGATGAGTCTAGTGGTGCCTTGCATTCTTATTATTGCATTTTCGAGCTCAACCTTGTGGGTATGATTGTTTTCATTTTGGTTGATTTTAGGGTTTCGACTTTAGAGCCATCACCAATTCTAATCAAATTGCCCTTGAGTGAATTCTGAGTCTAGATCCATCAATGAATGATTTGAGGCAAGTAGCGTTTGAGCCAAGGTCCTCAAATTTGTGATCTTCGATCAAGTTGAGTGAAATCGTGTGAAAACGTCGAAGTCCAAGTTTTCCTTCAGTTTCGGGATTTTCCTGTGTTGGCAGATTTCCCTAGTTTTCCTTGTCCTCTATGTTTTCCCGAAATCTGGAGTTTTTCCTGCTTCGCGGATTTCCGCTCCCTCTGGATTTTCCCAAAATTCCCGTTCTCTCTTCATTTTTCAGAATTTGTTGACTGTGGATTGTTTTCACCAGAATCCGCCTGGCTTGGATTTTCCCGAATTTCCCTTCTAGCCTCGATTCCGCGGAGGGGTGAAAATCCTGAACTGTGTAGAAATTGTGCTTTAGCGGTATTTCGGGGTTGATTTCGATCTTTGCTCGGATTTATTTGAATGATGAATATATTATTTGTGATGGGCTAATCTTGATCCTCATGTTATAATGGATATTATTGATGGTGGTTTTTGCGGAGTGTAGGCTGACTTTTGCAGGATCATCAAGGCAGTTTTGGAGGAGATTGATTTGATTGAAGAAGGGTTCAAAGCATTTATTACTTCACTTGTGGCCGACCTGGAGAGTATTTTTCTTAGGATGCCAGATAAACTAGATCAAGACAAGGACGAAGGGGCCAATTAGTGATCGATTGCATTGGGAGTTGTGCTTCCTATTTATCCAGAGCTTGTTTTTACCTTACTTTTTCGTCCTTCACATGCATTGGATCAAGTTACATTGTAAACCCCAGGCCGACCTGGATGAGTCCCAAGCATTTAATGCGTATTTATCCTATTTTGAATTCTTCTTGGCCGACCTGTTTGTGGCTATTTTATTATTGTAAAATCTAAGTTAGGCCGATATGCTCTGGGGGTTTTCTATAAGTATGGCATTTCGCCTCATTTGTAAGGGATTAGACTGTAGTAGTAGAAGTCACTAGAGATATAGTTCTTGGATTAGAAGCAATTAGGGTAGTAAAGTAAGAATTAGGGTTAGAAGTTAGTTGATTCTTGAGCAAATGCTATAACACAGAACATGAGAATTGTTGCTATCATGGGGTGATTCAATACAATTGAAGACATTGTGATTTTATGGTGATCTCTTTGTGTTGACTTATCTTGCATGGTTCCTACTGTTCCATCTTTTGAAATTGCTCAAGGTTATTTGATACATGTTAGATTTAGAGTTAGATCTGATTTAATGGTGTTCATGATTTAATGCTTGAAGTGTTTGCAGCAATCCCTGGTCCATACTTTTTACAACCAACTGACTGTTAGTTGCTTTGTAAAGTTAGCCTGGACCTTATATTTATTGTGCTTAGTTCAATTGTGAAGGCTTATTCATTTCAATAGCAATTGGGTTGTCTTAGATAAATGTTTATGATTTGAAAATCTTTAATACCTTAGAAGATTGCACTATTTATGTGAGATTGCAGGTTCATCTGGGTTAAGCAGGAATTAGTTTATGAGGGATTGGTCCATTTCAAGTATTTCATCATTTGCATTGTTAATCTTAGGAGTAGTTTTAATCTTAGATATCTTTCTGAAACCCTTATATTTTGTTATTTCTTTATCATTTGGGTTAAACTTAGGATTGAAGTATCATCATATTGCTAGATCTGATAAGTTAAAGATTCAGTATTTGCTTGTAGTAAGGTCCCTTTGTGATTACCAACATTTTCACATTTATCATTGAGTTGTTTATGCATTGTCAAGACCTAACATTAGAGACCTTGGGGTTATCTCTTGAGGCTTGCTGATAGAGATTTACCTTTCAAGAGAGATAGGATATTACATTATGTCTAAGTTGTTGCTGTGCATAAAACATCATCAACAAATTGGCGCTAGGAGGGCCTGAATAAGCAAGCTGGATCGATTTCTGTCTGCCATCTCTCCTGAAAGATTTAGAAGAAGAACCAGATCTACTCCAGGAGAAGAGGAATTTCAAGAGTTGCAAGTCCCTACTAGGTCAAGAAGGACCAACAGAAGGGGAGAATCATCATCCACCCAGCCATCTCCATCATCCTCATCTTCATCAAGTCCATCCTCGTCCAATTCTGAAGCTATCCCCATTCCACAACCTCAGCCAATCATAATTCAGCCTCTACCACCCCCACCTCCATCAATCGATTTCCTTGCGAACAATGCATCTCCCTTATCTTTCAACCAATACAATCCGATGCCTAAAAATCCTCAGCTTTTCTGATCTAAGTTTCACATTAATGATCCCAAAAGGACTGCGAAGGAGCATATTAGGATTTTTAAAACTACGCTTAAGGATAGGGGAATTAATCATGAGGATGTTGCATGCAGAATTTTCCCATATTCCCTTGGGGATGAGGCATTTCATTGGTATAACAATCTTCCTGATGGGTCTATCGCTACTTGGCTACAGTTGGAAACTGCATTTTTATGGCAATTTGAGATCCCAATCAATGCTAATGAGTTACTTCTGCAGTTCACTAGAGTCAAGAGGGAGGCGAATGAACCAATAGTGGCTTTCAATAATAGAATTCATAAGGCTTATTCTAGGCTGCAACCCCCTTATGTTGTAGACGATGCCTCTGCTAGAGAGGTTTATTATGAGGCTTTGGATAGTTTAACATCTACTTTCATCAAATGGAAAGCAAGCTTATTTGAAGCTTATGATGTGGCTGTTAAAGTAAGTACAGATTTGAGACATCACTTGTCTGGACCCTTGCCATTAGCTAACCAAACACCTATGTTGAGTCCAATCCCTCAATCACCCTTGGTACCACATCCATGTCAACCCCTGAGTCAAGCTGCACTCATGCCAAATTACCATCCAAATATGAACCAACCTGCATTCTTTCATCAACAAGCTAATATACCCAGTTACTTGCAGAGCTCTGAGATATTTAATCAATCCTTGAACCATGGGCTCCATAATGTTTATATGCAGGATTCGACTGGCATTGTTCCTCCATCAAACAGTGTAGATAAGGAGAGGTTGGATGCACTCACAGAGCTAGTTGAGAAGCTGAACACTGAAGTCACCTACCTAAGGCACTAGAATAGTCAATCCCAGGTAGCCCAAAGAGGGATTCAATCCAATTATGATCAAAGCAACAGGGATATGATGCAAGCTTAGGGGATTTTTTTTGATAGGGGACAACATCTTGATAGAGATCATGGAAGGAAGCCGCCACTTCAGAATAATGGAGGAGCCTTAACTTCTCTGGATCAACGAAGCAATCAGGGGAAATCTAGTGAAGTTTATCTGGAAAAAGTAGCTTTGTCAGGATAGTGTAGGCTTCATAATACTAATCAACATTCTGAATCAGACTGTCAAGAATTCCAAACTGTTGTATCTATTTTCCAGCAAAAATTTCAACATGCCAACAATAGTTCTAGTGGGCTAGAGATAGTGCCATCTAATCCTTATGATGTATCAGTCATGGTTGTAAATCATGTCCCATTTCCAAGAAGTGAAGAGAATGAACCAGAAGAAGAACATGATAAAGGTGTTGAAACAAGGTATGTATACAGTGAAGAATCTATAGTTCAACCTTTTTGAGATAATGAGGAGAATGATAATGGCCCATTAGATGAAGAAGAGTATACAATTGAAGAGGTTCAAGCATTCCATCAAGTGCCAACTCAGTATTTCATAAATAGAGGACAATTTGATGTTGATAAAGGAGGAAACGTTGAAAGTAACAGGGATAAATTTGTGATTGGCTTTGAAGACACATGTTCCACCATGACTACAGAGCAAATAGGTGAACATGTGGTAGAAGAACTCAAGAAAGTCAAAGTAAGTCTCTCTGCTCATGATTTGTTAAGGGATCCTACCATTAGGGATGCAGTACTAAGGTCTCTTGAAAGAGATATGCTTTCTGAACAAAAGGGTGCTTCAAGCCAGGCTGATATAAATACTTTAAAGGAGGTACTCCTGTCTGAAACAAGCTTGGGAAATTATGTACTGACAGTTGACCCTCAAGGATGGGAGGCTAAGGAAATCCTCATGTTACATGATATGCCTATTCATAAATCCGATAGTGCTCAAGCATCGGTAGAGTTAACAGAGGAGGTACAAGAGTAAGTATGGTTGTCAGATCATGTGCATCAAACTACGAAGAATGAGCTTCCAATAAAGGAATTTCAACAAGCTATTGGTGAATGTCTAGTAGAAGAGTCAACTAGCATTAGATTTGAGAAAGTCATAGAAGTAAAAGCTGAAGTAGCTCTGGAGGAGATTAACTTTTCAATACAGGAACTTCAACAGCCTGTTGATGAATGTCCTGCAAGATGTGAAGAAGAACTTAATAGAGGATTTGATCTTCTGAGTAGTCACAATCCAAAACCAAAACAAATGCTACAAGGAGAGGAATTTAGGGAGTCCCTTCATTCATCACATCCTATTTTTCCTCTTTCTGTTGATGAGTTCAATGTAGAAAATTCACATATTTTAGGTATTAAGGATGGGATAGCTGATGTGATTCATATGGATGTGCAGAAAAAATTGAATGATGTTGAAAACATAAATATTGCAGTCGATGTTGGTGAGCTTGACTACATTGCAGTATGTGAAGGCATGCTTATAGATCAGTTTGTGAGGCCTCCTGACAAACATCATGATGGGGAAGTTACTATACATGACAGGGCTTCTGCATTTTCATCATTGACCCCTCACAAAGACATGCAAACAGGTGAAAAGTTCCATGTTTACACTTCTAAATCTGTTCAATTTTATTTTCACCCTGAATTATTCATTCAAGACTCAAATTCTATTTTGTATGCAAGAGGGATATTGCATCATCAGTGGAGGCCTCCTGATGACATGGATATCAACTCTTCAGAAGTACAAGGTGATGAACACAACATTCAGTCCATAGCAGTACAAAATCAGGTTGTTTCTCTCGCTGAAAATTCATAATCTTATCAATTTGATTATGGAGGTTTAGGAAAGACAACTTGCGTATGGATTGATCATGGTCTCAATGAGTTACCTCAATTGTTGATTATTCCTGATTATGAGGTTGAATTTGAATGCTGCATTTTGAGGTTTACTTTGCTGAGTATAAAGACAAATTTGCATTTTTGAGGACTGTTACCATTACCTTGTTGCTTGTCCATGCATTGATGAACTGTATGGGGGTGGGTCTCAGTTCACCTTGTCTGATGATGAGTTGTTATGAGTCTCTTTGTATATAGTTGGGATAGGTAGATTTAGAATTAGTTTGCTTTGGTTAGTTTAGGTCTGCTTTGGGTGTCAGTTTGGTTGTTGCTTTGCTTCTCTGCCTTGGGTTTTATGTTTTCTAGTTGGGGAAGTGTCTTTCCTGCACAATAATTATATTCTTATCTAGGACTGTTCCAAGTATTTCATTGATGAACTTTAATCATGTCTTTGGAATTAATGGTCGAGATCTTTTGTTATCATCAAGTAGTCTGAATGTTTGATTTGAAGAGGATAGGCCATTGGTTTGATTTGAACTTGAAGTATTTTGAAATCTTATATCTTTCATACATCTTAAGAATCTTGAGGTTGTAGTAGGGTCCTTGTGAGGTCATGGTAGGTGAAAAATCTTATTTCTGCTTCAGCGCCACTGTGGTTCTCAGCCCTGAGTGTGAACTTCATTGATCACAGGTTGAAATGAAAAAGTGAAAAGAAAAGAGTATCAAAAGAAAGGAAAAGTGAAATGTTGAAAATCAAAAGAATGAATTTAATTTATTAGGAGTATTTGAATATCTCTGTCGGGGCTATGGACGCCTGGCTGGCAGTAGAGCTATGTTTGGGAGAATCACAACGATAACCTCGACGAGGCTATGGACGCATGACTGGCAGTGAGGCTTTATCCAGGTTGCTTTTGAAGTTAGAATCTTTACATAGCCTGCTCTGACTAAGCTTGGTTTCTACAGTAGCTCAAGGAAGTAAATGAACTCATGTGCACACATTCAGATTTTCAGTTTATGAAAGGTTCAATTTGCCTTTGGTTCTGATTTTCTTTAGTCTTGCATTTCTGATTTGTTTTCCTGATATGGAGATCGAAACCAAAGATTCTGGGTTCTTGATTCCTGTTCGTCATCAAATGCTCTGGAGCATTTTCCCAGCAGAGTCGCCATTTGTTGTACAGTTTTCGCACACACGCCCCACTGAAAGTAGGGACCCTCTTTTGCTCTAGTTTTGGTGCTTTGGCCCTTTGTTTTTGAGGTTTTGTTGCCTTAGCACATGATTGAAGGATTATCTTATTTGTGCATATGCCCCCTTTCTAGTAAACACTTTGAAAATCTAATGTTTTGAGCTCATTTCGGGTTTTTCACTACTCTCGGGATTTTTGACCCCATCTGAATTTTCCCGGATTTCACTAAAAGCCCGGCGATTGATGTTTTGCACTATTTTCTGGAGATTTCGGTCCCTCGTGGAATTCCGCATGGATCGAATTTTCTCAAAATTCTGTCTCCTTGTCGAATTCCCAGATTTTGGGTTTGGGTCTGTTGTTTTATGAATGTTGATGGCCCAGTCGCTATTTTCTCTTGTTGATCGATGAGTCTAGTGGTGCCTTGCATTCTTATTATTGCATTTTCGAGCTCGACCCTGTGGGTATGATTGTTTTCGTTTTGGTTGATTTTAGGGTTCCGACTTTAGAGCCATCACCAATTCCGATCGAATTGCCCTTGAGTGAATTCTAAGTCTGGATCCATCAATGAATGATTTGAGGCAAGTAGCGTTTGAGCTAAGGTCCTCAAATTTGTGATCTTCGATCAATTTGAGTGAAATCGTGTGAAAATGTCGAAGTCTGGGTTTTCCTTCAGTTTCACGATTTTTCTGTGCTGGTGGATTTCCCTGATTTTCCTTGTCCTCTGCGTTTTCTAGAAATCCAGAGTTTTTCCTGCTCCGTAGATTTTCGCCCCCTTCGGATTTTCCCGAAATTCCCGTTGTCTCTTCATTTTCTGGAATTTGTTGACTATGGATGGTTTTCTCCAGAATCTGCTTGGCTTGGATTTTCCCGAATTTCCCTTCTAGCCTCGATTTCGCAGAGGGGTGAAAATCCCGAACTGTGTAGAAATTGTGCTTTAGCGGTATTTCGGGGTTGATTTCGATCTTCGCTCGGATTTATTTGAATGATGAATATATTATTGGTGATGGGCTAATCTTGATCCTCATGTTATAATGGATATTATTGATGGTGGTTTTTGCTGAGTGTAGGTTGACTTTTGGAGGATCGTCAAGGCAGTTCTGGAGGAGATTGATTTGATTGAAGAAGGGTTCAAAGCATTTATTACTTCACCTGTGGCCGACCTGGAGAGTATTTTTCTTAGGATGCCAGATAAACTAGATCAAGACAAGGACAAAGGGGCTAGTTAGTGATCGATTGCATTGGGAGTTGTGCTTCCTATTTATACGGAGCTGGTTTTTACCTTGAATTTTCGTCCTTCACATGCATTGGATCGAGTTACATTGTAAACCCCAGGCCGACCTGGATGAGTCCCAAGCATTTAATGCATATTTATCCTATTTTGAATTTTTCTTGGCCGACCTGTTTGTGGCTATTTTATTATTGTAAAATCTAAGTTAGGCCGACATGCTCTGGGGTTTTTCTATAAGTATGGCATTTCACCTCATTTGTAAGGGATTAGACTGTAGTAGTAGAAGTCATTAGAGATATAGTTCTTGGCTTAGAAGCAATTAGGGTTGTAAAGTAAGAATTAGTGTTAGAAGTTAGTCGATTTTGGAGCAAATGCTATAACACAGAACATGAGAATTGTTGTTGTCATTGGGTGATTCAATACAATTGAAGACATTGTGATTTTATGGTGATCTGTTTGTGTTGACTTATCTTGAATGGTTCTTTTTGTTCCATCTTTTGAAATTGCTCAAGGTTATTTGATACATGTTAGATTTAGAGTTAGATCTGATTTAATGGTGTTCATGATTTGATGCTTGAAGTGTTTGCAGCAATCCCTGGTGCATACTTTTTGCAGCCAACTGACTGTTAGTTGCTTTGTAAAGTTAGCCTGGACCTTATATTTAATGTGCTTAGTTCAATTTTGAAGGCTTATTCATTTCAATTGCAATTGGGTTGTCTTGGATAAATGTTCATGATCTAAAAATATTTAATACATTAGATTGCACTGTTTCTGTGAGATTGCAGGTTCATCTGGGTTAAGAAGGAATTAGTTTATGAGGGATTGGTCCATTTCAAGTATTCCATCATTTGCATTGTTAATCTTAGGAGTAGTTTTAATCTTAGATATCTTTCTGAAGCCCTTATCTTTTGTTATTTCTTTATCATTTGGGTTAAACTTAGGATTGAAGTATCATCATATTGTTAGATCTGATAAGTTAAAGATTCAGTATTTGCTTGTAGTAAGGTCCCTTTGTGATTACCAACATTTTCACATTTATCACTGAGTTGTTTATGCATTGTCAAGACTTGACATTAGAGACCTTGGGGTTATCTCTTGAGGCTTGCTGATAGAGATTTACCTTTCAAGAGAGATAGGATATTACATTCTGTCTGAGTTGTTGCTGTGCAGAAAACATCATCAATAGGTTCAATCTTGATGTTTCAACTTTGAAATAAGGTCATTTGAGTTATTTTTCATATGTTAAAGTCATTAGGAGGGTCGATATTTGAGGTTTTGTGTCTATTTTGCAAAAATGTAAAAGTTATCATACAAAATGTAAAATGGCAAAAAATGCAAAAGTGGTGAAGGTGAAAGGTCATTTTTGGTTTAGGTCATTGAAAGGTAGTTGGAAGTTGATGAGACATGTTTGTAAAGCTTTTAAAAGGTCTCATGTATGTTTGGGAATGTGTGGGTGATTGTACTTTTGAATTTGAATGAAGAAAAACTCTGTTTTCTTACATTACCTACAGAAAATCAGTTATTTCCTTGCTTTTTACAGCCCTGTACGGGCAGGAGATCATCTTTAATTGGTTGTAAGTAATAGGGTATTCAATTACCTTCCTTCCATAGTTTGTTTCATGCAATTTGGTGCTATTTAGAGAAAAATATTGTGTTTTTCTTGTAGACTGCCCAAACCCTGTCCTAGGGTAAATAGAGGCAAAGAAAATTAAGTTTCTTTCATTTTAACTTGTGAAAATCTCTGATTTTTGGTTACTTTACTCCTATTTGGATATATTTTCATGTTTCAAAGGTTTTATACCAAAATTTTAAGAGTATTGTGTGAAAGGTTAAGGTTCTTGGATTGTAAACAATGTAATAGTCTGGAAAAATAGAGTTTAGGGAGCAAAGCACTTAGGGTTTGTGGAAAATACTTTTGTAAATGGAATTTTGATGTTTTGTAAATCATGAGTAGGTCCAATCTAATAGGTTTGAAGCATTGGGAAAGTGATTTTGAGTCTGGAGATATCAAAACCAATAAACCCCTGATGCAGCCATGCCTAATTAGGCCTAAAAGTGGACTGAGACAACAAGTTTAAAGCCCTAGGTTACAAAAGAATATAGCCCATTTTGAAATTTGTTTTAAAAAATAAAGAGGGGTATTCAAATGTGTGATTATTCTGGGTTTCAGTGCACAATCTAAGAATAAATCTTGATAGTCCTATTTGGGATACCTACTAGCATTGAAGGAAGTTTATGAGAAATTGATATTTGTTGATTTGGTTACTGATGAAAATTGTTGTTTTTGATATGTTGTCTCCTATTGTGAGTGCTTGAATGGAGTTTGAGGGATAGAGAGAAGAATACATTGGAGTTGCTTTGTTATTGTGGCCAATTAGGCCTAGGTATTGAAGGACAGTCTACTAAAGAAGGTTCCATGAATGAAGTGTCTAAGTTATACTATGTGAATGCATATGTTAATGTCACCTTGTGAAAGGGTCATCAAAGACGAGATAAAGTGTTGTGTGGTTGGTTTCTTATGTTTGGGTTGTTTCCAAGAGTACTTAAAAGTTGTAAATGAAATTGAATTATGAGAATTGCTACCTTGTGTTACTGTGGAATTATGAGATTGGTTTGTTGAACTCCTTTGCATTGCATCAATTTTGTATCAGAGCTCAGAAGGTCTGGGCCAAAAGTGTTGGTGTTTGTGTTTATGTGTTTGTGCAGGTTAAGAGAGAACCTGGTTGCTAGTTGCCAAAAGACTGGGTTGAGGAAAAGTGGAAAGACCTAGGTGAGGTAGAGAAGTTGAGAAGCGAGAAGAAGGTTGCTCGAGTAGAGAATAAGGTGGATTTGCTGAGAAGGAATTTGTAGGAAGATGAAAGAAGAAAAGAGAGAAAGAGGCAAGAGAAGTTTAATAGAGAGATAGCAGCACTAAAGCAAGACATAAAGAGATTGGATCTAGAGTTCCAAGAGTTCCAGATGAAGATGGAATAGTAGATCAGACAAGCAACAAGTTGGCACTTGACAATAAAAAGGAAAGTTGTGTGGCCTATTAAAACAATTGTCAAAAGAAGAAAGAAACAAGCAAGGATGGTAGCTAGAAGGTAAAAAGAAGAAGAGATGCATATAAAGTTGAAAGAAGAAAAGGAGGTGTAGATAGTAGAGCATGAGTCAAAGTTGAAAGAAGAAGATGAGATGCTGATAACAAGGTATGAGACAGAGAGAATGAAGGATGAACTCCTTAAGGGAGCAAAGAACTTGATGGAGGACATGGAGATTAAGAATAAGGAAGCCATTGTTTCATGGAAAAAACATAAAGTTAAGGAGATTGTCTATTTCTTCATCATTATGATGGAAAACTTGATGGAAATCAAACCAAGGGTTAGAATGAAGGGAAAAGTGCAAGATGCTGAGGTGGAATTTAGGATACATCAAGGTATGAAGGATTTGATTTCAAGTGGAAAAATAGGGAGAAGACTAATTTGCATGAACAAGATGAAGCCAAAGGTGAAAATGAAGACAACTAGGGGCTGTTTCGAGATGGACAAGAGGCAGAGCTTACAAGAAATCAAAGAGGAAGAAGACTTGTTAATTCAAGAGGGCTTGGAATTCATTTGGCTGGGAGTATGGTGTAGGAGCACCAAGACAACCTTATGCTTCCATAGAACAATTTTTGAAGTTTGGTTCAATCTTGATGTTTCAACTTTTTAATAAGGTCATCTGAGTTATTTTTCATATGTTAAATTCATTAGGAGGGTCAATATTTGAGGTTTTGTGTCCATTTTGCAAAAATGTAAAAGTTGTCATACAAAATGTAAAATGGCAAAAAATGCAAAAGTGGGGAAGGTGAAAGGTCATTTTTGGTTTAGGTCATTGAAAGGTAGTTGGAAGTTGATGAGACATGTTTGTAAAGGCTTTAAAATGCCTCATGTACATTTGGGAATGTGTGGGTGATTGTACTTTTGAATTTGAATGAAGAAAAACTCTTTTTTCTTACATTACCTACAGAAAATTAGTTATTTCCTTGCTTTTTACAGCCCTGTACGGGAAAGAGATCATATTTAATTGGTTGTAAGTAATATGGTATTCAATTACCTTCCTTCCATAGTTTGTTTCATGCAATTTGGTGCTATTTAGAGAAAAATATTGTGTTTTTCCTGTAGATTGCCTAAACCCTATCCTAGGGTAAACAGAGACAAAGAAAATTAAGTTTCTTTCATTTTAACTTGTGAAAATCTCTGATTTTTGGTGAGTTTACTCCTATTTGGATATATTTTCATGTTCCAAAGGTTTTAGACCAAAAGGTTAAGAGTAATGTGTGAAAGGTGTAGGTTCTTGGATTGTAAACAGTGTAACAGTCTAGAAAAATAGAGTTTAGGGAGCAAAGCACTTAGGGTTTGTGGAAAATACTTTTGTAAATGGACTTTTGATGTTTTTTAAAGCATGAGCAGGTCCAAGCTAACATGTTTCAAGCATTGGGAAAGTGAGTTTGAGTTTGGAGATATCAAAACCAATAAACCCCTGATGCAGTCATGCCTAATTAGGCCTAAAAGTGGACTGAGACAACAAGTTTAAAGCCCTAGGTTACAAAAGACCTATAGCCCATTTTGAAATATGTTTTAAGAAATTAGGACATGTATTCAAATGTGTGATTATTTCTGGGTTTCAGTGCACAATCTAAGAATAAATCTTGATAGTCCTATTTGGGAGACCTACTAGCATTGAAGGCAGTTTATGAGAAATTGATATTTGTTGATTTGGTTACTGATGAAAATTGTTGTTTTTGATATGTTGTCTCCTATTGTGAGTGCTTGAATGGAGTTTGAGGGCTAGAGAGAAGAATACATTGGAGTTGCTTTGTTATTGTGGCCAATTAGGCCTAGGTATTGAAGGATAGTCTACTAAGGAAGGTTCCATGAATGAAGTGTCTAAGTTATATTATGTGAATGCATATGTTAATGTAACCTTGTGAAAGGGTCATCAAAGACCAGATAAAGTGTTGTGTGGTTGGTTTCTTATGTCTGGGTTGTTGCCAAGAGTGCTTAAAAGTTGTAAATGAAATTGAATTGTGAGAATTGCTGCCTTGTGTTACTGTAGAATTATGAGATTGGTTTGTTGAACTCCTTTGCATTGCATCACACAATGCCTCTTGCACAGAGTTGAACAAATCACTATCACAAAGGAATTTCTCTCCACAAAATCACCACCTAATTCCCATCACCCTTACAAAGCCAATATCCCCTTTTTATACACAAAATTTACAATCTCCCATTTACAAATAATAATTTTCACAACATCTCTATTTATAGAGATAATTCTTCAAAAATCCCCCTTTACAATATTAAAATCTCTTTATAAACCTTTTTCAATTATATGTTATTTAGCCCTTGTTTGTTAATTAATTCCCAGGCTTCAATCTTTAAAAAGGTTTATTTTTAACTTAAGGGGGTTAATTTAAAAATTTAGGGGATATTCAGGTTTTGGATATTCTTTATAAACAACTGATCCCTTTTAAAAATCTTAACATATCATGAAGTCCTTTAAAATCTCCTGAATCGGGCTATTATACACCTTAAAAAGGTTTTTTTTAAATAATTTAAATTAAGGCTTATAGGGGATTCAATTTTTAAATTCTATTTTAAATAGAGTTGCCATCGATTTTTGCTCAAAATCATGGTTTGGCACAATGGTAGGAGGCTTTGTTGGGAGAAGGGAGGTTGGCGGTTCAAACCACTTCCCCTCCAAATTCGCCTTTAATACTCATTAAATAGAATTTTCCATGTATCCACCTTTAATCACCACGTCCCTACACGTGCCATGTCAACATGTTGACATCATCATGGTACTGCCATGTCATCATGCTAATATCAGCATGGTCAACCCTTTTACCGCAAAACTTTGACCGGCCATATCTTCTCCATATGAGCTCCGTTTGACATGAAACAAGCGGCATCGAAATCGTGGTGATGAGCTCTTCATCATGATGTCAATTCTGATGAATTCTGAGATGATCATCTTCTTCACCTTTCTGACTGGCCCTTGTACCCAGTTTGACCCCAACTTTGACCGACCATATCTTGAGCGTACGAGCTCCTTTTTCGCCTATTCAAGTTGCTTTGGGTTTAAATTTATGAGCTCTTCAACATGGCGATGAAATATGGAGCATGTGGAACACTTCAATTTTTGATGACAAGTATCCACCTAGATCAGCAAAGGCGCTGGAAAAAATCAAGAGCGCCCTCTTTTAGAAGACAAAAGTGCTAAAAAAAGTCATTAGCGCTAAAATAGGGTTAAGTGCACCATAAATAGAGTCAAGTGCACTAGTTGTATGAAATTAAGTGCAAATATTTTCTAGAACCTATGCGTGAAGATTTTCTAGAGCGCTTCCAGAACTTCAACTTCAAATGTAGTTCATAAAATTGTTAGTTTTAAGGACCAAGGTCCCACCGGGTGTGCCAGAATGTGTGAGGGGGAAAATATGGGTGTCTAAGCAAGATAATTGCAATGAGATAGAATCTAATCTAAATAAAAACAATAAATATAGATCTATTCCTTCACTCACAAAATGAAACTATAAAGCTAATGAATTCAAGAATGTTATTGAAAGAAAACAATAAACCTAGACTCAAAACAATAGAATCTTACCATCCTGTGTCGGAGTGTATTCGCAAGATGTTGGGTTGTTCATATCACTGTGAAGTCTCCATTGTTACATGCGAGAGCTTTGAAGAACGATGCGTGTGTTTGATTGAAGAAATATGTTGAAGCGTTGTCCATGTTGGTTATGATCTCGACAATACTTTGTTGTGCAAGATAGGTTGATTCTTCGATCCTTTTTTTGAGGAAAGAGGTTTGTTATATAGAATTTGTGATTCAAAATGGACAATCAAGATCGTGTAGTAGAATATATTGATCGACGGTCGAAAGATGTTAAGAGGATTTATATGGGCATAACCTGTGAAAAATAGATTACATGATTAGTGTGATTGAAGAAATAGATTGAATAATCTATGGGATTGAGAAATAGATTGATCAGTCAGGAATATAGATTGATTAGTCAGGAATAGATTGAGAAATCAGGGGATCATAATTTGCTCAATCAGGAAAGTGGTTGAGAATGATTAATTAATTGATTTAATTAATTAATTCTTTTTGGAGTTGAACATGCAAATCAAGTTTGACTTTTACAAACAAAGTTGCATTAGTTTGATTTGATTTTTGATGATGATTTGAATAGTTTATTCAAATTATTCAAATTTGGAGGGAAAGTGAGTTAATTAAATTATTGTTTTAATAATTTAATTGACTTAGGGGAATAAAGTGATTTAGCGACGTAATTAAATAATTGGTGTTATTTAACTAATCATGATGAATAATGTTAGATTAGGACTTTATTAAATAAATGAAATTTGTTTAATTGGTCGAAATTGATGAAACGTGAATTAACTAAATGATTTCATATTATTCAATTAATAGCATAAATAGGGTTTTAGGTACAATTGATGTGAATACAATGATATTTGATGATAATGATGTCGATGATGTGAAAATGTCGTTTAGTATGTGTGATAAGTGTTAGGTCAATTTTATATGTCTACAATTAGCTTTGGTGATTGCCATAAACATCAGTCCAAGGAGAATGCTGCGATTCATGGGGAGGGATTTGGTGCGTCTGGAAGTAAGGAGAAGGTTCAGTCTATGGAGGTTAGGGTTAATGTGGCAAAGGAGAATCAACGCAGGGCTTGGTGCATCTGGAAGTAAGGAGAAGGTTCAGTCTATGGAGGTTAGGGTTAATGTGGCAAAGGAGAATCAACGCAGGGCTTCAAGAAGGATTGCTAATTTAAAGAAGCAGGGATCAAAAGGTGGTAAGAAGGGCAAGAAGGCTACCTCAGAGCAAGTGAAGGAAGTGGTGGATGTCATTATTGAAGACTCCCCTACTCATCAACCCTCTCCCCGTGGGGAGGATGATGGGGTCCCTAACAGTGAGGAGGCCTCGGTTGAGAAATCTGTACGTGAGGAGGTTGGTGTCAATCCTAACCTTGGGAAGTCAGAACCGTTGAAGGCCAATCCTCTTTTTGAGGATTTTACTTATCTGAATGATGATAATACCTCCATGTTTGAATTGTTGGATATGGCGCAGTCGAGTGCCACATGCACCTTTAAGCTCACTAAATGGGTATTGCATGAATTTAACAAGGTTAATATCAAGATTAGAGGCTTGAAGGAAAACATGGCGAACCAACCGAAGGCATCCTCTTCTGATCTTCTTATTGAATGGTTGGTTGACTTGGAGTGTTCCTTCGCTGATTTCAAGTTCCAGTGTGAGAACCGCCTTGCTAAGATGGAGGGGAAGATAAAGGAAACGAACGAGGACATCAGGAAATTATTGCAGGTTAGTCATTGCTCAATTAAGAATAGTGCAGAATCCCTGAAGGTGCTATTTGGTAAGATTATTCAACTAAGGGAAGATCAGATGTATTTTGTGGATATGCTTGAGAATGACCAAACCTCTAAAGGTAAGTGGAAGAAGACTGGAAAAGATGAGGCTAGAGGAGCATGCCCTTAAGAAGACTGGGAGCATGCACTCGATCGAGGTGGCCAACACCTTGAAAAACTTGAAATAATTGTTGTGTTTATGTTGTTTTTTATGTTTCTATTTTTCAGTTGGTCACTAGTTTTTGGCTATTGGTGATCTGTTGGTTGCTGCTTATACTTTAGGGTATTTATCTATTTTAGTAGCAGTTTGGTCTAAAGTGATGTAAAGGGTTTCAGGTCCCTTGAAAACCTATTTTTACAATATAATCAAAATAAAATAATTATTATAATTATAATAATTTAAATATGCTATATGAAGATTAATTAAATTAAAATAAATTATTTTAAAAAATAGTCGCTTCGAGAAGGATATCTCTCGATTTTATTTATATATATTAATTAATTAAGATAGATAATCTAGTTAATATGTAATAATATATTGTTTTATTTTGGGTTAAATTTTCACACACCCAAATTCCTACATAAAGTCTCTGGAATAGAGACAAGTATCAACATATTTCAATGTTAAACTTGTTCGGCTCATTCTCATTTTCTTAAGTTGTAATAGAAATCCTTTATATTTTTTGGTTAGCCAACCATTTTTCCTAGTGACCATTTTTGAATGTTAACACTTGTGTTTTTAATAACTTAACTTGCCATCATTATGTACTTGTATGGTGGTCCCCACTTTAATCCTTGTTGATGCCAAATGTCTCGTTCCTATTGCATCACACACTTTTAGTTCATTATGCATTCTCATTTTTTGCAAAGCTTTCAAGTTGTGATGGTGTGATATGATGACATGTGGATTGTTGGTGCTAAAGTGTTATCTAGTTGTATGCCATGTAATTCCTAATTGACATCCTCCTATTCGTGCCACAAACAAGTACTTAATCGCATGTGATGAAAATATTTGACTGGTCAATCAAATAAAATGAAATTTAGAAATCATCGTTGATCCCACCTACGTCATCCAAAGATCAACAACTGACATTCAAACTTACAAAAGGTTAGTTGCAGGTGGTTTGTTCATGCGAGCGAGTAGTAATGGTGAAATCAATTGATATTTTCCAGATGTTATTGGATTTTTTCTTTATAAATATTCATTTGAGTTTATAAAAAAACATAAAGCTACTTGGTGGTGTGAAGAATTTGTGTATTTTCAAGCTCTCTAGTGTTCTTAGAAGAAAATTAGAGTTTTTAAGTAGAATTCCAGTAAGTCTTCGATTTTGTTCTAATTTGCTGAACTATTTCTTAATCTACATACTTCCTACTCATTAGGGTCTTCCTTCTACACTAAGAAAAAAAAAAGTAATTGAGTCACCCTCAATTCTAAAATTTGCACCATAGTTCAAAACCCTAAATTATGTTAAAAACTCTAAAAATGAGTCATATAAGTTCTCAACGGGCACAAAAGGAAAATGACCATTGGATGAGGAATTCATAGTCTGATTCCTAGGATCATCAAGGGAAAGTTAAGTATGCACAAGGGGTAGGGATTCTATCTAACCAGTTAACAAATCAATGCAAATATTGTAGAGATGTGACAATTCCTGTAAATAGATGGTCACTTTTTGAGCATTGGTATAAGAGGAGATCCTCAAAGAAACCTATTTAACATGTTTGAGATTTTGACTTGTGAAAATTGATTGTCCCAAAAAAAATATTAATGTGGATTTCATTAGATTAGTAGCAAAAAATTATGATGTTGATGCTAGTGTTGTTCTAGCTAAGAATAGCAGTGAATTAGTAAGACTTAATAAGGGGTACAATATAAAGGTTTGCAAGCTAAATTCAACTACCAATAAGGTTATTAATTTCAATGTTTTAAATAAGGAGTATCAAAATGATAAGGGTAGCTACAGGGTGAATTGGTTACCAAAGCATAAAGTAAGAGGTGCAGATAGAGGACCAATAAGATTTAGTCCTATGTAAGGGGGAAATTGGATAGCGTGAGATAATCAATGTCAAACGAATTAAACAAAATATAATTCAAAACAAGGATTTAGACTCATACCCATTACTCATGAAATGAACGATATTGAAATTATTGAATTCAATGAACTGGAAGCAAAGCAATTAAAGAACATACAAAAAATTCAATTAACTAATATCGTTACCCATCTCGTGTTGAAGTGTATTCGCAATGATGTAGGATCGTTGTTGTATTGATGTGAAGCCTCCATTTGTGCATTGAAAAAGCTTCAAAGTTGTGTGATGTTGATTGAAGATGTATGTAAAAGCTTCCAAGAAATCAATGATTAATTTGGCATTGCTTCATTGTGTAAAAGATGTCAATTCTCTGATCGTTTTTAGAAGAAATGAGGTTATATAGATTTTGTGTTTTGAAATGAATGCTCGAGATTACGTAGTAGAATATCTTGATCAATGGTTCAAAACCATTGAGAGGAATGAGATGGGAAGAATTAATGAATTTTGATTATGTAATCGGTGTAATTGAAGAAATCAATTTGAGTGTTCAGTGGAATTGAGGAAATAGATTGAATAATCTATGGAATTGAAGAAATCATGTTGAGCCTTCAGTGGGATTGAATAACAGATGAACCAGTAGGAATAGATGGATCAGTCAACCAATCAGAGTGAGAAATTGGGGGATCATAATTTGCTTAATCATAAAAGTGGGTGAGGGTAATTAATTAATTAATCTTTTTGATTTGAACGTCCAAGTCATGGTTGAATTTTGCAAACAAAGTTGTATTTGTTTGTTTTGACCTTTTTGAATGATGTTTGAATAATTTATTTAATTATTCAAGTTTAGGGGAAAGTGATTTAATTAAACAATTAAGTATTAATAATTTAATTGATTTAGGGAAATAGGGTAAATTAACGACATAATTAAATAATTGATGTTATTTAATTAATCAGAAAGAATAAAGTCAAATTAGGACTTTATTAAATAAATGAAATTTATTTAATTAGTCAAAAGTGATGAAAAAGTGAATTAATTAAATAATGTAATATTATTCAATTAATAGAGGAATTTAGGGTTTTTGATGTAAATGATGTGAAATGCAATGATATTAGGTGATAATGATGCTTATGATGAGAAAATGTCATTTAGGATGTGCAATAAGTGTTAGGTCATTTTTACATGTCTACATTTTGCCCCTCTTTGAGACAAAGTACTGGTTGCTTTGTTTCAAAGAATTCGATGTTAAGATCAAGATTTGAAAATTTTTATATGCTCCATTGTGCCCCAACAGTTAGTGGAATGATGGTAGGACGCTGGGCTGCCCCCTCAAGAGGTTGGCTGAAAATGTTAATTTTTTGGTCAGGCTTGCGACAATGTTCTATTTTAGTTTAAATGCGTAGAGGATAAAAAATTAAGCTTATAGGACTCTTGTTGGTAGTTCAGATGTTCTCGAGAGCTCCTAATTTCAACTTAGGAAGGTTTCCTAGGTAAAAAATTAGGGGTTTGGGGGTTAAAATAGGTAATTAGTGTTCAAATTACCTCATTTGCATTATGAGCCTATAGTACTTTCTTGCCTTTGAATTTCATGATTTGACAATTGTCGAGGTGCTATGGTGAGGATTCGAGGAGTCCCACATCACACAAATGCAGTTCGTGAGTTTGGGCGGCCTGCAAGTGTCGTTGCCCCGGTATGTACCATTTCCTTTCTTGTTTTCATCTTTTCATTTTTTTGTAATTAATGCATGAAGTCAAAGTAGGCAATAGTGGTAATATTATGTTTTTCACATATTTGAGATATTTTTACCACTTTTTTTGTTTATAACTAGACCGCTCTTGCTTTTTTTGTTCACACTTGCCATAGATGTTCACAATTAACATAGTTTTTCGCTTTTGTTTTTGCATTTGCTTAAAAGTTTCGCTTTTGTCTTTTTTCAAAGTAGATGGTCGCTCTTGTGACAAAAGTTTGATTTTGAGATATATGTTCCCATTTGCTATTGTTAGCACTTTTGACTTTCTAAACTGCATTTGACAAAATAGTAACCGTTTTTTATTGTTTTTAAAGCTTTTGACAATAAAGTGACCGCTTTTGACAAAAAGTGACTGCTTTTGCTTTGCATAAAATTTTGAGTCAGTTTGTTTGCAATTTTGAGGTTTGTTTTGTGTTTTTGTAGAAAATTATTAATGTCGTGGGTTGAATGGTTGCAGGCGGTTCTCAAACTACTTATGTCGATGGAGTGATGACCATGCGAGCTGTTTGATTTGACCACTGGGTTCCACAAGTTGGAGAGAGATGTTCTAAATGCTGTGGGGCTATGACACATTTGCTACATGCCCACGATTAGATTTCATAGAGCTATGATGACCGCCCTCATGGAGCGATGGCATTCAGAGACATCATATTTTCACTTACCTACTAGGGATGCCTCTATTACCTTGGAGGATGTATGGAGGATTCCTCATGTACCTATTCATGGAGAGCTTGTGACCTATTCCATATGGCGGGGTGCACATGCTATTTTTGAGTACTTGGTGTTAGGAATGTTCAAGTTCGGGAGGCAAAGATAGACCTGTTTGCGTTTGTGGGTAGTGCAGATCCTGTCTCATTAGTTCTATGTGCTTTGGTTTTAGTTCTTTTCATTCCTGATTGGAAAGGCAGGTAATTTCTCATCAGTTGGGGGTGTATGCATCAAGCAAATGTTCTAGCATGGAACTAGATATACATGGGGCTTATGTCTCCTTGCGTATTTATCCAAAGACATGCATGAGGTTGCTTATTGTGGAGGTAGATCTATTTCTGCTGGTGTGACATTGCTTCATGTATGGGAATGGGAGCATATCCCATTTACTAGGCCTGATGGAATTTTGGATCAAGATCCAGAGGATCCTTATTCATATAGGTATGGTGATTTTTTGCATTACACTTGGCCCATAAATCTACCTTATTGGCACAGTGTGATAGATGAAATGTCTGGTTTTGTTTGGAGATCGTGGTTGGGATGCGAGGCATGGGACGATGACTAAGAGCAGCTCCCATATTGTAGATATACATGGTGGTTGATCGGTCATGTTCATTCTTTGTTAGAGAGATATCTTCCTGCTTGTGTTTGTCACCAGTTTGATGAGAGACAAGACCAGTTTGTGGATGCTTATTAGGCTTGTTTAGGCAGGACGACCTGAGAGGTCTAAGTATTGGGATTGTAGGCCAAAAGTGATGTTGTTGTTATGGAGTTTAGGGAACTTGTTCCATTCATATGGGGATGGCTTGTTGGGCTTGAAAATCTTGGGACTACCCTAGATTTTGATCAGTGGTGGGCTAGGAGGATTCCTCTCTGCTTTACAGATCCTGCAGGTAGTGCACCAGATGTGGGTAGAGCAAGGATTACTGGTCATCGTGGTGAGCAACTACGAGTTCAGATTATTGTCGAGAAATTTGATAGAGCCTGAAAGGACAAACAATAGGATGGATAGAACGATCCTATGTAGCAGGATCAGACATAGGTTTTGGGTCCTCCTCCACTACCTAGTGATGCAGTGGTGACTGCTTAGACAGTTCAGCTGATAGCTGCTCAAGATGTAGAGATTGTGCGGAAACAAGTTGTTGAGGCATAGGTTGTTACTTTGATGATGGAGAGGGATGGCTATAGGGTAGAGCAGGACACTGAGAGTGGGTGATGACATGCTACTAAGGCACAATTATAGGTGATTACAATTGAGAGGGATACCCTTAGATTAGAGCACAATGCCCTTAGAGTAGAGTGAGATCAATACATGAGAGATGCCACTTATTATTAGACTCTTTATGAGGCCTCTGTACCTAGAGTTCAGCGGCGGCCACACTTCAGAGAGACTAGTACTACTATAGGTGCCGAGTCAAGTGGGAACTTAGTTAGATGTTCTCCTATCATGTGTCAGCCCTCCCCTCATCAAAGTGAGCATCAGTTGAGGTCCCCACCTTCAGTCGGGAAGTAGGATTATATGTTCTTGATCATTATGATGTTTATTATTCAAAGAGTTATATTGTAGACATGATTTTTTATATATATTCATTGACCCAACTGAGGCCTCATATATATGTATCTTTTTTATTATGATATCACACATTTTTTTGATTGATTAAGTAGGGAAAGGGCCCTAATCCCTTATAGAAGCAACAAAACAGTCCAAAGAGACAACAACCAGACAAAACAACAAAATAGAGGAGAAATAAAAACTAAAAGGAGAACCACTTCCCCTCACCCAACCAAACAAAAAATAAACTTCAACCTACACCAACTGAATCAAAAGATATAAACCTATCTAGAATCCAATAGAGTTTTAACCAGTCCATATTATCATCGATCCAAAAAATAAGGATAGATAGGTATAACCTATTAAAAGTACCCAACAAGTTCTTGATGTTCATAATATAAATAAAGGTTAAATACATACAACTCAGGCTTATTGAGTCTTTACCACAAAAAAACCTAACTAAAGAGCCAAAATACCTATTAACAAAAAACATCAAACAACAAATCCAAACAAGAACTTAGGATTAAGCATCCTAAATAAGGCTCCAAGACTTCTTTAGGTCCTCAACCATATCCTCAAGGATGTCCTTGATCTCCATCTTCTTGGATTGATCAACTTCTTCCCTATTTCCTTTTTTCTTCTACTATTTTCTTATTTTACCTTGTCCTGAGATAGTATCCATGATCACTCTTTTCATCACCACGTCCATAACCCTGCAAATGTTCAACATAACATTCTCAATAACCTGGAACCTATTAGAATTGTCTTCTTTTTGCATCATTTTCTCAAGAAGCTCCATCCTTTTTTCCAACATTTCCATTCTTGTTTTCTCCATTGCCATTTGCTTATCTTTCAAGCAGTCTTCATTACTAGGGGCACCCATGTTAATATCCATATCCTCTAGGTCAATAAGGGATTCAATAGCCTTTCCTTTTTCCTTGACCATTCCAGTATCCTCCTCTACATCATTCTCTTCCTCCTATTGATTGATTCCTTCTTCCTCCTCTTGACTCAAATCTTCAACCTCCTCAGATCCCAACACCTCTTCCTCAGAAAACCTAGCTTCTCCCAAATTGTTAGACACACACTCTTCAGAGGAGGAAGCCTTTTCCTCCCTAGCAACCTTCTTCCCTTTTTTATTTTCCAAAGGCTCCTCCATGTTCTTATCATCAAAACTTTTAGATTTTTTGCTATTATCTGACCCCCTAGACACTGCCAGAGAGCCAAATGAGTAGACCTTCTACCCACAAGAGTAGTAGACCCACATTCAAGGCTATTATCATGATCATCCAGAATTGTTATAGTGTGAAAGTTAGAGGCCAAATATCTAATAAAAAAATTTATTTTCTTATTGGGAACAAAAGAGAGGGGAGAAACACCATGTTTTTTAGGGGTTATTTTGAGGAGCGTCGACCATGAGGGGTCCACAACTTTATGGGAGGGGTTAAATGTTTCTTTGACAGAAGAGGGGTCAATTTTCAAGCAGTTCTATTTTGAAATAAATTTTAGGG
This sequence comes from Sequoia sempervirens, assembly GCA_007258455.2. Lineage (NCBI taxonomy): Eukaryota > Viridiplantae > Streptophyta > Pinopsida > Cupressales > Cupressaceae > Sequoia > Sequoia sempervirens. Next base: position 2,097,039 of record VDFB02000011.1, on the reverse strand, counting down.
GTGGGGTTCTCAATTAGGTTATGGAAGGTGTTTCTTTGTGGGGTGGTGGTGAGGACGTACTTGCAGATGGATCTAATTAACCCTTGATGCAAGGGAGGATTAACACCATTAGTTAGGCTCTATTTTAGAGAGGATAGGAGGAAAGGGGTAAGTTTATTTTCTCTAGGTGCCTAATATGGTTAAGGATGGGGAAATGATACCCATGCACCAAATAAAAATGACCTTCTAATGTAAAATATTTCATGAAAAAATAACAAACATTATGGTAAGGGGGTGGGAGCAATAACCTAGAATAGCCATTTTGAAATCTTTGGGCCTTCTCCTTAGCTTCAATTTTTTTTTCAATATAAATCTGAACTCACGCTTACCTTGGAAATCTTCTTTCCTTCATATGCAAGACCCATAGCATTGGAAATCAACTTAGCATCCATAGTAAAATGGAGACTGCCCAACTCGACTTCACCATCTTTCCACGTGTTTGCAAACTTGTAGCTGAGCTGTTCACTGTAATCATCCGTGGCCACAAAATACGGAGTAAAACCAACACATTCAAATAGGCCCCATAATTCTACATTCTTCCTCAGGGAATCAAATTTGCTCGGCTCCGTCCTCTTTCTAGGGCCTCCCATAGTTTTTTCTTTAGTAAGATAATCCTTTCAAAGAAGTAAATACTCTACTCTAAGGCCTTCCTCATTCACTATAGAAGTGACATGAAATTAAAAAAAAATTGCTTTGATGGAAACCTGGGGGCTTTTCATTTGAAATGATGATGGCTTGAACCTCCTAGAAATATATTTAAAATGAACATACTATTTACAAAGCCTAACCTCATGTCTTCCAAACCTTCCTTTAATGGAAAAGACAACTCCACCACCTTTAAGACTCATGATTACACTTTTTTGATTATCCTCCTTATCACCTGCGATAACACAAGCTAAAATTTCTTGTCGCATAAGATTTTTAGGAATGTGGGCGAGAATCATCATAACCAACTTATTTATTTTTTCATTATCACACGGGGTTTCTAAACAAATCGATCCTTCCATCTCATTTCTTTTAATTTTTTTGAGATTTAACATACAACTGTCATAAATAGAGTACGTCGAGTTCCTTCTTTTCAAATTACCCAACTGCCACATGAGAAGGAAAGTGATTATCATGACAACTGGGCATCTTTGCCGATAATTCATCTTAATTAAGTTCTTTCTATCCATTTAGAATTAATTAAACACCTCAATTTATCTTTAAATATTATTTCCTTAATTTTATTTGATAATTGGGATAAGTCCCAATATTCCCATTCCAATTTTTGTAGGCCAAAATTCACCATTGCATCGGTGGCCATGTTGCCTTCCCTATAAATATGACTAATCTTGCAATACTGAAAGGATTGTAACATTTGTTTACAATCATCCAAGATGTCTTTTAACTCCCACGGAACATCAACCCTATTGTCCAAATAGTCAATAATTAGCTTGGAATCACCTTCCACCATAACTTTCATGTAGCCATTATCTTTTAAATAACTTATTCCCGCCCACACCACATAAGCCTTAGCCAAGCTGTTAGTTGCTATTCTTAGGCCTCTGTTGTATCCAACGACATAATTACCTTAATGATCTCTTACTATTCCACCCACCCCTGCCAAGCCAGGATTTCCTTTAGAACACCCATCGAAGTTACATTTAATCCATCACGGGTTTGGGGGAATCTAAATAATTCTTCTTCTAATAAGTTGTTTAACTCAATTAACATTAGTTAGATCATGAGATATTCCCCATAGTTGCTTGATTCACATCTCTTGGTATTTTTGGCATTTTATTTGAAGGAGCATACTTACTATTTTTAATGTTTTCTTGAATCTGCTTTCTGATAGACATACTCAACTCTTTAATATTCTTTGTTGTATCCCTAAAAACTCTATTATTCCTCTCTTTCCATATCCCCCATGTGAGGAATGAGGGAACTTGCCTCTAGAGGTCTATAATAATATCGCAAGAGTAGGGACAAACACTAGTACATAAACAATAATATATGACTGAAAAACTACTAAAAACTAGTTATAAATGACTAAACTTGGTCACGTGACCATTAATAGTTTATTTCTAGTCATTTATATCGCGACCAAATTTATGAATAAACCAATTTTAGTCATTTATTTGGTCATTTTGATTGATCAATCTAGTAGTATATTTAGTCATATTATTCACTGAGCTTGGTCATGTGACCATTAGTAGTTTATTGCCAGTCATTAATTGGTTGTTTTGATTGATCAATTTGGTAGTATATTTTTAGTCATATTTATTCGCTGATTTCTGTTAGTTGGTAGTATATTTAGTCAATTGGTAGTTTATTTAATTTTTTTTGTTCACTGATTTCTTCCTAAAAGTGCAAGAAATAAAACAATTCTTTTGAGATTTAAACATAAAACACATAAAAACATAATCAATCATTCATTTGCACATAATGAAATAGCTATTAAGAAGGAAAAATAATGAAATTTTATCAAGAAAAGGTGTTCTTACAACAGATACAAGACAAAAATATGTGTCTTTGCTTTGAAAAATGTGTTACAAAGTGTGTTTTTTAGTGCTATGATGAAGAAAACTGAGTTACAATGCCTTTTTTTGCTTATACAACTCCAAAATAGACAAAACCACTAAGATCCCTAAACAACACATTCAAACTATTGCATAAAGTAGTGGGCCAAGCTGTCTAACAACTACTACATGATAAACATCAACTATGTCATTTTTTTCAAATATTTTAGTGGCCATCGTGTGAAGGCCCTTTCTTTCTCTTTTAGATAGACAACTCCATCTATTTTTTCTTCATGAGCAAGGGGTATGTGGTACATCTGGGGTTTGAAATAGTGTTAAAATCATATTTGTACTCATGCTCATTAACCCCAACAACAAACATTGGGGCATCCTTGCTAGGAGCTGAGATGACTACTTTTTTAGCACCTAACTAAGAATGACCAACAAGAAGAAAAAAATTACTATTTCCTACTAAAGTAAAGAGTCACCTAAAAATCATTAGTTAAGTTCAACACTCTTACATCAATACAAAGAAAACTATTTTAAAAATTATTATTAGAGACATAACAATTTCATTAACATCCAAGGTATAGCTTGCAGGATCTATGAAACAACAAAATGACATATATGAATTGAACCATAATGTCTACACATGAATTGCTGCTAACTTTAAGATCATCTAGAATCACATTCCTAATTCTAGAACAACATTAATGTAACTAACTAGTTGCTTGACAAGAATATCAAATACCTTATATATCTAAAATATTAGAGACATGATATTTCCATGGTCCATTAATGTGCAATTTTTTTTTATCAATAAATCACATTCTATGATCCAATCATCAAGATGAAGAAATCCATCTACCAAAAGGATCCTAGAATGATCCAAAATGTTGATACAAAAACACACTTGCACACAGTCTTCTACCAAAAGTTTGCTAATTCAAAATTATTAGAGGTAAAAAATGGCATACCTTCAAGTGTGCAACTGCTTTATCTTTATCGATAAAGACTCCTGTTGATTCAACCACATACTCTGCACCAACCTCACCCCAGGGATTTTCTTCTAGATTTTTGAAGAATTGAATTGGATTAGACATGTACGCAAATATGCATAACAACACATCAAATAAAAGCAAAAAATCTAACCCCTATAAACACTTTTCTCATGAAATCTCTCATGGAAGCTTATCATTGGACATTTAAAATGACTTACTTGCAACGAAATACAGCTACGCGTGTCTCACCAAAAAGTAAAGTTTTTTCATCCTTGAACTTCACTTCATGTTTCTTCCATTGGCCATGGACACTATCATATTTGAACATATAGGTCTTAATGTAACATAAACAAAGAAAACAATGATGAGTACTCACAAAATTCGATTATGCCAATAGTTAGTCATTGAAATATATAAAGACTCATAATAACATACTTCATTATGGAAAGTGAAAGTCCTTTTAAGAAAAGAATTCCCAAAGAAAAGGATCAAAATATATAATGCTATGATGGACAATAACAACTTGTAACCAAAATTTTCCACCATTTCTTACTGAAGATTAAATAACTTCTAGTTTTAGTGTCCACCATTTAAAGCCTTTTTGTTTGATAAGATCATCATATAAAAATGACAATGAAGACAGACTTATGCAAATGATGTTATGACTATGCAAGGGTTCAAAGTGCAAGGTGGCAGTCCTCTTAATCAAACTCTGAACAATGCTTCAAAGATAGGTTGTTCTTATGAATTGACAAGGACGTGACTTTGCACATTGATGCCAAATACAAGCATATCAAATGTTTTTCTACAACACTGATTCAATTGATAGGCAAAGACATGGGTTGATTTATATTACATGCAAAAGATGACACAAAATCAACAAATCTTCTCCATCTAAATTCATCTCCAATATTGTTGCAAAAGAAATTGCTCTGAGAGATGTGAACCATTTCCATCATTTTAAACATGGAAAATGTTCTTGTGGAGAATATTGGTGATGCTAAATGAAACAATCTAAAAAATAGGCTTGCACTCTAATAATGTGCACTACATCAGATAACTAGAAATAAAAAAGGGACATCCATTAAAGCATAACAACAAACAAACTCAGGTTTGCAAGTGATAAATCTTGAGACATGAAAAAGATTCTAAATGCCACACATTATTTGTAATAAAATTAGGAGAAAAAGGTAGCAACATCATACAATAATTAAATGCCAAAATTCAGTGAAAGGTAGCAACATCATACAATAATCAAATGCCAAAATTCAGTGACCAAAACTAGAATGATTTACATAAAGAAATACAAGATAAATTACAAAGAAGGTTTTCTTGAGTAATACATCTAAGAAAAACCTATGCACTTCTTAATAGAGACTGTACTGACCACAACTGTAGGGTGTTCAGATGAATGATTGAATCTTGTACATAAAACTGACACCAATGATTAAATTTATTGTAAAAGCAATCAAGAAAACTCTTGAAACTCTTCTTTGATCTGAGAGGGATTTTTTTGTCATATGTTGTAGTTACAAGTGCCTTGCTAGACATACATGAAATTATGGAAGCATAGACAAGGCAAGCGAACTGTTTCAAAAAATGCCTCAAAGAAATGTGATCTTTCTCTCCCACAAGCACTTCAAGTCATTCCTACGGTGATGTGGGGCTTTCCCGCATCACCATAGGCATGACTTGAAGTGCTTGTGAGAGAGTGGGTGTGCGTCCACTCATTATAATAGGATTAGATGTCAATCTTGTTTGCTTCACTGGAGAGGGATGAATCGATGATATGGAAAATGTTTGTTTGTTTAGCACATGATTCAATCTCCATCCATTCCTACCCATCCATATATAGTAGATAGATCGACGTGCGGGATGAAGAGGGAAAGAGGGAGGGCATTACATCAATCATAGGTCAAGGGATTGGCTCACCTTTTAGATTTTTGTTTTTCATGTTGATTAGTAGTGCCCTCTGGAGCCCTACCAAAGCCATCCCATGACTCTCTGAATCCCCTGTATTCCCAACTCCCCGAGTATATTACCAAATCATGCTCTTGATGGAAGAGGTGGATGGGAGAAGGAGGGTAGTTACTGCTCTTCCCTTCCATTCTATCCTCTCCATCTGACACATCAGATAGGACACACCCACTCTCCTGCAAGCACTTCAAGTCATGCCTACGATGATGTGGGAAAGCCCTGCATCATGACATGCATGACTTGAAGTGCTTGTGGGAGAGTGGGATCACATTTCTTTGAGGCATTTTTTGAAACAGTTCGCTTACCTTGTCTATGCTTCCACATAGGTAACAACTTGTATTAGGCATATATGTCTTGGATTTAAATCTCACATAAATGAATTGCTTTAAAATATTGTATCAAAGATTTTCCTTTGTATCCCTGTATAATACAGGAAGATCAAACTGTTACCATTTAGAAGCATATTGCACTAACCATTATTTTTCTCACCCAATAATTCATGAGAAGTAGATCAATTGGGCTACGTGAACATTAATACTACAGTTGAGTATCGCTCATTCTTTACAACACATAATTATGATGGTGCTTTGAACAATTGGGGTGTATTACACCATGCAATTGGTGTTTATTGTCTATAAGTTGAGTAATATAGTAAGCAAATGCTCCCAGTTCCAAGTAAATTAGTCTTCAATAACAAGTCTTCCAATTTTGAGAAATCTGAATCCATGTCAACCCATTACAATTAACCATGTAGACTTTTAGCTCATGAAGTTTAATTTTCATTCAAAGATTACCATCCATACAATATATTTTCCCCTGATACTCCATCCAATACCTTTTTTGTAGCTAATTAAATGTGACCATAAATATTTGCTTTGTCTGGGCTCTGTATATTTATATTTCATGTATTGCTAATGACAACTCAAAAACATTTTTTCAGAATTTTGTACATACAAGTTATGGCTATGTTATAGCATTAATCCTTAGATACTATTATAATTTTTGTCTTCCCTTTAGCAAAATAAAATACAACTATGGCTAAAACAAATTAACTATTTTATTTTATAATTGAATACTTGTTTTCTCACAAGTGTAAAGGTTCCCCCTAAATAGAAGCCTTGAGTTTCTTTCTTAAAATAAATAATGGAAAAATGCAAGTTTGAAACTAACTCTATAAAAAAATTACAAGTGCATATGTAGTTCTTGATTGAATGTGCAACACATGGAAATATCGAGCATACTTCTAATGGATCTTGACCCAATTTACCATCTTCTAATGAATAGCTTGTTTCTATGACAAGCATAAAATCATTATATGTAATGTTTATGAATGCATTCAAAAAGTATATAAATAAACATAAAAGAGGAACACAAGAGAAACAACATGTTTAAAGATCAGGCTACCTTGAAAAGCCAGGGCTCAAGAAGTAGTACTTCCCACAAACATTTTTTTAAAGAAAATCTCCAAAGTGGGGAATGGATTATTAAGTTGAGAAGGCATAATGCAATGAATGTGGAACTAGAACAATGAGATCCAATAATTTATTCATATCAAGATGGATATGGTGAGGGATGAATATGAAACTCTGAATACAATCTTCAATTTTGGCAACAGTATGGATATGATGCTTACATCTACTTGGAAAGCCATTAGAAGATCTTTGAAGTGCAACCTAATAAATTTGAGTCTTGAAGATTATGGCAAGAGACTAGGTATTAGGAGGTGACTTTTGAGGCAACCAAAATGAAGAACAAAGAAAATCATTACCAATGCTCCAAGGTAAAAGGTGGGCATATGATGGCTGATTCAACACAAAGAATATGAAACAAACAAGGTCATCAAACTCCCTATCAGAAAATCTCACGGAAAACCCTATTCTATTCCAAGGAACTTGATTTCTCCTTGTGAGAGGACAACAAAATCCCTCTACAAGGTAGAAGCAATAGTGTAAAAAATGACAAGGATAAAGAAGTTTTTTTTTTTTTTAAGACTTACACTCAATTTGCAAAATCATGCAATTAACCTTTACACAATAGAGGAAAGGCCTGCAAATATTTGCATTGATTCGTGAAAAAGAGTGGAAAAGGCCTACAAGTATCCAATAATGTAATCACCTACCAAGTCAAATATAGCAAGGATCCATGATATAGGAGTAACAACAGATGACTACATCAACCTCACTAGTGAAGCCACAATCCCTTGGACATGTGCATCGATAGCAAAGAATAAAATGCAAATATTCAAAACTTTGCAAGAGAAGATTATGAAATAAGGATAGTGAGAATGGTCTTCATGCAAGATCAAAAAATTTCATACCATTTTGACATTGAAAACTTGATAATTATCTGAAAGTTTGAAACTCCTATAATAGAGCGAGAATTTCAGGTAGACAAACTTTATTATGCACTCAAACATGGCATTGATACATTTTGTGTGGTACACTTGGACAACCAAGCCAATTGGGAAATAATTAAAACCATGTTGTAAACAAATAGATTAATAAAAGAAATGGGATTTGCATACTTAAAACATCTACTTGAGGAAAGATTGGCATCACTACTTTTTTTAATAAATTCATCATAAGAAATGAATGGAAACATATAATTGGAATATGGTGCAACTACTTCAAAGCATAACAACAGGGATTTTTTTATCATATATTGTAGTTACTGTAACTTACGAAAATATCAGGTTAGCATTAATAAAGCATAAACAAAATAAACCCAAGTAAAACAATGAAGAATAAAGGAGTAAGAAAGCATGAAAACAAATAACAATTTTACCAAATGTCTTCAACCTCCATGAATCACCTTCATTGCACCTTCTCCATTTGTTGCAAGTATGGAGCAAACCTAAAGTATGCATAAAATAGCCTATGAAGTATGAAGTCAAGAACTTGAGAGATGACAAATGAGGCTCAAATTGTCTTTTTAAAGAATTTATTTTTTTGGATGAATAGCCAAGATTGAAGGTTGACAAATTCCCTAAGATCAATGACTGAGATTGAATGTGACAACCCACAATTAGGGTTAGGGCAACATTATGGTGCCATTTTAAATGAAGGGCTAAGATTTGATTTTAGAAAAATCAAATCAATGGACAAGGTTGCATGTGACAAGAAAAAGCTGGAGATTCAAATAATAATTTAGAATTATTTGAATTAAATACTGTGTTGACCTTTTGAATTAAAAATTAATTTAATTCAAAAGTGGTGGGACCATGTGACAACAAATAATAATTTCTAAAATTTTATTATTTGGAGAGAAAATTAGAAAGTGGACAATTTTAAATAAATGTCTTTATTTAAAATTAGAAAAAGCTAAAGGGGATAATAATTAAATAAATTATAGAAATTTATTTAATTATAAGAGGACATAGGGAATTAATGACATATTTAAATAATCAGGAGGAAATGGTAGACAAAGGATAATTAAATAAATTTATGAATTTATTTAATTAAGGAGAGACATTAGGAAATTAGCAACACATTTAAATAAATAAATGTAATTTATTTATTTAAATGGTCAGAAAGAATAAAAGATGTGAATTAATTAAATAATGAATTATTTAATTAATAATTGAAATTGGACAATAGGACATAATTAAATCTTTTAATTATGTTAAGAAGAAATATGAAGAAAATAAAGTTCGTAGGCCTAGGTCAATTTTATGTGTCTACATTTTTCCCCTCTTTGTCAAAGTGCAGCCTGTCACATTGTGACAAAGAAAATTCATTCAAAAAATGCCCTAGTGAAGGTACAAAGTATTTATGCCCCCTCGGGAAAATTTTCAAATTTTGGCCAGAAAAATTTGGAAAGTGTCCCGATAAGTCAATTTGATGTCCAAAAAAATAGTGGCGCAATCGGTTTTGAATTTCGAGGTGTTTAAGACAACCAAAAGGTTGGTCAAAGTTTGTCAAAAGAGCCTCCCATAATAAAGCCTTCAAGAAAATCCCACTTTTACCCTATAAATAGGTTGAATTTGGGTGAAAAGTCAATTCATTTTTAAATTTACCTTTTGAGATTTGGAGAGTTCAAAGCTAGGATACCTCGTGCGAAGATGGTGATTCCAGTGACCGAGCATCGCGGATATTGAGTGTGGACCTTCTGACGACCAGAGGGTGCAGAGCCACCGGTAAGTACCGTGTACCCACTTTGTAATTTTCTCATTTTTCATGCTTTTTAAGGGGTTAAAGTTAGGACAATAGATGCATCGTGACACATCTACGTTCGCGTTGCACACATTTGATGCGTCATGACACAAATGCAAGGGATAGGCTAGGGTCAAGTTTACAATGATGCATTCACAGATCGGTGAGATGCAATCGCCAAATTGCGAAGCAACTGTTAGGTTTTGCAACACAATTGTTGGATTGAAGCGCAATTGCGGGACTGTGAAACACATTTGTTTTACAATGATGCAACTGATGGAGGGAGCGATGCAAGTACTTTAGCATGACACATTTGTGAGATTTTGCGATGCAATTGCCACACTGAGACACATATGACTGAGGAAACGACACATTTGACATGGAGCAATGCATTTGATTTTGACCAGGGTTGACTTAGTTTAGGCTCAGTTTCTTAGACATTTTTGATTAGATAGATGATAATAATGATGTTCAATGATATGCTAAATCATGTTTCTGCATGTGCAAAAATGATTTCCACCTATTTATACGCGCAAGTTCAGGCCATCTACATATGCATTTAGAGATCAACTGCGAGATAAGGAGCGGAGGTGACTGATGCAGCTGGGATTATATTATGTTACCTATATGCCCATTATTTGGGAAAATAGGGGTCTACTGATAGCATTGGCCGAGAGCTGGCATTGATAGACCTGTTCATTTAACTTGCCAATGGGAGAGGCTACTGTCATGCTCAAGGATATTTACAGGATTCTGCGCATTTTGATCAGAGGGGAGCGAATGGTGTATGATCCACACAAAGGACTGGAAGCTTTGGCTTAGTATTATGAGTCGAGTGATGCTGTACAGTGAGGTATTGACGGGTATGAGATTAGGTGGGAGTTTATGGTCGAGCACTACGTGTGATGGGATGCTATGCTATATATATATGCACTTTGATTGCTAGTGTACTGATTCCTGATTGCTATGGGCATGGGTTTCCTACCAGATGGGGAGAGGTGCTCGTTCACATGAGGTGAGATAGGACCGTTTTTTCCTGGGGACTGTGTTTGCTTGGTATGTTATATCATCAGTTGTACGAGGTGGCTTATAGGGAGGCACATAGTATTAGTTGTGAAACCACATTACCAATGATCTGGCCCTGGGAGCATATCCCCGTCTTTCGTCCACAAGTTTAGAGATTGGAGCTTGCAGAGGGTATGCCGTATGTTTACTTGTATGCAAGCACATTACAACAAATGAGAGTTGGAGACACGAGATTCTAGCGTTATCGCATCGATACATTGATGGAATTCATCTGGAGGCCATACATAGATTATGCATAGTGGCCAGGAGAGGGTGATCATCTTTCATTCTATAGATAGTTCATATATTTGATTGGACGTAAAATTCAGTCACAACTTATTATCGAGATGTACCTACCCCAATGGGTATTACGTTAGTTCGACAAGCAACAAGATGTTCCTGTGGGGACTGCAGAGCATGCCAGATCTTCATGAGAGACAATGTGGGGGCCAGCTATATCAGTGCCATTAACAGAGCAGTAGGTATATGGATTGGTGGTGCAACAATGGGCATGGAGTGGGGGTCTAGTAGATCTTGGGACTATTGCAGAGTTTGATACATGGTGGCAGAATCACCGGCCACAACCATTGACGGATCCAGATTAGTTAGCACTTGTTGATCGGTGATCAGTTATACCACGAGTGCACCCAGGAAGCCGAGGAGGTAGGGATGGTGGCAAGGGAGAGGGAGAGATGGAGGCATAGGAGATAGGGGGAGGGGTGGGGGAGGAGAGGAGGAGACTGTGGGAGGCAGGGCAGGAGGGTGCGACATCAAGTAGAGAGAGTGCCATTAGCCGTGATCCCAAAGGTGGGAGAGGAGGAGAGAGAGGAGGAGGTCAGAGCCGAGGGAGAGCAGCCAATAGGGTAGCCAGAGGGAGAGGTGCCGAGGGAGGAGGAAGTCCATATACAAAAGGAGGCTTTGGATGTCGGCGAAGGGAAGGAGGCAGTTGGGGGTGAGGAGGAGATTAGAGGAGATGATGAGGAGCTAGGTATCGGTGGAGAGGACGAGATGGATGAGGTTGAGAGACAACTAAGGGAGCAGATGGTGGATGGGGAGGAAGATATAGCCAGCAGGCCACCTTTGCCTCGAGATGCAACAGTGGATCAATGGCTAGTTGATATGCAGAGCAAATTAGATGAGGCCTCGGCATAGATCAAGACCCTGCAGGCGAAGTTAGAGGTTACAAGGGTAGAGTGGGATCAGGCTGTGATTAGACAGTAGGAGGCACATAGGTGGTGCTTTGAGTTTGCTCAGCTATGCACAAGGCCAGTTAGGGAGATTACGAGGGAGTTGGCCAGGGTTAGCGCTAGATGGGGCTAGTACAAGATGCTATACGAGAGGGAAATACCGACCGATTAGTAGGATCCTGGTTTATCTCAGTCTCAAAGCAGGACAGGGAGTTGCAACAACAGGAGCTACAACAGTTGTAGCCAAAGCAGTGTGGGTGGATCCACGTCATTTGGATAGTCTTCAGGGCATAGGTCTCATCACAGTCACAAGAAATCCTCAGACCATAGATCTAGCCAGAGTCATGGATCATCAGCTTCAGGACACAGGTCATAACATAGCCAGTCACCCATCACCGATCCATCAGCCTCACAGACTCATCCTGTCGTTACTTCACAGGTTCCATCAGTGCCAGTCATAGAGCATTAGTCAGCCTGGTCCTCACCTCGAGGGGATGAGGATATCATCGCTTAGGGCCTTTGTTATCTTGTTATCTTATCATTATGTTTGAGACATTTTATATATTGACCATTGAGCTTGTGAGCTCCATTTTTGGGATTCCTCGAGACTCTATCTTGTGACATGATTTTGAGATATATATATATATATATATATATATATGATTCAGTTTTGGTGCAGACTATATGCTATGTGTTATGTGATGATGCATTATGATTTTATTATGCTTATGTGATGTGATTTATGCGATGATTCCTATGGTGATGCATTTATATGCTATGTGTTGAGGTTATGTGTTGTATGCATTTATGATTGTTGATACTACTATATGATGGTGATTTATGATGATGATGATGATGATGATAATGATGATGGTCCATATGTATGCATAATGTTGTATATGCAATGTTATGCTTATAATTATGGATGTATTGATGTATGACTATGTATGTATGTACTATGTGACATGTGATGCTTTATGTTATGATGTGTATGCATTAATGACATGATGATATATGGAAATATTTAATGCACTTTTATGTTATGTGAATGCCAATGGATGAATGCAAATAATATATGTATGCTAATGATGTAAATGCCCCTATGTGAATGGATTTATGTAAATGTTTAACGAACTAATGCAATGTCATGTATGTAATTATATTTTTTTTATGTCATAGGATATCATCGAGAGGCTGAAGAAGAGAAATGACTAGACAAAAGGAGATGGATGTGAGTGCAGAGAAAGAATCCTTCAATAAATTGCTAAAGAACAAAATAGATGTTGCTCTAATCATCATTGGGCAGATTATTGTAATAGCCAAAAAACACCATGATATGACATAGATCAATGGTGTACAAGGTCGTACCATCATGTGAAACAAGTAGTCGCAAACAAGGATGATCATAACTCATACTAAGAGCTAAATTGCCCCAGTATTTTTGTCACAACCATACACAAACAAGAACGACAAGAAAGACAAGCCATGAAATGTTGTTTCTCCTCTAAATCCTATTGTCATGACATCCTCGAGGAACTAGCAACATGACTGTTTGAAAAAGGACAAGACAAGACAATCATCATGATATGTCGTTGCTCCTCTAAATACTATTGTTAGGACATCCTCGAGGAACTAGTAGCATGATGAAAAATCAAAGGAAAAATGCCAAAAGACAGTGTTTGCAAAAGTGTGTCTGAATGTCAAGTGTTTTGATGATGTCTAGATGATGAATGCTAGGTAATGCCAAATTTAGGAAGGACACATCCAGAATGATGTTGATGTTGAGAGGATCGATCCTCAAAAGTCAAGAGAATCCTTCAAAATGTTAGGTGACAGTGCCGATACCTAGGAAGGACACATCCTAAAGAATAAATAAATGACAAAAGTTATTCTTCAGAAGGACATATCTGAAGAATAACCAAGAGTTTGATAGGTTGACTTGTTATGACAATTTGACCAAAGTTGACTAGATGACTGAATTAACCGCATGCCTGTGTCGACATGCTAATGTAATTGAAATGTTGATTAAATGATTTCCAAAGTTTGTTTTAGGAGTTGTCTGTTTTAAAATATTTTTTTTAATTTGAAGATATCTGACATGTGTGATAGTGCAGTGTCATGAACCCTAATGGACTGACCTAGTGCGGCCTTGGGGGCTCATCGATTGATGGCCTTGCCTACATCATACACTCAAAGATCTCATAGTTTGACATGACCAATGACTTTGTCTTGATTGATCAAAGATTGAGTCATGATTTTATTTGGACAAACCTAAAAGGGATGACCTAATGTCTCAGGGGGCTCAAAGACGAGCTTTGCCTACGTAGCAAATGCGTAGAGACAACGTAGTTCGACGATGAAAAAGACTAACTAATATGACTGAATTTGACACATTATGACTCTATTTTTGGGATTTTTATTTTTTTTCAGGACATTTTTTTAATTTTTATGGCTTTTTTAGGACTTTTTATGATTTTTATGATTTTTTTAGGACTTTTTATGATTTTTATGTCTTTTTTCAGGACTTTTTAATGGTTTTAATGATTTTTTCAGGACTTTTTATGATTTTTTATGGTTTTTTCAAGACTTTTTATGATTTTTATGCCTTTTTTTAGGACTTTTTATGATTTTTATGCCTTTTTTTATGATTTTTATGATTTTTTCAAGACATTTTATGTCTTTTTTCAGGACTTTTTCAATTGACGACACCATGTGTGATACCTACTATAGTTAGGTGATAAAGGACTACCCCCAGTTAGGTTGAGACTGGCCAAGTTGAAAGGGATATGGAAAAGGACATGATCAGGATGAAAGATGGATGGTATGTAAGACCTGATGTCAACCACTGTCAGCCATGGAAAGAAGTGGCAGACCAATATGACGAATGTTGTTTGGGTGTCAGGTGAGTGGGTATTTATTATGGACAAAGGAAGATGGAGTGAAAGTATATGGTGAAGCAAAGACTGACTACACATGGTGCCCGTTTGCCAGGTTTTCACCATGGTACTTATCCAAAACGTCACCAAAGTGGTTTTCACTATTGGACGAATTATTTCTCTTTACTATTTTTGATTTTTTTGGTGTCACCAAGATGCTTGTTTGCTAGGTTTTCATCAGGGTGACAATTTTTGTTATTGTTGTATTTTTATGGTTTTCAGTCTAGCTCTCTGATGCTATGTGTAGAATTTACGGAGATGCAAACTATTGATTGGTTCTTTCAATTGTTCACCATCTAGAGTAGCTAGCTGGTAAGCTCTAGAATCGAATGAGGCAGTGATGATATAAGGACCCAACCAATTTGTCTCAAACTTGCTAGGTTTCTCTCTATTAGACTGATTCTTTGGGTTTTGTATTAAAACCAAGTCACTAATATCAAACTTTAGGACCACAACTCTCTTGTTATAATTATGGAAAAGGTGATTCTAATATGCCTGTAAATGATTCAGGGCATTTTTTCTTCGTTCTTCTAACATGTCCAGCTCATGCAGTCATGACTGTCGGTACTCTTCATCATCAAGCAAGCCCTTCAAGGAGACTCTGAGAGAGGGAATTTCGACCTCGATGGGCTAGATGGCTTTGGCTCCAAATACCAAGGCAAAGGGGGTGCCTCCTATAGGCGTGTGGATGCTGGTGTGGTAAGCCCATAGAGCAGGGTTAAGTTGTAAATGCCAATCAAGGCTAGTGTCATTGACAGTCTTCTTAAGAATTTTGATAATTTCCTTGTTAGACACCTCAGCTTGATCATTTCCTTGTGGGTAGTAAGGCATGGAGAAATGGTGTTCGATGTGGAAGCATTCACAAAGCTCATGAACTTCCTGAAGGAATGACCGTTATATGTGATGATGGATTGTGGAACATCATACCGATAGATGATGTAGTTGAGGATGAATTTGGAAATCTTCTTATCGATTATGTATGTAAGGGGATGGCTTCGATCCACTTGGTGAAATACTTAGTGGTGGTAATATGAGGTCGAGTCCCCATTGTGCAAAGGGCCAAGGAGAAGTGATGGGATGAAGTTCCTGTGCTGGTGCATGAATCAAATCACTGTGTATTTGACATTGGTGACATGTCCTTACAAACTCAAGTGCATATTTTTCCATATTCAGCCAACAATACCCAAGTCTCATGATATTCTTAGCTAGGGTTGGGCCACTCAAATGAGATCTGAATATACCCTCATGTACCTCACGTAAGGTTGTTCATGCTTCATTAGTGTTGAGACATTGAAGAAGGGTATTGTCAAAGCTGCGACAGTATAAGGTGTCACTGATGATGGTGTATCAGGTGGATTTGAGGATAAAGGGTTTTTGTTGGTTATTGGAAAGGTTCGGTGGGAGCGTCTAGATTGGAGAGTGTCATAAATGTCTTGATAGCATGGTGAATTGGGACCAACAAGCTCACAAACCATTTCTGACTCCATAATGTCATAAGTAGGGACCAAAATATTTTCCACTAGGAACTCGAATTATGGCCAATTGCTGGGAATGTCTAAAAGAGATCCAATTGTTGCCATTGTGTCCACTGCCTTATTTTGTGCCCTGGGAATCTGTTCAAATGTGATTATGTGGAAATATGAATGAAAGCTATCAACCATGCATTTGCACGACATCAATTTTTCATCCTTAGTGTCATATTCATCATTGAGCTGGTTGATGACCAACTGGGAATCACCGTAGACTAGACGTGTTTTGATTTTCCATTTAATAGCCATTTAGAGTCCTGTGACAAGTACCTCATATTTTGAAACATTGTTTGTACATGGAAAGGCGATTCATAATGATTTAGGAATGGAGTCCCCTTGTGGCATGATGAATAGTATACCTGCTCCTGAGCCATGACTAATATGATACCTGTCAAAATAGAGCTTCCAAGGTGACTTAGGCTCCGCATGAAATATAGATTCATCAGGGAAGTCTAATACTAAAGGGTAATCACCTTGTACAGGTGCATATGCAAGTTGATCAACTATTACTTGTCCTTTTATAGCTTTCCATTCCACATATTGTATGTCATACTCACTCAGTATCATAACCCATTTTTCCAACCGACTTGTAAATGCTACTCGACTTAGGAGATACTTCAAGGCGTCAATCTTTGCCACTAGGTGTGTCTTCTAATTTAGCATGTAATGTATTTACTTTTTGGTAGCGAAGACAACTACAAGACATGCATGTTCTTTGGGTGTGTAGTTGAGTTCATATCCGACCAATGTGCGACTGATGTAGTATATATCTCTTTCCTTCTCATCATGGTCATTTTGTGCAAGCAATGCCCCCGGTGCTGAAGTTGCTGCAAAAATGTACAGGATCAAAGGTTTTCCTTCAATGGGTGGCATTAGGATAGGTGGTGACAATAGATAGCCTTTGATATGTTGGAATGCAATTTGACATTTATCAGTCCACACAAAGGGGATGCCCTTGCGCATGAGATATTGAAATGGTTGGTACTTGTCTGCTAGTTATGCGATGAAGTTCCAGATAGACTGTAATCTTCCTTGTAATGTCCTTAGCTCATTGATTCCTTTTGGCAGAGGCATGTCCAATATTGCTTTCACTTTAGCGGGGTCTACTTCAATGCCTCAACGAGAAACTATGAACCCCAAAAGCTTTCTTGAAGTCACGCCAAAGACACACTTCTTAGGATTCAGATGGACCTTGTATTCTTCTAGCCTTTTGAAATTTTTTTCTAGCACATTGAGGTGATCCTTATGTGTCTTTTCAAAATGGTCATCCACATAGTATTCCATTAAGGTGTGCATGAGGTCATGAAATATTGTTTTCATTGCTTGTTGATATGTGGCACCTACATTCTTGAGGCCAAAAGGCATGACATTCCATCAATATGTACCCCAGGGACAAGTGAATGTTGTTTTGTGCTGATCTTCTGGGGCTATTCGAATCTGATTGTAACCCGAGAAACCATCCATGAGGGACAACATCTTGTATCCTGTCGTAAGGTCCACAATGATGTCTATGTTAGGTAATGGAAAGTCATCCTTCGGGCATGCCTTGTTCAAATCACAAAAGTCTATACAAATGCATATTTGACCATTTGGCTTAGTGATAGGTACAAGGTTTGAAATCTAGTCAGCACAGTCTATTGATCTTATGAATCCTACATCCAGTAGCTTCTTGAGTTCCAATTTTACTAGCAATGCAATTTGAGGATGCATCTTTCACAATTTCTGTTTGATTGGTTTAGCATCTAGAAGCAAGGGCAGGTGATGCACGACTAGTTCTAGATCCAGTCCTAGCATATCGACATAAGACCATGCGAAGTTAATCTTTCGTTCTGAGAAGAATTTTTGGAATTCAGGCTTTTTTTCTTCTATCAATGATGCATAAAAGAGAACCATTTTGGGATTCTCTGCTATGTCTATGTTAACTTCTATGGTGTCCTCGATGAGCATTGCCAATTTTTCCTATGTAACGAGAAGAAAGTCCAATCCTCCATCCTTGGGCACCTCAGAGAGGTTTTCACCCTCGAATACGTCCTTTATTTTTACTTTTGTATCGTCAGAAGTTGCCTTGCGGTTTTCACCTAAAGACGTGTCTTTTTTTGTTTTATTTTTATTCTTATTTTTGCAACTAGAGGATTGCACAGTCTCCTTGAAGTATGCTGTACAATCTAGATCTATAGTGAATCATGCCTTATGGTCCCCAATTGGTATGCCCTTGCGGAGTCCGATGAATTCTACAATGGCTTCATCATTCTGAAAAATGTCCATAGTTGGCGGGCCTTGTTGATCCCAGTCAATGAGCTGTAGGTAGACTAGGGAGATACCATCATCAGTATTGGTAAATGGTTGGGACAATGTGGAAAGCATGCATAATGATTCAGAAAGGGTAAAGATGAAATTGTTGTCCTCCAACTCCCATTTGGATTCTATCCAGTATTCTAGCTCACTTGATTCAGATAAGGAGGACTCATTGGAAAAATAGGGAACAAATGGATTGGAATCATGGTCGATAGTGTCATGTGGCAAGTCAAATGAGTCTGAATGATGGTCATTAGGGTCAGATGGCTGGACAAGTGTGTTGGAATGATGGTCAATATGATCAGACGATGGTGCAGGTTTATCATCATCATGAGGCCAAAAGAGTCCTATCTATTCTTCTCTTTTCAATGGGACTTTAGGAGGGTCTTTAGGAAATTTGACCTTAAACATCTGTTGTAATCTTTCATCAAGGGAAGGCTCACCAATTTCTAAAAACATTTCTTCAAGGCAACAATCACTTAAGGATCTTTGAGAACCAAATTCCCACTCGTGTGAGTTAGTTTGTAAGGGAATCTTTGATAGTCTTGACACAGTCAGAAGCATTCACGCTCTCACCTGAAAGCACATTGGTATGTTGATCGTTAGTTTTGAATGGCCCAAACCTAAACCCTAGATACTTTGGTCTTCCAGAAGGCATTATAGGTTCTCTCTTTCCAGTATTGTCTTTACCAAGGCCACTAGTTCAATCATAGCCTTTTTCCTTCATAATGCCATAGCCTTTGCCATATATCTGTACTGGTAAGGGAGGTAGGTCTTCTATCTCTTTGTAAAACTAGCCTGATATGTCTTCAATGTCTTCCTTGTTCAATTCCCCCCATTTAGTGAAAGTCATTGAAAGAGGAATTTTAAAAATCTCTTTGGGCTCCATTCTGAAACAAGGCCTACCATAAGCTTTTGGAGACTTGGGTATTTTAGTGATATAATAGGCCATGTTTAATTTGTATTCTCCACAACCTTGGTCTTGGATCTTGATGTTAGGATCGTCCTTCAGGATGGAGGGAGATGGTGTGATGGAAGACGAAGGAGTGGATGTGGATGGTTTGGTGAGTGTGGATGGATCAATGTATTTGGAGGAAGTGGATGCCGAAGCTTCACGGTTAATTGGCACCTGGTGTTTTGAAATACCTCTCAGATTAGTGCAATATTGGAATGGATCAGGATCTCTATGTATGGTGATTTTTGTGCCATCAAAAGGAAACTTCAAGCATTGGTGGTAAGTAGATGGTACAAATTTTAGGGCGTGGATCCAAGGTTGACCAAGTAAGGTAATTCAAGATCCAAGACTTGAAATATTGTATCTACAATGACTGGCCCCACACGAATAGGAAGTGTGATAATGCCCCTAGAAGAGTTTTCTTCATCATTGTAAGCCTTTATGACAATACTTTTGGTAGCGTCTACACAAGCATCAGAGAAGCCTAGTGCTTTAACCAATTTTAGGGAGCATATATTCAATCCTGCTCTGCCATCTACTAAGACTTGTCTAACCTTATGTTTATGGATGATGACTTCGATATGCAGTGTGTCATTGTGAGATGGTTTTGGTGAGGAATAGTCTTGGTCCGAAAAGGAAATGTGATGGGGAGTGGCCAAGTATCCAACCATGGCTTCGAATTGGTTGACATCAACATCATTAGGGACAAAAGACTCTTGTAAGACCTTATCAAGTATGGCTTTGTGTGCAGGGGGGATTCATAGCAGCTCAAGTATGGAGATTTGAGCAAGGGTCTTCCCCAATTGGTCAATAAGATTAAATTGTCCCTTGGGTTGTGACTATTTGGAATATGGACCAGGTATGGTGATCTTTGGCTGTCTAGTAGGAGGACCAGCTATGGTGACTTTGCCTCCACGGGTGGTGACATTAAACTTAGGAGTTTTCTTGATGGTAATAGTATTGACATGTTCGTCAGTAGTGTGAAGGTGGTTAATGATGGGTCCACCAGAATAATCGAAGGTGGTGTGAGTGTAATTGGCTCGATTGTTGTTATTCTTTGGACCTAACATAGACGGGTTGTTTGAACCATGATCCTGCAGTGGGTTTTTATGAATTGTATGGTCTAAGTTTGAAGCAAATTGTTGTCCATCTAGTTCAATAGTATGATTTTCAATGAGATCCTGTACAAGATTTCTTAATTGCTGATAGGAGGAAGTTTTATGCCCTTTTGCTTGGTGGTAATCACAAAATGCATTGTCATCCCACCATGATGGCTTGAATTGTCCAGGGTCAAATGTTTTAGGGTCTTGAAATGTGATGACACTATTTTGGAGGAGTTTCTTAAGGACCACTTCAATTGGTTCACCCAAGGTGGTGTACGTGCGTCTCTTTGGAAATTATTTGGTTTGACATGGTTTCCCTTGGTTTTTATTGTTTTGGATGGTGTTTGTGGTAGGTGTTGGTGTGGTCAATGGTGCATTTTGCAGTTGAGCTCCTTTGAGAGTGATTGCAGGACCTTTGGCATTTACTGTCTTAGTGTCAACAACACCGTCATTGGTGATGTGTTTGTTTTTGACCCAGTATTTGTTTTTATCAGCAGGTGGGTTTGCATTTGTGTTCCTGTTGGCATATTTGAGTTCTCCTTTAGCAATAAGGGCCTTTTCAAGTTGGACTCCTTTTTCAACTAGGTCTGTGAAGGTGGTGCAACAATGAACTTGTAAATTGTATTTTAAGGGTCCAACAAGGTTTTGGAAAAACATGTCTATGTTTTCCTTTTCTAGTATCTTGAAAGGGAATTGACTTGCTAAGCTTATCCATCTTTGGAAGAATGGAATAAAGGTCTCACTATTTTCTTCTTGAGTAAGCATACATAAACTAGTAATGGTAACGTCGGTGTTGATGTTGTGTGTGTAATTCTATACAAATTTGTCAGCAAGTTCTTCCCATGATTTTATTCCTTTAGGAAAGGTAGAAAACCATTCAAGTGTGGGACCTACGAGATTTCTAGGGAAGAGTCTCATCAGATAGGTATGTTCATATGCAATGTCCACACAATTGGTTGTAAATTATCTGATGTGTTCAAGGGGATTTGTCTCGCCTTTGTATTTGGGGAAGTTGGGCACCACATATCCTGGAGGGAATTGTGACATGTATAAATTCGTGTCAAATGGGTATGGACATAAGTCATATGATGTGTGGGTCATTTTGTATTGCAATTACATGTTCTCCATTTGTTTTTGCAAGGTTGCAAGTTGAGCTGTAAGTGCATCAATTATGGGGTTGTTTGTGGCATCACACATGTTGGTGATGGGTATTCCATGAGTTCCCATTTGTTGTGATGATGTGTTCTGATTTGGGATGCGTTGTTGTGAAATGTATGATGTATTTTGGTTTGGAATTTGTTGGTATTGAGAATTTGGATTAGGAATGTGTTGTTGTGTATTGATGTGTAATGTGTATGTGGGAATGTGCACTCCAGCAGTGTTGGTTTGTATTTGTGGAATATGTTGTCCTTGAGTGTTTTGATGTCCAAATGAAGTCGTGTGTTGTGTTATTTGATTACCTATGTTGGTTTTTTTCCTTTGGGGAACATTTGTGTTGGTATTGAGTTGTGACGAAGTGTTAACATTTGGTTGAGGTCCTGGAATGGTAATTCGTCTTTTAGTTCTCCCAGAGGGGTTCAATGAGTTTGTTCCCATGGCATTAGTTGAGGACCCAAGTATAAGGCTTGATGATGTCATTCCCATGGTGCTAGATGAAGCTCCAAATAAAAGGTTTGATGAATTTTCCCCCATTGTTGAAGACCCAAAGGTAGCTCCAATAGTTTGTGATGAAGTTGTTGACATTAGAGGCATTGATTGTGATGTGGCTTGTGATATGGTTGATGTTCCTCCAATGGATGTTGTTTTGACCGTGTTGGAAGTATTTTGAGTGGAGGTGCCATTAGAGGTAGCATTGATGGTGTTTGTCACATTTTGTATGGTGGAACCAATTAAGGTATTGTTTGCATTGTGTTGTGGTGTCAAAAGAGGTTGGTTGATGTTGGAGGTATTGTTTGCATTATGATCGGGAGATGCTCATGCTCTTAAAGTGTTAATGTCAAAACCTTGTGGCAATTGGCTCCTTGGTCTAAAAGCATGGCTAAATATCTCTATGAATCTTGCAAGACTAATTCCTCCACAAAGGAAGCCATGTCGGGGTTTTGAGCGACAACTTCTAAGTCTTCCATGAATACATGTCCATTTTTGTCTCTACGTATAAATTGTTCAAAGGAGTTGTGTGAGGAAGATGCAATGTTCATGTCATTGAAAGGATTAATGAAAGGTGCCTCCATGTCTGTGTTTTGGTTCATGTCATTAGAAAAGTTGTAGGGGTTGGTGTCTTGTCCAAAAGGGTCCATTTGTCTTCTTTTCCTTTGGAGACTAGTCTCAACCATATAAGGATTTGCTCAAATGAGGTAAGATGAACGATGACTAAATGATGGGAATGATATGACACTATGTTTTTGGATTTTTGAAATAAGGGATGCAAAATGAGGACTAAAATATGCAAATGCAAAGGTCTAAGCAATTTTGATGGACTTTTAGAAAAGGTTTTCTAACCACTCAAATCTTGGTCAATGTCTCAATTTTGATTATCAAAGGACTTATTGGTAGGACTAAATGAAAGGACAAGATGACAAAGTGAGGTTTCCTAACTATACTTTTGAGTTGGAAAGGTCTCACAAAAGGACAATGACTGAAGGAAATGGTTTTGACTAAGTCCAATGATAACCTACTCTTAGAGGCAAAGATTTTGCAAGGTATGGCAAGTTTTCCTATTCCAAATTCTACAAAAAATGAGGACTTAAGGGCTTGTTTATACTGAAAATGATGGCTTCTAAGATGCAACTAAAGTTTTCAAAGGTGGACCTATGGTAAAATGCAAGCTAAAAGATTCAAGAAAGGAAGATTTGAGCAATTCTTATTCTAGTTTTGAACAAAGGCCACTGGAAAAAGATGTTTGACAGTAGATTGAAGATGTTTGGTCTCGGGTTTTGGACAGTAACAATGTTTTTCCAAATGACAGGAGATTGCATCATTTCAGGTATCAAATATGTCTCAGGGTATCAAATGCGTCTTAGTTTCATCAAATGTGTTGTTTCAAGTCACAGATGCAGTTCAAAAAGTCAATTGCGGTGTTCTGGAAAGCAAATGTGTTGTGATATAGTCAAATGCGTTGCATAGGATAAAAAATGTGGCTTAGCAGGTCGATTGCAGTTCAGAGTCTCGAATGCGGTTCAAAATGGAAAATGCATTGCAGAGTGAATAAAAGTCTAATTTGTTTGCAATTTTGGCAGATTGTTGGATTGTTTCAGTTTGATTGAGTGTTTCTAGATTTGTGAAGGGTGTTTATTTGTTGATTATTTTAGAAAACACTTGGAAAACACATGGTTTTGTCTTTGAATGTTAAAAAAATGCACAATGAAGACAAGCACAATCCTAGGTTAGGCAAGGACTATATCCACTAGATTCCACGTGGGTTTCCCCAGTCGCAATTATTCTTAGTGGGTGATCTAGAAGCTTGGCCACACTGGCTCCCCCTTACATTGCACTCACTTCTTGGCTCAACCAAGCTTCAAGCCCTCATAACTCTCCCATGATAGGCTCTTCACCTCTACTAAGAACTGCAAGAATGTGGATGCCTTGGAAATGACTGTTGCTGCACCAACGAATAGATGGGTTTTTGGCAACTACACAAAGGTTTTTAGTTCGGGCTCCCGTTTGAGTGGCCACACATGAGGCAAGATTAGCTCTGATAAGAAGGAATTCCATCCTGCAGAGGTTATGCTCCACAGGGTTTTAGGGAATTCACTTGTCTGTGTGACACATTTGCACTTGTAATCCTAAGTTTTCCATTAGGATTCACATTTGTATACTGGTTGGGAGTAGCTCGACTAAAGAGCTTCGTTGTCGGTTTGAGTCACCTTGGGGTGAGTAATTTTTCCCACCAAGAGAAGGCCCAATTCCTAGAGTCAATAATAGTTTCTCTTGCACCCAAGATCACACAAGTGTGCAAGGGGAGAGGATACTTCTATTATTGAATTGGGGTTACACAAATTGGAGACACTTGTTCATTTTAATTATCCAAACTGCAATGTGGAGCAAACACATCAAACACTTTGTTCATTTTAAACCCAACTAAGTGTGAGACAAACAATGTTCATTTTAGGCCCATCTCATGAAAATACATGTAAATTTTAGCTTTGATGAGTTTCAATGCAAGATTGTGTTCATTTTAAGCCCATGAGTGTATATGCATGTTCATTTTAACCAATGAAATGTGAATGCAAGTTGTTTGTGATTGTTTGTTTGCTTGATTTAAGATTGTAAAAGGAATTAAAAATAAATCAACAAACAAAGGTTAGACTCCTTTTCCAGCTTGCCACATGTTGCAAACAGAATATTAGAAACCTCAAAAACCTCTAAGCTACTAAACAGAAAATAGAAATTTGGAAAATTCTGTCAAAATTCGAAAATAAAATTTTACCAGGTGAATGTGTTGTTCTACATAGAAAATGCGTCGGACTTGTGTATGCGTCATTCAGACCTACGAATGTGTTTTAATAGAGTGAATGCGTTGTTCAGGTTAGCAAATGCGGCTTGAGACTGCAGTTATGTGATTCTATAGATCAAATGTGTCGTGATGCAGTGATTGCGGCTCAGAAAATTGTGAATGCAGCTCTTCGTACCTGTACTTGCAAAAACATGAAAAAGTCATACATAAATCTGCAAAAATAAGTGTTTTAGCGTCGGGTTCACCAATGTAACTTAGGAAAATATCAGGTTAGCATTAATAAAGCATAAACAAAATAAACCCAAGTAAAACAATGAAGAACAAAGGAGTAAGAAAGCATGAAAACAAAGAACAATATTACCAAATGTTTTCAACCTCCATGAATCACCTTCATTGCACCTTCTATATTTGTTGCAAGTTGATGTTTTCCATCGGATTTGCAATGAGAAACCTATGAATATGACAATGTCTTAAGCAAATATTGAAGGATTCTAATCTAAAAGCTACACAATGCAAGTATGCAAGTTTCCGGAGCAAGCCTAAAGTATGCAGAAAATAACTTGTGAAATATGAAGTCAAGAACTTGAGAGATGACAAATGCTAAAATTGCCTTTTTATAGAAAAGCCAATTTTGGATGAATGGCCAGGATTGAAGGTTGACAAATGCCTTAAGATCAATGACCAAGATTGAATGTGACAACCCACAATTAGGGTGCCATTTGAAATGAAGGGCTAAGATTTGATTTTAGAAAAATCAAATCAATGGACAAGGTTGCATGTGACAAGAGAAAAAACATTCAAATAATAATTTATAATTATTTGAATTAAAGAATGTGTTGACCTTTTGAATTAAAAATTAATTTAATTCAAAAGTGGTGGGACCATGTGACAACAAATAATAATTTCTAATTATTATTTGGAGAGAAAATTAGAAAGTGGACAATTTTAAATAAATGTCTTTATTTAAAATTAGAAAAAGCCAAAGTGGATAATAATTAAATAAATTATAGAAATTTATTTAATTATAAGATGACATAGCGAATTAATGATGTAGTTAAATAAATAATTAGGAGGAAATGGTAGACAAAGGATAATTAAATAAATTTATGAATTTATTTAATTATGGAGAGACATTAGGAAATTAGCGACACATTTAAATAAATAAATGTAATTTATTTATTTAAATGGTCAGGAGGAATAAAAAATGTGAATTAATTAAATAATTAAGAATTATTTAATTAATAGTCGAAATTGGACAATAGGACATAATTAAATATTTTAATTATGTTAAGAAGAAATATGAAGAAAATAAAGTTCGCAGGCCTAGGTCAATTTTATGTGTCTATAGTTACAAGTGCCCTGCTAGACATATATGAAAATGTGGAAGCATAGACAAGGCAAGCGAACTGTTTCAATACCTGAAGTTTAAGATTGTAGAGATGTGTAAAAATGCATTCCAAGTTATGGAATGTTATTTCGTTGAAATCAATAATAGGCCTAATTAATCATTTCAAAAGTAATATCAGTAAAATTGAAAAGTAAAAATAAAGAGTCAATCCAATGAATACAAATATAACATGCCTGAAGAGTCACATTCGTCAAAATCAGACCCTAAATATTCTAGGAAAACACTTTAAGTGGAAATAGGCTTGTTATCTTACTCATACAATAAAAGGTATCTTATTAAAAACATAAATTAAAAAAATAAAATATAAAGACCACTCAGCTTTACTAAAGGAATCAAATACAAGCTACAAGCAAACAACACAAGTAGGCATACAAGTGACATAGTTCTTGGCACTCGTTTCCATGCCTATAATTATTGGCATAGATAATATCTGATACCATATGTGACATTGGAGTTAATCAATCAATTGAAGGCACACCAATTGGAATATATTAGTGTATATAGGGAAATTCCCATTAGCAATCAATTTAGACAACATATACCATTAAAATGTTTGATAGGAATATAGTAACTTGCTTATTACTACTTCCACACTTTACAAAGAAAGCATGGTATTCAAGTACAAATGCACTTGAAAATCTCCTCTAGAAGTCTAGGCAAGACGACATTGATGTGTCCAAAAAAATTTAATCTGATGATTTCTCTCGAGAAAAACTATTAACATAGAGGGTTAAGCATGGTTGTCCTTGATACATAATGATATAACTTGCACATCAAAAATAAATGTTATAAAAAAACTTGAGTAAATGTATCCTTTTTCAGGGTACAAATTCCTGAATATATTAGAATGTAGTTAGCTATAGTTTCCTAGCTTATGAAGCATCCATTTAACAAAGCAATCTAAAAGTTACCTAAATTATAGTTAAATATGCTTTGGTAGACATATATGCAAGATGTGGAATCATAGACAAAACACTTGAATTGTTTGATAGAATGCCTCAAAGAGATTTCATCTCATGGAATTAAATGATATGATTGTAGAATGTGCACAAAATGGATCTTGCAAGGAAGCTCTCAAAATCTCTTAATTAATGGATTTTGCAAGGTTTTTATGAGGGTTTAGATAATAGCAAGGAAACTACAAAAATGTCCATGCATGCCTCAATGGAAATAGATCAGTGGCTTGTTAGTGAATCTTTGACACTTTCTTTAGGCTTTGTAAGAATATACTTCAATGGAATACAATGACAAGACCTATGACAGGTTTTAAGCAATGATTTTTATAAGCTCAGACCTCATGCAATGTTTTAATCTCAACACCAATGTGAAACCTTCATTATGGGTAGGAAAAACAATGGGATTGATCACCTACTATCACTGTCAACAACATGGATAGTAACAAGAAGTTTTAACATGGGTTTGGACAAGGATAAATAACTCTTGACAATGAAGTATAAATTGAAAGATAAGCCTACCATTTATTTGCAACAAAAACTTTCTTCTTTTGCTCTGCAAATTATTTTTTTTCTGTTACTTTCCTTTTCTATGATCAATTACAATTTTACTTGGCTACTACTTTTTGTGGCTTATAAATGGAGGAAATACCATAAATGTGGAATGAGGTATATTATGTTGTAGTTTAAGGTTTATATTTATAAATAAGATTAGTTAATATGTTGAGTGTGGAATGTCAAATATCAGCTCCTGAAACCATCCAAAACTAAAGGAGATTCTCGGTAATTTTTTTATTAACTTTAGACAGACAAACATCAACTCCAAAAGCCATCCAAATATTTCTAAAGATGCCTCATAGCAAGTGCCAAAAATAGAGCATTCTGCTTCTTTTTTATAGTATGTAATTGGTTTGTCTTTTTGAGTCTTCAATAAATGCAACTGGAATCTTGTGCCATCCACATCCAATGTATCTCTTGCCCAAATGGATTTCTTAGATTTGGGGGAAAGAATGAAGTTACAGATGCAAAAAACTTAATAAATTGTTGGCCATAAAGCCATTGAGCTGAAATATTTATTGAAAAATGACAAGATATAGATATGATGACCATGGACATCTCTCACAGCTAATATGATGCAAATTTATTAAGATAGGATATTATTGTCTAAAGGATATTGGAAAAAGTGTATTGCAGACAAACTCAAATAAAATGTTGTTATGAGAAAATCAAATGTCATTATATAGAAGTCAATTTCTAAAATATGGATTGATATGAAAATTGAACAAGAAACCGAGAGCAATAGCACCTACCATAAAGTTACTGCTGCATACCAGATAAAGGTAAAGTTTCCAAGAGAAGTATGAAGCTAATTGGACACCGGGGAGTGCAAAGAAAGAGGCAAAAGAGATTGTAGCAAAAATTGGGAAAATAATGAAGGAAATAAAAGAAATTACAATAATGTCCACGAATGACCAACAATAGCTCAAGGGGGCTAGAACATACATTATTTGAGTATAATACTAGTTTGGGGCTAAGAGAATTCAAACGGAAGGTCCAAGATACTTCTATGTACCAATAGGAAATGTACTCCTTTAATACATTAATTTAATTTATAGAGAAATTGAATCAAAGCAATCTGATATCATTCACAGTGCAGTGAGATTAAGTTTGGCAGTCACTGTATAGGTGAAGGGTTGCAAGGTTTTGTGTTTTTAGAGATAAAGGTCAAAAGAGGTAGAATTTTAAGCAAAGCAGACCAAATAATAATTAAGGCTTGTCTATTGATCAAGGGATAATGGGTTAACCTTGAGAGATGTTTGGTCAAGAAACAAAACATGACAATCCACTGTCAAATGGTCATGTGAACATTCATATCAAGAATAATGTGCAGTTTGAAGACTCAGTCTCGTTCTAGTCAAAGGACAATAAGAATTTTTAGTGGTTATTAAGTCATTCAAGGTTGTGTGACTAGGTTTTGGTTGGCATGATGAGATTCAATGGAGAGCATGAATGGTATCAATAATAGTGAGCAAGGCAATGATTTTGCATGACCCAGTCATAGTCAAGCAAAAGCAAGCAAATTAAGTGGTAACAGTCAAAAGAGATGAGGAGTTAAGGTAGTGTAGCAGTCAATCTTAAATGTCATGTGGTGAACCCATTTGATTGCAAAACCCTACTATCCATAGACCAAGATATATTTTCAAATAAAGATGGAGGTCAATATAGTTAAAGGAGGCAATGACAATGCAATTTAAATGTAGTGTTGAGTGAAGATCAAGAAGGTAGTCCACTGTCATTAATGGTCATGCTCGGATAGTGCCTTAGGGATGTGTTTCTCTTGAGAAGATCCAAGCAAGCAATGGAGCATAGTTTTTTGATGATCAAAGGGAGATAAGGTGAATATCATCTGAGAGGTTAAATACATGAAAACAGTGACAATATTGCCCCAAAATTGATAAAAAACAATCATTATATATGCTTGTTTTATTTCTAAGATGCCTAGGGTTTTAGTTAAAAGGGTGGATTGTTGTCTTAAGGGAGACCTCTTAATGCTTATGTGAATGATAGTGATTGTGCAAGGTGTCAAATGTAAGGACAATCATAAAAGGTAAATAAGGGTGACAGTGTTTGATCATAGTGGTACTTTTTCATTTTGAAAATGGCCAATTCAAGTTCCATACAAATGCATGATACATTTTATTTGTCCAGGTTACACTGCATTCATTTTCATCATTTTTTGGCAATTCACTAGTGAACCACTGCACCATTAGAAATTCATTAACATTTATGGCTTATAAGTTATAACAGTGATAGGTTCAAATAAACTATGATCCACTTATAGGGTTTGAAACATGTCTGAAACAAAACCTTTGAATCAAGAAGATAATTAGGTTCCATTATGAACATGCTCATGAGAGAACCTATAAACCTTTTATAAAATGTGCATTTTAAAAAAATCTGACTTAATAATCATTTAAATACTCATAACTCTCAGAGTTTTTAACCATAGCCCCAACCTTTCATTATGTTTAGGACTGAGGCAAGAGTGTTGGTAGGTTCAGGTGCAAGAAGTGGCCCAACAAAAAATGATGGGTTTACCACAACCAGATCGAGGCCCTGCCACTCTGCATACTTCTAGGCCTCTTTCTTAGCAAGAGTTTTTGCATATGTATACCAAAGTTGCAAGCAAAACATACCCTAAATTTAGAATTATGCAGATGTGAATTAAACATAAGAAGTAAGAGCTTTCATGGATAAGTTTATGGAGATATTTTGAGGATTTTTGTTTTTTACACCAAGATGATCAAGTTTACTCTTATACACATAGCAAGCAATTCCTACTAATTACTCTTGTATAAGAAATTCAATGCTTCTAACCGGTGAAATATAATCTTCAAAGGAGGGTATTTATACTTACATTATACTATTTGCAGTATTCTGGATTGCTCCAATGGGACTCATCTAAAAGAGAAAGCTCTTGAGTATTGTAGTTATATCTAATAGCTAAGCAAGAGGATGTAAGCACGACTCTCTTTATAGAGGGTTATCTTGAACAAGACTTAAGGACATTGAGAGTCCCATTCACACTAGGATCAATGAAGGCCTCTTGCTTGGCAATACATTTCACAGAGAATAAAACTAAACCAATTTATGCCATCATAACAAAAAAAGAAAAAAAAAAAAAAATACAGTGGAGGACAACCTACAATGATGTTGTGATCATTTGGTACTGCGATAGGGAAAGCAGTATGAAACACCCCATCCACTCTATTTATTGCTTCACCAAAGTTGCCTTCTTCTAATAAGTTTTCTTTCATTATTTTAAGCCTCTTCTTTGCACCAGACATATACCCTATCTTCTCCACATTATCTAATCATAGGAAAATACATCATTTATTTATTTTTTTAAATTAAAAGAAATCATTCTTAACCCTATATAGGATACATTGATACTTCAAAAGAATTTGAAGGAATTTGAAATTATGCAAATATATGTCAATTAAATGCCCGGATTACAAACAATAGCACGAACAATGTAACCCTTGTTGAGCAGAGCAGGAATGAGATAAGCAATAGTGAATCCTATGCCTCCTGTCATGCACATCTCCTTACCATTATCTATCATTCTTTACCGAAAAGCTTGAACCCAACCAACTTCAACTATTTACAGGGAGTCATTTCACTTCTCCATTTTGGCGCGCTACACCTGAAAATAAGATTTTGACAAAGGGTTTAGAGTATGTTTATTAAAATGAAAATTATGTCATTTCAATTCTCCATTTCGACATGCTACACTTGAAAATAAGGTTTCGACAAAATTTTTAAGTATGTTTATTAAAATGAAAATTAGGAATAGCACTATTGATTTTTGATTTCTTAAATGATCTATTCAAATGGATTGTGACTAAATAAATGACTAACTATTTAGTCATTTATATTTGTGTGACTAAATAATTTTTTAGTCACAATCAAATTAGTCATTTATTTACTCATTTATAGCTGAGTTGTAAGAACTTAGTAGAATTTAGTCATTTTAGTTGTTGTGACTAAAATTTTTAGTCACGTAGTCATTTATTTTCTAAATTCTACTAGTGAAATACTCCAACAATCAATAAACATTTTAATCGATGAACAAAAGACCCATTCAATAATCAGATTTTTTAGGAAAAAAGACCACACTTCTTAAGCATAAGGGCATTGAAACAATAGGTGCATGATGGTTTCCTCCAGTTCATTATAAAGATAACATTTATTAACCAAAAACCACCCCTTTTTCTTAAGATTATCAATTGTGAGGATCTTTCCATGTGTCACTATCCACCAAAAACAATTAATCTTAGGAATTAAATTCTTGCTCCAAACCATTTTTCAGTTAAAATACCCCTTTTGGAATAAGTGGGTTTCCATAATTTCATGCACATATTTGATTGAAAATATCCCAAAAGAGCTTTTTGTCTGGATTCACTCATGATCCCTATTCAATGAGAATAGCTCAAGAACACCAATCTGTTACAGGAGGGAACCCAAAGCAGCATCCCAATTATGTTGTCTACCTCCCCTAAGAACATCAATATTTAAATAATTCTTAAAGTCTATCCATTTTGGCCTTAGACCATCCTAATTTATATAATTGGAGACCTTTCCAATAGTTCTTTTCATTCTGATTCTAATTTGTTGGAAATTGTTGTTAGTTGACAAAGGAGCATAGGTTGTCCAAGCATCATCCTAGAAGTTAGTTCTTTGACCATTACCTATTCCCAATTTCACTCCTTGTTTTAAAGTACCTCTAATCTTTAACAAATTATTCCAAAAAACTAAACCATAGGGGAGATCCTCTTTCTTGAGGAAGCAACAAACATCTTTATTTCCCAAGTACTTGGCATGTAGAATTTGAACCTAGTCCTTTTCTCCTTCCAGAAAAAACCATCCCATTTTTTCCACAAGAGCTTTATTGAAAACTTTTATTCTTCTTATGCCCAAGCCACCATCTCTCTTTGGAGTGCAGATAGTATCCCATTTAACAAGAGCCAATATTTTCCTTTCTTCCACACCCAACCATAAAAATATCCTTTGTATCATTTCAATCTTCTCAACAATGAAGGTAGGGATGTTAAAGAGAGAGAGATAGTAAACATGGATGTTTTATAAAGATGCTTTTACAAGTTTAACCTTCCCAGCAAAGCTTAGCAGCTTACCTTTCCAACCTGCCAGTTTCTTTTGGATCTTTTCAATAATATAGTTCCAATAATTACTATGAGGTTTTATCAAAATTAAAGGTAAGACAAGATAGGTAGCTAATAGATTAGCTTCTTGATAACCAATAATGCTTATAACTTTCTCTTTTATTGTCTAACTAGTGTTAAAAAAATAGATCTTGCTCTTTTGGTAATTGAGATATTGGCCTGAGACTGTAGCATATTTATTGAGAACCTCTTTCCATTATCTACCTTCCAGGATAGAACACTCCTTGAGAAGGATAGTGTCATCAAAAAAAATTTGGTGTGAGGTTGGGGGGAGGGAGGAAGCAACACATAACCCTTTCAGCTTTTTGTTTACAAGTTGTCTCTAAATATTATAGCCCAAAGCTTCAGCTATGATAACAAACAGGTAAGGAGACAAGGGATCACCTTGTCTCAGGCCACAACCACAAGAAAAGAAGCCTTATGGAACCCCATTAACCAAAATTGAGTACTTAGGAGTAGTAACACAAGATCTAATTAAGTTGAGAAATTTTCCTTTGAAACCAAATTTTTCAAGAACATCAAAAAGGAAAGGCCAAGAGACCTGATAATAGGCCTTAGAAATATCAAGTTTCAAAGCCATACCTTGCTTTTTGCTTAGGTCCATAAAATGTAGCATCTCATGAGTATATATTGCAACATCCAAAATTTGTCTTCCCTGAACAAACCCCTTTTGGTTAACAACTATCATCTTATTCAAAACCAATTTCAGTCTGTTCACCATTATCTTATAGAATATCTTATATGGAGTGTTACACAAATTGATAGGTCTATAGTCATTCATAGATGCAACATCATTCGACTTAGGGATTAGTGCTACAAAAGTGGTATTCAACTAATTTAATAGCTTTCTAGATCTAAAGAAATCTCTAACAACATTGAAAAGATCAGTTGAGATGATGTCCCAAAAATCCTAAAAATAACTATGAGGAAAACCATTAGACCCCGGGGCTTTGTAGGCACCAAAAGAGAAAACCGCCTCCTTAACTTCTTGTAGAGAAACAACTTTGGACATAACTTTTAGATCCTGTTCTGAGATGACTTGTGGAATAACATGCAAAATATCCTCCAAATCAAAATTATCCACCACTGGCATTTCTTGAAAGTTTGAAAAGAAAGAAACAAATTCCTTAGCAAAATATTCCTCCCTGTTTAGTCTTATCTCATTAGCAGTATTTAAGAATCTAATCCTATTTCTACATCTGTGTTTTAAGGTGGATTGATGAAAAAACTTAGTATTTGTGTCCTCTTCAGTCAACCATTGAATCCTTGATTTTTGTTTCCAAAAAATATCTTCTTTTTTATTTATTTTATACCATTGAGATCTAAGGTCCCTTTCTTGGTTATAGGTATTTTCATCAACATTACCCAGCTCCATCAGATCTTGGATCTCCTTAATTTTTAAGCTTAAATATTTTTTTGTGGAGAATATATTCCCAAATGAATATTTATTCCATCCCTTAACATTTTCTTTAACTTTCTTCAGCTTCTGAGTTAAACAATACATGGGAGTACCACTACAAGGAGCATTCCACCACTCTTCAACCAAGGATTTGAATTCCAGATGATGAGACCACATAATTTTGTATCTAAAGGGAAAATGTCCTTTAGCAACTTTTTCATCCCACCCAAGGAGGAGATCACTATGATCTGAGCCAGTCCCGGGGAGAGCAGTAAGAGTGATGTCCTGCAAAATGTTCCAATTTGAAGAGATAAGGAAACAATCTTGTTTAACTTGGAATAAATGACTACCCTGTCTTCTATTGGTCCATGTAAAAAATGATCCATTCAAAGGAATATCCATTAGCCCCATAGAGTTGAAGAAGCCTGACATATCCATCATGCTATCCGAGAAATCAATAAGGCCTCCACATTTTTTTGAAGGATACATGGGAGAATTAAAATCCCCTCCCAACATCCAATACTCCTCCTTTCTATTGATAATAATTCCTTCAAGAAATTTCTAGAGATTTAGTCTATCTAGGGACAAATTAGGACCATAAATATTAACTAGATTCCACTTGATAGAGGTAGTAATATCTTCCATAGAAACTATCAGGCAATTTTTGTTGCAAAAACCTAGCCTTCTAGAAAGCCTAGTAGGGTTCCAATAAGTCATAATTCCACCCAAGGCTCCTTCAACATCACTCACTTCAAAATTAGCACTATGCCAAAGCCATTTGATCACTTTTTCAAAACTCCTCTCTTTTCATTTTAGTTTCCTGGATTAAGAGAACATCCGGTTTCACATCCGCCAAACAGGCTTTTAATAGATGTTGTTTGTAGGGGCCATTAAGTCTCCTAAAATTACAAGACAACACATGCATTGGAGTAAAAAGGAGCAGAAGTAT
Source organism: Sequoia sempervirens (assembly GCA_007258455.2). Lineage (NCBI taxonomy): Eukaryota > Viridiplantae > Streptophyta > Pinopsida > Cupressales > Cupressaceae > Sequoia > Sequoia sempervirens. Next base: position 2,061,394 of record VDFB02000011.1, on the reverse strand, counting down.
CACCTTTATAATACTAAAGAATGGGAGAGGACCTCCCTCTACTTCTTTCTAGATTTACTCCCAACAAGGGAGTCAAGGGTTATCTATTTTCTAGAAGCCACATCTCTAGTTGTATCTTTGTTCCTTGAATCTTTTAAAGGTGGAATTCCCACTTTGTTATTTCCTTCCACATCTGGTTTCTTCTTCTTCCTTGATTTTGTATTTATTTGATTACAATACTCATCCAATATACTATATTTTTGGGGGGAAGAAGAATTCAACAAGCTCTTTTTATCTTCTTCATTTTTATCCTTCTCTTGTTTAGCTTCTGACATCTGAACCACCTCCATTCCAAGACTAACCTAAGAGAGCTCAAGGGAAGAAGTAAAAATCTGTTCCATCTAGCTATCTAATTGTCCTTCCTCTAGGATTTCCTTCTTTTGTTCCTGAAGTTTGAAATCAACTTCCTCCACTTCTTGTGATAACTTTTGCAAGTTATCCAACATTTAATTCCCACTTTGTGGGTCAAGGTACTTCTCCAAAGAAGGGGAAGAAGTGAACCTTTCAACTTCTACCCTTGGAATGACCCTTTCTAAATTGTTATGGGAGGCACATTCATTCAAAGACCACCCATTATCCTTAACCAAGGTTTGAGAAGGCACCAACTCCTTATCAAAAAGTAGAAAAGCTGAGGGAGAGCTTGGTGTAACATGATACTTTAACAAGGCCATAGGAGAAACATTTTTTCGAGGGAGAATTCAACAACACTTCTGACTAGAATTTTTAAGGTTTAAGAGTGAGCTTTCTATAGGCATCTTGAAAATAGCCAAACTTATTACACACTTGACAATAGACCATAGCGTTTTTGTATTCCAAAGGTTGAACACATCTACAAAACTTTGATTTTAAGGTCACCGTAGTGGGAAGAATTGTGTTAATAGCAACATTCAAACAAATTATAGCATAGACCAGCCATGACTTGAGAAGGGTCACTTTATCCATTGTCACCAAGGTACCAAAGGAATCAACAATTCCTTTAAAAATATTATGATTGCAAAATTCCAAGGGTAAACCAGGGAGTCTAATGTAGGTTGGGGCCACCTTACCCAGGTCCGTAGAGGCATCAAAATCGGGTTTCCACTTACACAGGGATAGAATATTCTTAAAGCCTCTATCAAAGGCCCATGGTCCTCCTGTAAGGACTTTGATCATATCCTTAGGGATATAAAAACTAAATAAAAATAAACCTTTAGGAATAACACTAATAGAGACACTACCCTTGAGATTCTAAGTGTTAGTGGCCCACTTACGTACTTGGTCAATATTAGGGTTGGAAGCAAAGAAATTTCCAACTAGGGACAACTTCAAGCCCATGATTGCATCATTCAAGATCACATCAGGGACATCCACTTCATCCCCTTCCATGGTGCAGGAAGTAGACAAAGAAACCGGGGACACCTTTAGCAGAACCTTCCCACCCACAAGATTGTCCACATACGACATTGGGTCCTCACCAGCCAAAAAAGTGTCCTTACCCACAGAGTTTGAAGTAGGTGACTTACTAGGTGTACTTTTAAGACCCCTCGTAGGTGAAGAAGAGGAATCATCTCTTTGAGAGGGAGTAGAATGCATAGGTGGGGGAGCCCCATTGGGGCCCCCGCCATTCCAAATCATTAGGAAATGCAGATTCATAGAAATTTGAAAAAGGAAATGCACGCGTAGAGCTCTATTGAGTTTCTTGTTGATATCACACATGTTTATATGATGATGTTCCTGACATTTTCATTTTTGATGATGATATATATGAGATGTACATGCTTTGATTTAGATTTGTTATGTGTTATGTGATGATTATGGATGATGATGTATATATATCCTTATACATGTTTTTGTACTTTTCTAATGTATGCATATGATGTTGATGAATGGATGATCCATATATCAATATGATATATGATGTTTTATTATGTATATGATGGATGATGGCATCTTATATATGCGATGTATGATTATACATGATACACGATGCTTTTATTGCTTTATTATCATCATTATATGTATTGAAAAATTTGTGGATGCAAGATGGATATGTAACTAATGATATTGTGATGTAGGATGAAGTTGTTAGAAGAAATGTTGAGATGATGGATAGAATTTTTTTGTTAGTTACTAATGAGTTTGCTTTTACTTTGCATAGACACTTCGTATCTTTAACAATCCTTTTTGATGTAGCAAACAAACACGATGCACTAGGGTATTAATAACCAAGGTGGCTTTGTATCCATTGCATGGAATTTGACTCAACATACAAAGAATATTCTTGCTCATACTAGACATATGAAAACCTTGTTAGGATATATGGTGGAGTTATTGTTACCTGATTTTGCTTCCAACTCAATCAAGTAGAGCTGAGATAGTATTTGCAAACTAAAGATGAAAGGTACATATCATTTTCTGCTAAGTTTCATCCATATGCATAAAAGAGATTATCAACTAGATTGCATTATTACATTATACAAATGCATACAACATAGTAGAGAGTGAACAATTGTTGCAAAAATTAGTTTTTATTGATAATCATAAGTGTATAGTGTCCCATACAATCCATGGGACTAACTATTTGAATGCAAATAAAGGAGAAAACTATACATTTATAGATACAAGAAATAAAAAATGCATATGTAAAGAAGGGGGACCAGTCATTGCCTGAATGATGAATCTCACTTGAGTAGAGCTGCATCTGTTCAACCCCTCCTACTTATCCAGCCTCTAGTTGTTGCTTTCCTTGATGCTCTAAGAATTCCTGCATGTGTGAGAGAGAGTTGGTTAGAGCAATGAAGGATCACTAATCAATATATATGCAAAATCTATAAACATATAGCCTGATCCTCATAAGCATTAAGATAGATTGCATACCATAGATGTCCAGGAAAAAAAAAGGGTTATCAAAAACATCTATCATATGCTCTGTTTTTGTCTAACCTGTTGTTCACTGTGTAGGTATAGGTTAAATCTTTCATTGCTTGATCATCTGCACTTGGTATTATAGCATGTGGAGTGAAATGGGCTCCCACGAGGGTTGAGCCCAACATGTTGTTTCCCTTTGTTCATTGAAAGGGGTAGGATTGTAAATCATCATGTCCATCTTCTTTGAGTAAATCTCTCACCTATGATAGTGAGTTGATAGACCTCACTATCATAAATGAAAAGTATTCACTCTATGAAGGATCACAAAAGATAATGGAATAATCAAAGGAAATGATATGCTACTACCATCAATCATCAACAAGTCATGTGCATGATGATTCAAGGTCTTATTATGGCAGTACAGAAAAACAAATGTCTTGAGATTGATTATATTAAGAATGCAAAGAAAGCACACAGCGATCACTCTAATGCTTGGAAATAATCATCTCTATTAATGAGGTTATGTAGTTCCTGATGTCAAAGGAGTAGCTACAGGTTGGTATCTTAATGTTTCATTTTTTTTTAAGAGTCACATAGTCCTCATTATGTCACAGACCTGTACAATGGAAATGAAAAGACAAGGAGATCAACAATAAGCAACTATCATGAAGAAAGGTCACTTTCAAATGCTTCACAATAGTCATCCTTATACATAACAGTGTTAAACATGCTAGAATAGTGGGTCTTTGCCAACAATATTTTTACCTTTAAAGGGAAGCCACAGTAAAAAATACAAAGGATTGTCATTAAAATACAATTATTTACATAGAGAGCAGTTTTGAAAAAAGATGCAGATCTTGACAATTACTTTGGCAACAGATCAATGTGCATGCTAGTGAGCAACATCAAGGAGCTAAAGGATAGCCATTAAAATGTTGTACAATCCATATAAGACAGTCCACTTGTTGTATGACAAAAAAAATGAAATTTCATGAGCAATGTATTAGCAACCTCAAAACAGGGATAAGTAACCTTTTTTACTAATTACAAAGTAAACTAAGTCAAGGTTGATTGTGAGACAAAGATAATGCAAGTTACAATTGTTCAGACAGGTTGAGAGGAGAAACCCTCATATATGAATTATGTGTTAAGCCTCAAAATTTTTTCTTTTCTCATTAAACATTAGGAGTTAGGCACCTGTGTTTGAACCATATCATCTACTATGTTAATGGAAAATGGAATCCAAAAATGTAAAACAATGATAATGTTAAATTCTGCATAGGACTTCTTTGTCAAAAGAATGAAGGTCTTATATCTAGAGGATATTATCAAAGCAAGGGTTTCAAGTGAAAGGAGTAGTACTCATAAAGAAATTAAAAGATGTGGAGTCTTTTAGTTATACTCGTACTATGTAATGGCATTGAATCATTTTACAAACTATTTTTCCTTCGCGGGGCAACATTATTTTTATGAACAATTGATTAAGATAACTCTTGTTTCAACTATCCACCCTCTCATGGAGTCTCATTCATATTATGATCTTGCTCGATCTTATCATAGTAAAGGGATTATGACACAACTAGCTGCCATTACATGGCATCATAAAAATAAAGATGCTTATATTTTTCAAAATCAATGAAAATGAAATGTGGAGGCTATGGCCTTGAAGAAAGAGATTTAGAATGCAAATATGGAGAAGTGGGCATGAAGCCGTGCTTGGAAATAGGGTTTTTCCTCCATTCTCTCAAGGAGTAATACAAGAGAAACAAACACCTGCAGTATGTATGGCTGTAGCCATAAAAGAAAATAATACTTTGTATTTGCAAACAAAAAGGTAATATACAGAGGAAAAATCGAGTTTCCATTAAAATGCCATGAGATGCTAGGTAAAATACAAAATAAAATGCATGAAAATCACAGAGGAATACATATAACATATTGTTCATTTTGTTTCTCTTGCAAAAGCTTGAGTTTGAGCAGATTTTCTATAGAATGGAATAAAAATGACAAAATGTCTTCACCAAAGGCTTACTCGAGTTTTTGTATGTTGATTTTGCACACAAATTTATTGGAAAAAGTTCATTGTGTGTTCAAATCTGCCATGAAAGTGCTCCAGCTGAAACCCTGTGGTGGCACTCTCAATTGTTCAACAAGTTCAAAGTGTAAAAAATGAAATGCATTTTAACATTTTTCCATTGGTTTTACCTTTAGGGTTTCAACCCTAGCTTATGTCGATAAGTAAAAGGTATTTTACCTTTTATTTTAAGCTTTTGCAATATAACTAGTAACCATACCTTATGCATATGTGCCTAGCAATTAGGGTGTCTTCCCTAATTTGTTTCTCTTTTGCACTATCATTCAAATATGGGTCAAAATATGACCTTTTTTTGCATAAACTACAAGTGTAAAGCATTTGTTTAAGTGGTGTAATTATAAACCATTTAATTAAATGTTATTTTAAATACAAAATAGAGAAACATGTGTTGATAAGACCAAGTCATAAAGGGATTATAAGTTGAGTCCTTATTCCTTTGCAAACACACCAAAGGTATGAGTCAAAGCAGTTGGAGACATAGTTGAATAATGATGACTTGTGCCAAGCATGTGGGGAATTTGGAGGTGATTGAAAAACATGTGGAAAGTATGTGGGCTGTTTTTGACTGGGTTTTTGGAGGGAATGAGAGCATTTGGAGGCAACTTCTCATCCTTTCATTGTGGGTAAAGTCATGACTTGACTTTTTCTTGATTTTGGGGACATTTTGGAGGGGTTTTGGGTGCTTTATTTTTAGCTTTTCTGTTGCATCCTATCAGGAGGCTTCTAAAAGGATTTGTGTGGGATAGGTTTCAAAAAAGCATAAGTAACTTCAAACATCAATTTTGAAGAGAGTTCTTTCTTTTCTAGCAATATTGTAACTCATTTTTGGAGTTCTTTCTTTTCCAACAGTATTGTATCTCATTTTTGGAGTTTTCTTTCAATAGGAGCAGTATTGTAACTCTTTTACAGACTTGTATAGCAATTTACACCTTGGAGATAAATGAATTTGAGTTATTTTTCCTTCTCATTTGTTGCTTTATTGTGTGCATTTTAGTTGATTTATGAGATTACTTGTGAGGTTTGTCCATTTCCTTGTAATTTTGTCTCATGTTAGCACCTTTTTGCAAAAATTATGTAGGTTGCAGGTTATAAGCTGTGTTATGAATGTAAATGCTTTTAGTTGTGAAATTTATTTCCTTCTAAGAGTTTAGATTTAAGACCTTCTTATAAAACACTTATGCAAGAAACATACAAAATGAGTTGTGTAAGCCAAGCTCTGTCATTGTTTGAACTGTGTATGTAAGCTGTTTTACAGGTCCTAGTTAGTGTTTTTGGTGCATCACCTTTTAAAGCTTTAAGTTATTTTTAGTTTATACTTCCTTCTTACTCTTTCCTTAGAAAAGCATTAGTTTAGCAGTAGTTTAGGTGACACCATTTAGGAGCCAACCTTATTTGGAGGTCCACTCCAAGTTTAGGTGACCCACAGCTTAGGAGTGTTCCCATGTTACTCCAAAATCCTAAGTTCTACAACTTAGCAAGGGTGCAGTTTTGAGAGTTAACAGTTATGTTAAAATTTTTTGAAGCAGTTACACAGAGAGGTATGAAATAGCTATCATGCAACTACTACATGAACTGTCTCAAAAAAAATTCCATATACCAAACAAAGCAAGTATTCACCATGGTAGTATCACAAAAACATCTTACAAATAGAACTAACAAAAATTGACTGTTAGTTGTAAGGAAAGCTAGATGCGGAAGCAACTCTCCTAATGTCAAAACCTCAGGGAAGAATGCAGAGACACTTTTAAATTTTTACAATTACAGTCCAATTAAGATGCACATGAAAGAGATAACAGAAAAAGAGTATTTGACAAACACATATGAACACCAGATTTATGTGGGAAAACCCTTACGGGAGAAAAACCCACCACACCAAGAGAAGTCACTTTGTATTACAGTAATAAAGATTACATACAGAGATCTGACTTATCTTTCTGATGTTAGTTTACAGCAGCATTCACCATGAACAACCTTGTTACAGAACATTCATGTTACAGTATTCACAGAATAGAATTCATCCACTGATCATACAACCACACACCAATCCGTTGATCCATCGAACCAGACATCATCTACAACTTCTGAGTAAATCCATGACACCCCTATTTGTCGAGCTTCCTCTCAGTAACGGCCGCAACAGTCCAACTGCTAGCAGTTCCCATTCGGATTCTCTGATTGGTCGAACACAAGCCATGTAGGATGGTCTTCACTCGTTCAAAGCGTTCAACCTATGTTGGCATGTCGGTGAGACACTAACCGTGTCTCCCCTATGCCACAAGACTTAACTATCGATGTCGCCAAGAGTCATCCTTATCGCCAAGATGTTACATCGAGTCCAGAGAGCTATCGCTCAGACTTCGCCATGTCGCCAAGACCTCATGCCAACGATCATCACATGTATCGCTATCACCAAGACTTATCGCTATTGGTGAAACATTATACCGAAGCACCAAGCAACAGTCAACAAGACTTTTGTCCATCGCTAAGACTTCATACTGAAGTTTGTGTCATCGCGAAGAATCCAAGTGTATCCCCATCGGGGAGACCTTCACCGGTCGCTGAGACTTCTCCCCGAGACCTTTGAGTTACCCCAAGTGAATACTGTCAGTGAGACATTCCTATCGGTAAGACTTCTTACCGAACACCCAAGACTCTCCCCGAAGGCTTCAACAGAAAACATTGTCGGCGAGACTTTAGCTATCGCTGGGACTTCACACCGAAGTAAGCCTTTCAGCCAAGGGTCTCCCCGATATACGATATGAATGGCCTGTTGGCCAGAGATCTTCACTCGGTAGGAGGTCATACTGAACAAAACATGTCATAGCGATAGGATCATTCGGTGAGACTAAAGCAAGGTCACAGCGACCTGAACTGTTCAACAAGATTCAAATTGCTAGTCGGCCAGACACAAAAGATGTCACACTGACTTGGCCCTTTCAGAGGTTTTAGCCTATGGGATTGATGCACACATTTCCAACAATCTCCCACTTGACGAAGATCACACAGGCACCTCCAGAGCACAACAAAACTACTGAAAAACATGGGAACTAAGGCCCATTGAACTGGCACACCACCTGAACTTGTCTGTGCTCACTAGCTTCATCAATGCATCTGCAACATTCTCCAGAGTATCAAATTTTTCCAAACTGACCTGTCCATCCTCCACCATATCTCGTACAAAGTGGTACTGTACATCTATATGTTTCGTCCTGGCATGGAAAGTAGGATTCTTTGCCAGACAAATTGCACTCTGACTATCACAAAAAATAGTTATTTTCCCTGCATCAAAACTAATGTTAGAACACAAACGTTTTAACCAAAATGCTTCTTTACAAGCATGTGTAGCTACCATGTATTCAACCTCTATAGTGGACAAAGCGACTACAGCCTACCACTTACTCATCCAACTTACTGCACCACCATTCAACATGAAAGTATATCCACTAGTGGACCTCCTGCTGTCAATGTCTCCTGCCCAATCAAAATCCACATAGCCTCGAATACTGAGAGTCCTCTGTGATTCAACCAAGTTCCCATGGTAACATAAAGCAAACTCTGAAGTGCCCTTCAAATATCTGAAAACTCTCTTTACAACATCCCAATGTGACCTTCCAGGATTAGCCATAAACCAACTAAGAACTCCCACTGCTTGGGAAATGTCTGGCCTTGTATAGACCATTGCATACATAAGACTACCAACCGCACTAGCATAGGGTACACTAGTCATGTCCTCCATCTCAGTAGGATATTTTGGATAGTCTTCAACATATAGCTTTGTTCCATGCAAAACTAGAACAACTAGCTGCTTGCAATCATTCATGCAAAATCTCTCTAGAACAGTCTTGATATACTTACTCTGACTGAGCCAAAGCTTTCTACTATTCCTGTCCCTGGTTATCTCCATCCCCAGAATATACCTTGCTGCATCAAGATCTTTCATTTCGAACTTAGCAGACAATTGAGACTTAAGATCAGAAATCATCAACTTACTATTGCCTATGAACAACATATATCATCAACATAGAGAGCAATAATAAGAACTTGATCACTTTCAACTTTATAATACACACAATGATCAAATTTTGATCTCACAAATCCCAAAGACAATACAAAAGTATCAAATTTTTGGTACCACATTCTAGGTGACTGCTTTAACTCCATACAAAGACTTTTTTAACTTGGTAAACCAGCTTTTATCTTTCTACCACAAAGTGCTCAGGGGACATGTAAATCTTTCTTCAAGATCCCATGAAGAAATTTTGTCTTCACATCCATCCGTTCGACCTCTAAGTCATACACGCTGCAAGTGACAAAATAAATTTATAGATGTCACCTTAGCCACGGAGAAATTTTTTTTCCATAATCAATTCCCTACTTGAATAACCCTCACAAACCAATCTTGCCTTATATTTTTCCACATTTCCATCCGACCAATCTTCTTTTTAAATACCCATTTGAGCCAACAACTTTTCTTGCCTTTAGGAAAGGGCAACAAACTCAAGTGTCATTCTTTTCTAATGATGCCATTTCTTCGTTCATGGCTTCCAACCAAGAGTCTGAATCAGACATTTTAAATGCCTCCTTTACAGTCCTAGGCTCATCAGTGCTAGAAATTAAACTCATGGCACAAGTAGAATCTATCAAAGAGAACCCATACCTATCAGGTTGTTTTCTTTCATGGGTTGACCTCCTCACTTGCTGAGGCTGAGGTTCTTCTTCTTCTTCAGAACTTTTAGAACTACTTGAGCTCTCCTCAGTTTCAGGTACATTTTGAATTTTTAATTCCTCTTTATCTGGTGTAGGAGGAATTCCAACTACATCCTTATTGTTCTTAAACTTTGTCTTTGACTGCAGATCCAAAGTAGAAGGCTTCAGCTCACGAAATATTACACTTCTGTTGTATACAACCTTCTTTATATCAAAATTCCAAAGCTTGTATCCTTTTATGCCAGCACTATAACCAATAAAAATGCATTTGACAACCTTGTTCTCCAACTTAGATCTTTTCTTATATGACACATGAGAATATGCCTCACAGCCAAAAACACGAATATGTTTTAAAGAGGGCTTCTTACTAGACCACGCTTCCAAAGGTGTTTTCTCACCAAGAGCAGAATTTGGAGAACGATTAATCAAGTAATATGCAGTAGCAACAACCTCAGCCCATAACTTCTCCTCCAAGCCAGCACTACTCAACATACTTCATGCTCTCTCCATCACTGTCCTATTGAACCTTTCTGCAACTCCATTTTGCTATGGAGTATAAGGTGTAGTTTTATGTCTTTTAATTCCATGGTCTTTACAATACCTCTCAAAGTCATCAGAACAAAATTCATCGCCATTATCAGTCCTTAAACATTTTATGTTTCTTCTAGTCTGATTTTCTACAAGGTTCTTAAATTCCTTAAACCGACTGAACACTTCTGATTTACTTTTCAAAAAATAAACAAATGTTCTTCTCAAATAATCATCAATGAACGATACATAGTACCTTGAATTAGACAAAGAAGGAACATTCATTGGACCAAATACATCATAATGAATATAATCTAGCAAACCGAAAGATTTATGAGGACTGGAATAAAATGAAACATGGTGTTGTCCATATATACAATGTTCACAGAATTCAAATTCAAGATTACAATCTTCGAGCCCCTCCACCAGGTTTTTATTCTTCAAGGTTTTTAAACCTTTCTCTCCAATGTGGCCTAGCCTATGATGCCAGAGCATAGTCTTTTCTACTGGAAGTTTAACTTCCATAGAGTTTACACAATTAGGAACATTTTCCTCTTTTCCTCCATGAGTAGCCTTTTGTGACTTTTAGAGACACTATTGTATTGAACAACATGTGCATCCAACTTATACAAAGGTACCAATATGAGCACCCCTTACTAGCACCATTGAGCCTCTAGTCATCTTGTAGCGATTTCCAGAGGTGACTTGTATCTAATATCATTCAACTTACTAACAGAAGTAAGTTTCGTGTGACTTGGTATATGCATTACATCATTAATTCCCTTCACTCTACCATCAGGGAATTGGATTCTGACTCTTCCACACCAATAATTTCAAAGTTGAATCACTTGCCAAGTACACCTTTCCACCATCGTATTCTTCATACTTTGTAAACTAGTCTCTATGAGATGTCATGTGGAAAGATGCTCCAGAATCAATCAACCAGACATCATCTGATGCCTTGTAGCCAAGGCTGCAATGAAGGCGTTTGCATCACTATGAGAAGAATCATTGTTAGAAGAATACTTCTTCTTCTTCTCCTTACAATCCTTCGCATACGATGACCAGGTTGCCCACGCCAACACTTCACCTTGGACTTCTTGCAGAGACTTTGATCTCCCCTCTGATTTTATTTAGATTTCTTTGTCCTTTCTTTCTTTTGACCTTCCTCACGGCCTCCTTCACCCTAAGAATATTTCCTTCTCATCTCTTCTAACAACAAAGAACAACAACATCTTCCATCTTGAAACTGGATGTTGTACTCCCAATAACCATCACCAGATGATCCCAAGAGTCTGGCAAAGAACACAATATCACATACAACGATCCTTCTTCATCAATCTTCACACCAACAGATGTTAATCAAAATCAACATGTTAATGCGTTCAAATGATCAGCCTGACACCTCCTTCCAACATTCTCAAAGTGTACAACTTCTTCCCTCATGAACAGTTTATTCACCAAAGACTTCCCCGATAAATAGATTTGCCTCTTTCCACAAGGAAGATGCAGTCTTCTCTTCATGCACATTGAGAAGAACGAGTCCGCAAACAGAGCCTTATCAGCCCCTTAGAATTTCTATCTGCAAGGTCCCAATCTTCTTGCTTCATGCCTGTAGGTTTAGTTCCAGACACAACAAGCCACAGATCACGATCCACTAAGAGATCCTCCATTTTGAGTTTCCACAACTCAAAATTGCTGCCATTGAACTTCTCTATTTCAATATTTCCTGATGTGCTAGCCATTTCAATCTATAATTAGAATTAACAAACTTCTACAAGACTCCCACTGAACAGAAATTGACACAAAAAACCCAATGTACCCACAAGGATAACACAATTGGCTAAGCTCTTATACCACTTGTAAGGAAAGCTAGATGTGGAAGCAACTCTCCTAACATCAAAACCTCAGGGAACAATGCAGAGACACTTTTAAATTTCTACAATTATAGTCCAATTAAGATGCACATGAAAGAGATAACAAAAATAGAGTATTTGAAAAACACATATGAATACCAGATTTACGTGGGAAAACCCTTATGGGAGAAAAACCCACCACACCAAGAGAAGTCACTTTGTATTACAGTAATACAGATTACATACAGAGATCTGACTTATCTTTCTGATGTCAGTTTACAACAACATTCACCATGAACAACCTTGTTACAAAACATTCATGTTATAGTCTTCACATAATAGAATTCATCCATTGATCATACAACCACACACCAATCCGTTGATCCATCGAACCAGACATCATCTACAACTTCTGAGTAAATCCATGATGCCCCTGTCTGTCAAGCTTCCTCTTAGTAATGTCCGCAACAGTCCAATTGCTAGTAGTTCCCATTTGGCTTCTCTGATTGGTCGAACACAAGCCACGTAGGATGGTCTTCACTTGTTCAAAGCGTTCAACCTGTGTTGGCATGTTGGTGAGACACTAACCATGTCTCCTTGGTGCCACAAGACTTAACTATCAATGTCACCAAGAGTCATCCTTATCGCCAAGATGTTACATTGAGTCTAGAGAGTATCGCTCATACTTTGCCATGTTGCCAAGACCTCATACCAACGATAATCACATGTATCGCTATCACTAAGACTTATTGCTATCGGTGAAACATCATACCGAAGCTCCAAGCAATAGTTGGCAAGACTTCTGTCCATCGCTAAGACTTCATACCGAAGTCTTTGTCACCGCGAAGACTCCAAGTGTATCCCCGTCGGCGAGACCTTCACCGGTCACTGAGACTTCTCCCCGAGACCTTTGAGTTACCCTGAGTGAATACTATCGGTGAGACATTCCTATCGGTAAGACTTCTTACTGAACACCCAAGACTCTCCCCGAAGGCTTCAATAGAAAACGTTGTCGGCGAGACTTTAGCTATCGCTGGGACTTCACACCGAAGTAAGCCTTTCAGCCAAGGGTCTCCCCGATATACGATATGAATGGCCTGTTGGCCAGAGATCTCCATTCGGTAGGAGGTCATACCGAACACAACATGTCATAGCGATAGGATCATTCGGTGAGACTGAAGCAAGGTCACAGCGACCTGAACTGTTCAACAGGATTCAAATTGCTAATCGGCCAGACACAAAAGATGTCACACTGACTTGGCCCTTTCAGAGGTTTCAGCCTGTGGGATTGAGGCACACATTTCCAACATTAGTACTATCATTCCTTCTTCTCTAAATCCTAATGGACATCCCTGAGAGATCTTGGGAATGTGGTATTTTGATAAATCAAAAAGATAAGACTATAAAAAGATAAACAACGTTGCAGTATCAATTTCCATATATGTTTTGAGGTTTTAGGCTATTATCTGGCGTTGATGGTGTCTATTGTAGGAACGGATCTGTTAAGGCATATATGAGGATGTTGTTGGTGAATTGTCAATAGATAGGTAGTTAACACTTTTGGTATTGTTTTCACTTGATAGTTGTCTAATTGTTTCAATTTTTTCCTTAGAATTTTTGATTTTGATGTTTGTTTTGTTTTTTGTTTGCGTTGTCAAAGGGTGAGTGGGATGATTTTTTTATTATGGATGAAAAATTTATTGTGGTTGGTGATGATGGAGGTAGGACCTTTTTGATTTTTTGGGTTTATTTGATGCTATTTTTGTTGTTTTCTGGGGACTAACCTAGGGCCTCGAGGACTCATCCCAGATAAGCCTTGCCTATGTTGTACACATAGAGGCTCGTAGTTCACTTGGTTTGATAAGAACATGTTTTGATCTTTTCTATTTTTTGAATGTTTTTGGATTTTGGATTTTTTAACTAAGTTTGAAAGAAAGCATGATAGACACCTAAGGGGATGACCTAAGGCCTTGGGGGATGATAAGCCTTACCTATGTTGTACACATAGAGACTATGTAGTTCGACTATTGTGACTCAAAGCATAACATATTTTTAGGATTTTGATGTTTTTGACCTTGTTTTTATTTTGTTCATTTTTTAGATGTTTTTGATTTTTGACCCTAGTAGTGTGTTAGTGGTACACCTTATTGTTGGGATGAATTGTTTTGAAGGTTACCTTAGTAGTGCGTTGGTGATACACCTTGTTGTTGGGACGAATTGTATTGAAGGTTACCTTGGTAGTGTGTTGGTGGTATACCTTGTTGTTGGGACAATGCCTAGATCACACCATGAGTTTAGAAGACATAGATCATGTTTTATTCTAAAGCAAGATGTAAGTACTTTCCCCCAGTGTCTAGCAATGTAGGTGATGGATTGTCTTGTGATAAGATAACATGTTTGGATAGAGTATGCCCTTTTGGACAATGCCTCATGGCTCAAATAATTTTGGATAGGATAGGATCAATGACAGTGACCCATGTCAAGTGTAAAGTGTACACCATACATTTGTCAAGATCAAGATAAGCTGGATTTGGATAAAAATGGATTGGATTTATTATGGATAAGCTAAGATGCTTCCACCTGAAATGGTGCACGTAGATGCTCAATTCTACACATGATACATGTTTTCCAGGTTTTCATCATGGTACTTTTCCAAAGCACCACCATAGTGGTTTTCACTGGAGGATGATTTTTCTCTTGACTATTTTCTTGATTTTTTTTATCACACAAGATGCATGTTTACCAGGTTTTCATCATGGTGATAATTTTTTTCTCATGTTGAACCACCTGGTGGTGCTGATGTAGATATTGCTGGTGCTAATATGGGTATTATTTCTATCATGACATGCCAACAATATCCTTCTTGGAGGAGTTGTTTTGCTAAGATATGAGCGCTTGAATGTAACCCTTGATAATTCTTGTCTTCTTTATTGATATTGGA
Source organism: Sequoia sempervirens (assembly GCA_007258455.2). Lineage (NCBI taxonomy): Eukaryota > Viridiplantae > Streptophyta > Pinopsida > Cupressales > Cupressaceae > Sequoia > Sequoia sempervirens. The sequence goes on along the minus strand of VDFB02000011.1, from coordinate 2,046,381 downwards.
GTTAACCTTTCCTAGATGCACACATCGTGATAGAGTGCCCTTAGAGTCCTTAGGATAAAGAGTCACTGCCAATGCATGGTCAATGCAAGGGTTTGATATCATGTATGTCAAAGTTGATGGTGGAGTACGTTGAGGGATATGAGATTTAGATGGATTGGTTGATAGTTTGGAATTTTTGATTTTCCAAACTTGGGAGGATGAGCAATGATAGGTGGATATGGAGACTCGATTAGGACCAACATTTTGATATACCGTGTAGGTCACTCTTGAAGCTTTCTTTTGTATTGTTGGAAATTTTGGATGGATGAACTTCCCTTTTTGAGTTTTCCCCATAGTTTCTTTGACCAATGGAATTTGCTAGGGATGATTTTCTTTCTTTTTCTTTTGTATCCATTTGAATTTTTCTTGTCCATTTTGTTTTACCGATTCTTTTGCTTCATGAATTGTTCCTTTCTTTGATATAACTTTTTATTTTGTTGTTGGTCCCAATTAGAGGGTGGAACAATACATGGATGATGATTCATGATATGAATGGTTGTAGCATTGGTAGTAGTTTCATCATAAGGACTCTTTGTGCTCTCTATGTTGAAGTTTGTGTTAGATAAAGTTGTCCCCAATATTATAAAGGTATCATTAATATGTTTAGATTCCTTAATTTTTGAATAACCAAGACCTTGAGGCTTAGAATTTTCAATAATTTGCACTAGTTCTAGGATACCCTGTTTATGTAGGCCTAATCCTCTACCTTGATAATGCATCCGTTGAAATTTTTTATTTGCAATAGGATATGATTTACCTTGGAAACAAGGTGCTAATCCTTCTCTACTCTATTTTGGATCCTCAAAGGTGATAGCTTCTTCATTGGTAGGGTAACTTACTTTGAAAAAAGTAAGTGATCCAAGTTTATAAGTGATAGGATCCTCCATATGTGGGATAACTTCCTGATTGATATTTTTGGCTTGATCCTGTGAAATATTAGATTTTGATGGCCCTTAAAAAAATATCGATGCTTCTTTGACTGTTGTTTACCCAATGCTCTACTACTCAAGATTGTTAATTATCTTTATTGATTTTAAGATATTGTGCTCAATATGTTCATACTTGATGTCTTCAATCTACCTGGAGGATGTTTATGATTTTAATGCTTCTTCTTGATCAATTTTTTATATGTATCTAGCTTATGCTATGTCTTGATCATATGTACAAATATTAAGAGTAGGTGAATCTTGTTTTGTGGTAATGACATCAAGAGTATGAGACTCTTTTCTTGGATGAATATCATCTACATGTCCATTAGGTGTAGGAATCTCACATGGGCAGATGTACGTGCACTTGGTATGTGGATTTGTTCTACTTTTGGAAAACCTTGGATGTCTTGGAAGATATCCACCAAGTCATTATAATATTTTGATGGTGGGGTTTCTTGATCTTGACTTTTTGTGGTATTATCTTTAATATGCTTTGGTTCATATTCTTGATATGGATCAATTTCAAAGAAGGGATTGCTTATAAAGGATCCTTGGATTTCCTCAAAATGTGGACATATGGGTGATATCTCTTGGCTTATATTTTCTACACTGGGTATAAGTGTTGGATTAAGAGTCTCTTGATCATCAACATATAGTGCCATGAGTTTGGATGATGTCAATATATCTTGGACTGGATCATTGCTAGACTTTGGTGATTGATTTTGATCATGCTTGGGATTAAATTCTTTATGTATGTACTCTTGCTCATTGGGTGGTATAGAGACATTTTCAATGTGATCCGTGGTAGATAGATCTTGATCATTGTCTTCAATAGCTATTTCTCCTTGATCAATAAGGTCTTGAATGAGTTTTTTGAGTGTAACAAATTCTGATGCATAATGACCTTTTACTCCATGGTATTTATAATAGGCCTTCTCATCATACCATGGGAATTTGATGATAGGTTCACCACTTCATGATGGTTTTGGAAGTGTGATAAGTTTAGCGTTGAATAGTTTGTTTAACACCCCCTCAATTGGATCCCCTAAGGGAGTGTATTCAAATTTAAGTAGTGTGGTTGGCTTGTGAGGCTTGTTGTGGTGGAGCTGATTGTTGTATTTGAGATGGAATTTATTATTGGTCTTGAGATTGATGATTTTGTAGTTGATGATTTTGATGTGGATATTGCTGATTTGGGGGTTGATATTGTTGATGGATTTGATTTTGATATTGGGTGATTTGATTTTTATTTTGTGACCATTGATGTTGTTGGTTATCTTGATGTTATGTAAATAGACTTTATCGCCGATATGAATCAGTGTTTTGACAAGTGTCCTGATGTTGTCGATATTGTGACTCACTCTTTGGATGGTGTCCAAAGTGCTATTGATAAAGTTTTTCAACTCTTTTTCAAGTGCATTTAGGGAAATTTGATGTAGAGTTTGATCTTGATGGTGATTTTGAAACCCTTGATAAGAGTGATTTTGATATGGATGAGGATTTTGATTGAAATTTTGCATGTGACAAGATGCACTAAAACCTTGATTAGGGGAATCTATAGTTGATATATCATTGACATTTGTAGTGTATGATAACCCCATGGGTGTATAGAGTGTAACTGGATTTGGGTAATAGATCGACATGTTTTGGGGATGTTATGGATGTGTGTTTAGGATGTTTTGATGCTCAATACCTTATTGTAAGGTCACTTGGTTTATATCCCTATGGGTCACTTCCATCATTTGTGGTGTTTGTTGGGGGTACACTAGAGCTACTTTTGTTTTCTTCCATCTTTTTTCTATGTTGGGATCTCATAGTTGTCATAAACAAGTGCCAAGATTTTGTGAAAGTTGGTGATTTCTAACTTATGGAATGAACTAATGCTTTGTTTTTGAGATTTTATATTTTTTAAAAGGATGGTATCTATTGCCATGTAGGAGGTGGTAATCCATGCCTTTTGGTTACAAGATCCACCTTTCATTCCTCTTCATCTAGGATGTTATTTGTGTTTCTCCACTGGGTTGGTGTTTCGTTCCTCTCAAATATGAAATTTCTCAAGCTACTGATAATATTTGTTTATTTACCTTCAATATGCATGAGAATTGGTTGTATGATAGTGTCGTAAGATTTGGTTGTTGAACTGGAGAAATTGGATGCCAAATGGTCATAAAGTGAATGGTGTTTTGATATAGTTTTTGTGATACTCAAGACCCTAAAGTTTGAGTGATGTTTTTGGGAATAATGCTATTTTTGGGACCCAAAATGTTGAAAGACTTGGATCGATATTTCACTTCATTTTTCTAGAGGATATGTTGCGGGAAATCTACTTGAACTAGCCTTGAGGTTCAAGCAAATGTTGATATCTTAGAAGTTTGAGTGAAGGAATGATCTAAGTTGTTTGTTTGATTTTGAATCCTAAAAAGTAGGTTGTTGGTTTTGACTGTGCAAATGGATTATGACATGTTTTGGGTGTCTAACTGTTTCGTTCTCATAAGTTTTAACTGGCTTCAAGATCAATTTTTTATTTTCATTAGAAACTAGGGCAAAAGTGGCAATCTTAGAGCAATAGCGGTACTATTTGTCAAAAGCAGCCAGATTTTGGTCGAATGCAGTCAAGTTCTAAAAGCAATTGCGATAAGATTTTTCATGAGTGGATTCTATGTGTAATCTTCTGACTAGTGAATGGTAAGTGCAAAAGCAAACTTCTTGGTCAAAAGCGACCAGTTTAAAGTCATATGCGGTTGAAAAAATGTGTCAACTACGAAAATTTTAGGATCAAAAGCGACAATTCTATGTCAAGTGCATTATGTTTTTCAAAAGTGGTAGGTTTTTTATCAATGACTGTCATAAGGCAGAGAGCGAAAGCAAGCTTTTTTTAGGTCGACTACGACCAATTTTAGGTCAAAAGCGGCAAAAACATGAGCAATAGTGACCTCTATTCAGATTTATTTTTCCAGTTTTTGTGTTGGTAGTAGTTTGGATAATTTTTGTAGTTTTGAATGACTTTGCTTGATTTGCTTTGAGAATTTTGCAAGTGATATCATGCAACACAATGATCAAAACTATTTGACCCTAAATGTCTATAAATTTAAGCACATTTCTTTCCACAAAAGCTTAAAGTTTGTTGAATGTGAAATGCTAAAGTCATAGTTTCCAATGTTGACTTCATTCTTAATGTGACTTGAAATGTGAGCCTAAATATCCGAAAACCTTTAGGGATAGTATTTTAAGATATCCTTAAGCAGTGCAAATATAGGGCTCTTTTCAAAGCATTCACACTAAGTCAAAAGGGTTTGAAATTTGATAACCATGTTTAATGCTTATTTTGATGTGTTCATTTTAATTCAAGCAAATATTTGATGTTTCAACGTAACCAAGAGATTTGGAAATTTCGTGAAGACAATTTACACCCTAGGGATAGACACATTCTTTTAGGTGGGCTTACCTCATGCCCCGAAGGGATGATTTTGCATGCAACGAATGGAGAGTGTTTTAATCTCAACCATAAGTTGGACTTGGTAAGTAACTTCTCAGAAGTAAATTCCAATGCACCACTTCAAAGAATGTTTTTGGCTAAAAAGGTGGCTTCTACAACATTGGTTCTTAGTAATGCTCAAGGGATCCAATGCTTGGCTAGCATCCAACAAGCCACTTAAGGATTTAACCAACTTACTTGAGGCTCGATACACACAAGGTACCTCCCCTTTCGTGAATGACACTAACAACCAAGTAATCGCCGATGCAAGTCATTTGGCATTTAGCCTTGACCATTTATATAGCGACCCGAGTGAAATATCGCTTTGAGTCACCTTTGAGTTCTCCAACACGATGTGTCTCAAAAGGTAGGCCCTCTAAAGATAATGCTTGAAATGAAAAAAATGTGTGAAACTCAAGATGCTTTTTGTCACCCAAGATCACCCAAAGGCACAAGGAGAGAGGATGGACACCTAGTTTTCCAAACACGGAAGACACAATATACACTTCATTGCAATGTTCTTTTTAAGCCCCTCAAGTGACACTATCCAAAAAAAAGGAAATGAAATGTGTAAAATATAGAAATTTATTTTTATGTGCACCAAAATGAAGTGTTCTAGATTTCAAGCAATTAGATATCAGTGTGCGAATTAGAAAGCATTTTTCCAATTTTAAGCCCAAAACTGAGTGTTTCTAACAATCCTTGTCTTAATTGGTCAACAACATGAAATCATTCATTTTTGTCAACATATTGAAAGTGTTGGTTAAAAGAGATCATTTCATTTTAGAGCACCAAAAAAAAATTGTTATTCTAATGTAGAAAACCTTTGAAAAAAATCTTTTTAGAACACAAAAACGAAAACGTGTGAGTTTGTGGGGTTCAATTTTATAGCACCAATTTTAAAGTGTTTTCCTAAACTAGAAAGCTTCTTGAAATGTTATTTTTAAAGCCCCAAATTGAAATCTTGTTCTAAACTAGAAAGCTTTTTGAAAATTCTTCTTAGAGAACCAAATCAAAGGCATGAAATTTGTGGGGTTCATTTCAGGCACCAAATTGAAAATTTCCTAAACTATGAAAGCTTCTGAAAATTTTTAAAGCACCAAATTGAAATATTTTTCTAAACTTAGAAAGCTTTTTGAATGTTCTTTTTAGAGCACCAAATTGAAAGCATGGAAGTTGTGGATTTTATTTTAAGCACCAAATTGATTTTTTTTTCCTAAACTAAGAAAGCTTCTAAAAAATTTAGACCTCGACCGTTCGCCTTCCCTACAATAAATCTGTTAGTTGTTCTTGATGTAAAATGTATCATATTTTGCAAGAGCTGCACAAACAAAGTCAACACACACAAAACATCAACAACAAACACCCATTAGTGTTAGAAATCAAAAAACTTCTTTTCAGATCTCAAATAAAAAAACAACTAAGCAAAAGTGAAAATTTTAAACAAAAGTGACCCTATTTTAAGCAACTGCAGCTGAAAAAATCAAAAGCGGCCTTTGTTTGTCAAGTAAAAGTGGCTAAAAAAAGCAATTGCACCCCTATCATTTTAGTAAATATGGTTGGAATGAAAAAAGTGGCTGGAAAAAGAATGATTGCGGCAGGAACGAGAAATTGATTGTGTGAGTTTTCTCTAGCTTTTACGTGAAGATTTTTCAAATGCGTTTCTGGAAATGCAACCACATTCTGGAACCTACAATTTCTTAGGAAAACTCAAGGAAACGTTAATGTTAAGGACCGAGGTCTCATCGGGCATGCCAGAATGTGTACGGGGGAAATCGACAATGCATGAGATAATCAATGTTAAATGAATTAGACAAAATCTAATTTAAAACAAGGATTTAGATTCATACCCATTACTCATGAAATGAACGATATTGAAATTACTGAATTCAATGAACTAAAAGCAAAGAAATCAAAGAACACACAAAGAATTCAATTGACTAATGTCGTTACCCATCTTGTGTATGTTGGATCGTTGTTGTATCAATGTGAAGCTTCCATTTGTGTGTTTCAAAAGCTTTAAATCTGTGTGATGTTGATCAAAGATGTATGTAAAAGCTTCCAAGAAATCAATGATTAATTTGACATTATTTCATTGTGTAAAAGATGTCGATTCTATGATCATTTTTGAGAAGAAATGAGGTTGTTATATAAATTTTGTGTTTTGAAATGAACGCTCGAGATTGTGTGGTAGAACATCCTGATCAACGGTTCAAAACCGTTGAGAGGAATTAGATGGGAAGAATCAATGGATTTTGATTACGTAATTGGTGTAATTGAAGAAATCAATTTGAGTGTTCAGTGGAATTGAGGAAACATATCGAATAATTTGTGGAATTGAAGAAATCATGTTGAGCCTTCAGTGGGATTGAGGAACAGATGAACCAGTCTGGAATAGATGGATCATTCAGCTAATCAAAGTGAGTAATCGGTGGATCATAATTTTCTCAATCATAGAAGTGGGTGAGGGTAATTAATTAATTGATTTAATTAATTAATCTTTTTGAGCTGAACATGCAAGTCATGTTTGAATTTTGCAAACAAAGTTGTATTTGTTTGTTTTGACCTTTTTGTTAGGAAAAGGTGTGTTGTACACCTTGCATAATGTATTTAATGCAATTATTCTTGGGCCACTTTATGTTCCATGTAACATTGGGACATAAGTTAAGTTGCTAAAATGTAATTATTTAATATTGGGGAAATAAATAAATAAAGTACCCAATATTAAATATGGGGACATGGTTTTGTAATCTCATGGTTTTAGTCACATGGTTTTGTGTAATACCACTTGGTGGTTTTGTGGGAGCTTGATTCTATAAAAGAAACCACAAAGGTAGTTGTTTAGCATGGTAAGTTTTGCATGTTAGCTCTGGTTAGCATTTGTGAGGGTTTGAAGCATGGCATGGGATGTGTGGTTGCGTGCTTGTTCACATGGATTGCTTGGAGAGGGCTTGTTGCTTCAATGGTGTTCATGGAGACTCTGAAGATGTATTGTAATCTTTATTGATGAATAATACATGAGAGATGGATGCTTTTGGAGGCTTGGTTTTTTCCCTCTTGAGGGTTTTCCCAGGGTATATCTTGTGTCATATTTTCATGGGTATGTTGTCTATTCTCTTGCATGTGGATTTTGAATGCTTAGTTGCATAGATTTCTTTTTGGGTTATGTGGAAATTGTCTTTAATTGGCTACAAGTTTCCAACACTTTTTGAATGATGTTTGAATAATTTATTTAATTATTCAAGTTTAGAGGAAAGTGATTTAATTAAACTATTAAGTATTAATAATTTAATTGATTTAAGGGAAGGGTAAATTAGCGACATAATTAAATAATTGATGTTATTTAATTAATTAGGAAGAATAAAGTCAGATTATGACTTTATTAAATAAATGAAATTTATTTAATTAGGAAAAATTGATGAAAAAGTGAATTACTTAAATAATGTAATATAATTAATAGAGGAATTTAGGGTTTTTGATGTAAATGATGTGAAACACAGTGATATTAGGTGATAATGATGCCTATGATGAGAAAATGTCATTTAGGATGTGCGATAATTGTTAGGTAATTTTTACATGTCTACAAGTCCCATGGAATTTGAACCTTTCAATGAAGATATATTTGAATATTATTTCATTAAAACTTATCATGCCTTATGCCAGGTCCTGGGAGGATATAAAAACTCAAATACTTGTGCATTTGATGATGATAGCTATAGATATACAAAATGTAAACCTAAATATATAATTTAACTTTTCTTCATTTATAGAAAAAGGAATGCATAAATAATTAGTGGCAATAAAAAGTGATTGTAGAGTCATGCATTTCAAGTGGTATTCATTTTTCTATCATTTTTTTTATATGAAAGAAGAAATTTTTGGAATAAGGCTTTGTAGATAAGGCTTCATGATGACAAGGTCTTACTTCATGTGCAATATTGGACATATATTTCAGACATGTAATTTCCAAATTAAAACTATGTAGTGTTTGAGGAATGTTTTATTGGGAAAATATTGAGGTGTTTAGGTGGGGTATTGGATAGATTACCAAAAGAAATAATAAATTTATCAAGACCAAAGGATAGGGACTTACACTAAGAATTCAACACAACTAGGGATATTGGTATTTCCATTCAAATACTACTGTGTTTAGAGTTCATAGGTCTTCAATCAAGCCTCGTATCCTACCAAGACATGTGCCTAAAAGTTTGGCATATATAGAAATCATTTGGCAATTAAATGAGTCTTAAGAAATTATAAAAATAGACCATTCTTCCCTAGTTATCTTTCATTTTCAGACTTTATCATCATTGGTAAGGAAGAATTGAAGCTTCTATATCCAATTTTGTAGTCCTAAAGAATGAATTTGGATGTTAAAAGAGAATATGACCAAGAAAGTTTCATAAATCAAGTTAGGCTCAATGCCAAGAGATCAAAATTTTATCATAGAGTGTTATTTGAAGATGATTTGATCATAAATTGCTTAATTGATTAGGAGATAAAGATGAAATGAATAAAATGGGTTGATATATGGAAGGGAGAGTAAGACAGAAAAGAAAAAATCCAAATTATCCAAGAATTTTCCATGAGATCAAATATCATATTGCTAGGATCAAAATTATGATGGATAATACAAATACTTTGGCCTACAAGCTTCCTATGGTGTTAGAAAGAAAAATGGAGGAGAGACCACATCATGTGGAAGACTCACAAAGAATTGTTGAGATTTATCAACTTGAGATAAAGGGAAAACACCTATGGTAGTGCAACAAGTACAAGAAGGACTTAAATAATAATTTACATTCACTGCAAAATAACAAAAGAAAAGGAGGAAGGTTATGCAACCACCTCTAGTGGCATATTCCATAGATGTTGGAGAAGTAGAGGAAACTGAAGAGATATGAGAGAATATAGTGGGGGAGGAAGAAGTAAATCAAATGATGCCTTCTATCCAAAGGGTGCAAAGCTTGGATATACCCCAAAGTAGATTGGTTTTCAATCTTAGAGGTGGGAGAAATGAAGCAAATAATGTAAGGGCCTTGGATTTTACATAATTTATTTAATTCAAAAGAATTTAAATATTTTTCTTAAGGATGAAGACATAAGAATTCTAAGAAAGGTTGAATAAAGCCAAAGGAGAGGTTAACCCAACACAAATAAAGAAGGTAACAAAGGAAATTTTGAAAGAGGTTGACTTAAAATTTAATAATATCACTCCTGTAGAAGGAAGAAAAATGGTGGAAGAAGCTAGTTTACTTTTATTACTAGATTGGGATATAACCTCCGCCATAGCCTTGGAAACAATTAAAAAATTGGATGAAGAGGCTTTTGATATTGAAGAGAAAGTTTAACGAGCATACTTTGGGTTTGGTTTTAACACAATGTATGTAACCTTTACTATTTGAACTATGACCCCATCCATAAATAAGTCACAAGTGGTAGGAAACATCAGGGAGCTAACTAGGAATTTGATTGTTAAGATATTGTCTAATATTTTTGCTCCCCAAGCAATTTCTCTTGTTGCAAACACAACCTTATTTTCTACTATATAGAAGCTCCAAGCTGATTACAAAAATCTACACACAAACCACATAAGGTTGATGTCAAAATATAATAAGGTGCAATCATTACTACCATCTCCACAAAGTATTGATACACTAATTATTACCTCACCACAAAGTGCTCTTGTTTCAATTGTCACTACCCCATCAAGCTTTGTAGATGTAAAAATGTAGGACAAGGATGTTTTGTCCTTGAAAATTAAAGAGGTGGAGGAGAATTTGAAAGAATCCAAAGAGGAAATAAAAAAGAGTAATTAATTTGGTGGATGACTTAATTTAGTATAGGATATAAAAAATAGTCAAAGGAGTTGAGGATACTTGAAATGGATATATGAGCTTAAGGAATGCATATGTAGAATATTTGTAACAATAGGATATAGCTTGAAGGCTATTTTAGGCAAATAGATTCCAAATATTTCCTTAATGCAAGAATCTTACAAGTATTCTAGGTTTGACCCCAATATTCTAAAGGGTTTTTTGAATACACATTAAATGATTGAATCACTAGGAGAATTTGTTTCATATTAGACAAAATTGGAGCGACAACTGAGGGGAAGTTCAAGATTTTGGAAAACATTAAGGAGAAGATCATGCCAAGCATTTTGGACAAAAAATGAAATATCAAGCTAGAGTGGAAGAATGATTTTGGTATAGTTTCCCCTTCTCTTTCCTCATTCATTTGCACTAGTGGGGAACTAGAATCACTACTATTGAATAATTCTTTCGATAAATTATTTGAATTGGAATCAAACTTGGAAAAATTTGGTAAATTTGAAAAAGTAACTTTGGATGTAAGATACAATGCCCACTTAGAAATAATTATAGAAGTATCAACATTTCAATGATCCACAGAAAAGACTTTTACACCTTGGATGGAAAAATATAATAATTATGAATAGGAATTGAGTTTCATTTCAATCGGCCATCACCTTTAAGCGATAACATCCTAGTCAGATTGATGACAAGCTAGATAATAGGTTGAAAATATTCATCAATAATTTTGGAGCAATTTTTGTCTTCAACTTTGTTCTTAAGGTTTTAGTGTCAGACAAAAATAGTTTGTAAAATGCTATTTTATGAAGCACCGATATACATTGTCAATTGGAATATATGAAAAGTATATTGCTATTCAAAGGAAATTGTCTCCAAATTCCTTTTGTAGGATATTTTCTATTAGTAGGATATTTTATTGCAAGTCAAGAATAATAAATTATCCATTGAAATATGTTTGAATTGTTGTGATGAGAGGAATTATGCTTGTTTGAATTGTTGTGATGAGAGGAATTATGCTTGTTTTAATTGTTGTGATGAGAGGAATTATGTTAAGGATTGGCCCAACTCCATCTTGATGTTCTTAATTTAATGTGTTAGTGTCAACTACTAAGTGACTAATCTTTAAAAAATAACATTAATTATTAATGTCCTCTTTGATTGGAAGCAAGCAAAATTTATTGAGAGTTGACATTGGAAACAAAATGAGGTACAATTGGCTCATAGGCATTTAATTGTTGCAATCCACTATATTCTCCTTCACTGCAGTTAAATACTCCCAATAGATTTCATATATTTTCAATGCTACGAGGTACTCTACTTGAAGCAATATATCAAATAAAATAGCATTTTTCTTTTTTAATGGATCTCCCATGTGTTAGTGATGCCTTAAAAAATAATGCATTATCTTTTAGAGCGTGTGTGCCAAATTCAAGGCTCTACAAAAATCTAGATCACACATACTTTGGATATTTAATGATTGTTGATAATTAATAATTGAGTGCTAGGTTAACCTCATAAATTTTCTTTAAAGTGTTAAAAATATGAAATATATTGATAACCCAAGGAACTTTATAAGAGAAACTCTAAGGTACATAAACTGGAAAAACATAAATAATGCAAACCAGTGACTCCAAGAGATATGCAATGTCAGAATGACAAAAATACATTAAGAGCTTCTAAGATGAAAATATAAACTAGGTAAGTTTATATAAAACTAAGGAGAGGATGGAGGTAAAACATCAACCAATAGAAATCAACCACCAATATTAAATAAAGTGATAAAAAAGTAAATGCTACACTCTTTAAGGATGGGGACACCTTGTAACCTTATCTCCTAGTTATTAAATAATAAAGTGATTTTATTTTCCTAAGAAATATTAATAAAAGTGTAGGAAAAACCTATGATTAGAGGGGAAAATAAATTAATCCATTGTGAAAATACAAACCTACACTAACACCCCCATTAAGAGTAGCTTAGGAGGATGCAAAAGATGATGGGTCCTAGTAAATGAGGCCATGTTAGGTACCCACATACATATAAAGGTCCCTTGAAAGAAGAATAATCCCTCCCACAAATAGAGAGAACAACCCCTCAAAATAGAGAGAGAGAGAGAGAGAGAGAGAGAGAGAGAAGAAAAGGGATAAGTAGTCCCTTGAAGAGGACACCAACTATACCTCAACACTTTGGTTGTCATAAAAAAGATTGTTGGCTTTAAAAAGGGAATGAAAAACTTAGTGAGAATGTTTTGAAGCCAAATGGCCTCAGTAGTAGCATTCACTACTCCTCGATACTCAACCTTGGTAGATTAAGAGAAATAGCATACTACTTCTTGCTTGACCAATAAAATGGATTAGAACCAAGGGAGAAACAATACCTTGAAGTAGACTTATGATCCTGAGAATCGTCTTCCCAATTTGAATTTATGTGTCCCACCAAGTCAAAATCCATGTCTGCTACATAGTGAATCCCATAACTATGAGTACCCTTGATGTAGTGAATAATCCCCTTAGTTGCTTTCTAGTGCAACTTATGTGGCTCCTACATGAATCGAGAGGCCATGCCTATAACATATGAAATGTTGGGTCTCATGTGAGTTAGACATATTAGACTACCAACAAGTTGTCAGTACCGAAACATGGAAAAAGGGATCTTGGGTCCTAAATGTAAAGAACCTAGGATGCAAGGGGCCTTTTCCAATTTACATTAAGATGTAGATCAACAAGGTGATTAGATTGACTTAAAACCATGAAGGCGATCCAATCAAACCTAGATCTACATCTAATTGAAGATTGGAATGGGTTGGAAATAATTTGGAATGATTAACCTAATTAGACTATGTGCCCTAATATGTAAATTGCAAGATCCCAACAACTGACAAACTAAAACAACAGTTTGTAGGTAGATTTGGGGAGTGCAAAGTGATATGTACCAACCTAGAAAATCTTGTTTCAGCCATTGTAAGAGGACATAGTCACCAAGAGGCATATAAGTCCTTGATAAGGTTTCGTACTCAACTTTTGGGGTCCTTTGGTGGTAGATCCAAGACTCCTATTTCCACTTGCAAAGTTGTCAAAATGCTGTCAGATAATTCTATAAATGACTTTCTATGATTTTATAATATGTAGGGCTTCAATTGCAACAATAAACACTTTGTATTCAATCTTCCTTCAATCCTCTTCAAACTTGAAACATGTGCATTCAAAGAGAGGGAAAATGTTGGGCCATTTAGGGGTTTGCCTCAGTCAAACCCCATGTAAGCGTTTCCACTTCTGCAATGGCAATGAAAATGATAACTAGATAATTGAAAGGAAGGAATGGTGAAATCACAAATTGTTGCAACTTACCACCCTTCAATGGCTTCCTTAAAGGATTGAAGTCATGCACATCACTTCAAGTATTTTGATCTTTCTTTGCTTGAATGCTTTGGAGACCTACAACAAGGATTAGCCTTCATAAAACAATGATAACTTGATGACATGAAATCACATACACTTTGACATGACGCTTGGATCTTGAATTTCTACAATAAAGCTCTAAAAATGTTGCTCTTGACAATAATGCTTGCTCATAAATTCTCCTTCTAATTTCCTTCTAGTTTCAAATGGTGAAAAGACTAGGTATTTATAGGCATTTATCTAATTTCCCAAAAATTAGATCCCAAAATTCGACACTTGAAATTTGAAATTTGAATGTTAAAATAGCACAAACATGTCCAAAATTGGGTCCTAGCTAAGAAGGGGGACCCATATGGCCAAGGGTGTATGGGTCCTAGCCCAGATTTCTAGGACATTGAATATTAGGGGCAACATATGAGTTGGATGCATTTATTCAATGCTTGTAGTTTATTGAAAAATGATACAAATGGGCTCCAAAATACATAATTTTAGGACATTAGGGGGTCAATTAGGCTCAATAATATAGGGGGGCCAAAAATTAGTGTGAAATTGTTAAGGGTGACAATTTTTGACACTACATTTAGCCCCCACTTTAGTGAGAGTATGAACTTACGCTCAAACTCATAATAAAGTAGAAAAATATGTCAAGAGGGGTCCAATTGTCCAAATGTTGAAGAGATGGGATGAAAAAGGAAATAGGGGGAGCATGCAAGCCCCCTGAATCCAAGATCCCATAGCAAACCAATATAAGCACAAAGAAACACACACACACACACATGTATGATATGCAACAAGATAACATACACAAACATACATGTCAAAAAACATGAAGCATACACAATAAAAAAACATGATGTATCATAACATATAGATTATGAAAAAATAAAAACAAACACGATGTAAACATGAAACAAACATGAAGAAAACACATGAAAACAAAAATACACAACTAAACATAATGTTAGTACTAAATGGATTTGAGTCAGTAAGAAAAAGAGACCTCAGTCTTAAATTGTCTCAAATACCAAACGTCATCCATCAAATAAATGCTAGCTCCCATGAGGACTAGAAAGTTGTCTTATGCTACATCACTCATGCAACACATGGATCCACTGGCAAGCAAGGTGTGTTATGTTAGGTGGCCATGTTAAAAGGTGTTCATGACTCACACCATAGAAAAGTCTGATATTTGATCGGTGAATCACAAACTGGAAGGCACACATGCTAGTGAAGTTTGATATTCACTAGGTGAGCCCCCAAGACAAGGTAACACACTAGGTCTACTAGGTGTGTACCCACAAATAAGGTGGAAAAAATGAGAAACACACTAGATCTACTAGGTGTGCACATATCAACCATATCGAGAGTTCTACTCCCTAATAACCTTGATAAGGTGTCCCAAAGTGCTATGTAAATGCATCACTAAGTTCAATACCTATGGAAAAAGTGAAGAAATATGGTTTAAAGTCATAGGGGACAGATGCAACAAGGTTTAATGTCACAGGAGACGAGTATGAAATTTTTTAATGTCACAAGGGACAAATACAACAAGGTTTAACATTATAGGGAACAAATGCAAAGGTTAAAACCTCAAGGGATGTTATAACACCACCACAAAAGGTGCTTAAGCAACGAAAGGGGAATTGCTCAATACATGAAGGTCACACCTTAGGGAACATCACAAACGACATTACCACCAAGAGAGGACTAGTTGAGGAGTAAAAAATCAAACCTTAGGGAACACTAGTCATAGCGTACCGCCAAGGAGAACATCATATGCTAAGAAATGTCACTCTCTTGATAGATATCAAGCCTAATATCACCACAAAGGAGACACTAATCATTGATCAAGAGGGCCACATTTTGATTAACAAGGTCACACTTCCTAGGAGATGTATGCTATCATCAAAATTTGCATTATCTTCCTACATAGCCCTAGGGTCTGAGGAATGGGTCATCGAATCATCCTTGAGAATCTTGTTGAAGTAAAAAAAATGACTAGGTCCTTCCACAAATTCCTCCTCCTCCTCTGTATCTTCCTCCTTCCTCTTGCCTTTGCTATCAGACTACTCCTTGTCGCTAGAAATTTCATTCACTTACACTTTCTTATTGTTTTTTGCCAGTCTATGGGATCTCCTAATGTTGGTATTCTCCATCCCCGTAACCTTAGTAGCAACCACAAATGTCCCCCTTAGATTCTTTACCCACATTGTTCTTCCCTTCATTGTTCGTGGTTGGTAGCTCCACCTAACATTTACTCTCTTCCTAAATTTTTTTCCTTGTTGTAGGTTTGTTATCCATCTTGCAAGGAGCATTTTTAAGCTTGCAAAGTCCGGCCACCACTTTTTCTTGAGCATTCCCCATTCTACCCTACTTTTTCTTAGCAGGAGGTTTAGGCTTAGGGGTTTTGATGTTCATTGGAGGGGTTTTCCTTTTAGGTCCCTTAGATTCAGCCAGGGAGGGATTTGTAGTGGGTTGTTCAGGGGGTTCAAGCTCCTCGATACGAATAGTAGAAATAGGTTTGGGTGGACAGAGAGTTAGATGGAAATGATAAATCCTCAGGATGAAACCCTGGTGGAGTGGCAGGGGGGTTTCATTAGGGGTTTGGGTGACAGTGTAACACTTCTCAACAAAATTCTCCAAATCAACAAGCAAGAAAAAAGGAAAAATCAACAACATTTTATGACGAAGATGATTGAGAAGAGGCAGATGGTAATATTAAAACACTCTATGCCAACCTTCTAAGGTCACATACTTCATAATATCTAGAAAAACCTGGTTCTAAGGATGAGGGAGCGCATTCCTTTCAAAACCTGACTGAGACCTAATTGGTTTTTCATTTTCTTTGAAGAAAGTGTTGAGGCTTTCATTATCCTGAGTCTTGGTGTGTTTAGTGTACTTCTTCCCACTACATGAAAGCCTAGTTGCTTGAGCTATGACATCCTCATTGACCTTGAAATAGATATCCCCCATCTAACTCTCCTATCTTTCCAAGAGCTCACAAATTGAGCTGAAATCCTCGCATCATGTCCCACTAAGCACTCCATCAACGACACCAACCCACCTTTGACACAAATATGCCAAACTAGGGGATCCTTTCAGAATTACTCACAGTTATCTTGCTCTTTCTTCACCCTATCACCACCCATGTCACCACACTTCACTCTGACATACCAGTAAACCTGTGAGAGAAGAAAATTAAAATGTATGTCAATGTGAAAGGTCACCCAAAAAACATTATTCTTAAGCTAGCTAGGATGATGTCAAATAATTAAGGTGATCTGCAGGTTACATGTGATAGATGTTATTTCCAAAGAGGATATCTCCATGGGCCCATAATTGAAAATATTAAGACACAAAAGGCTTAGGTTGCAAAAAATGATGACATTGATGGGTTTACCCATCAAATTGAAAATGCACAAGTACCAATGCCAAATGGTCGCGAGGCCAAATCTAGAAATCCCTAAGTATCTATTTGTGTGAGGGGGAAGGAATCCATTAGGAAAAACGATGCGAAATCAAGATCAAATACAAGATTGAAATTATAAAACTATCTAATTTAAAAACACTTAATCTATCCTATTCCATCACTCATGAAATGTGCAAATCTAAGCTATTTGAATGAAATGAGATCCTAAGATATTCAAAACAAATTCAAATAAATAAAAGAAGATTTTACCATCCCATGTTGGAGTGTATTGCATGATGTTGGGTTGTTTGTATCACTGCAAAGCCTCCATTGCTTATGTGCAAAAGCTTGATGAACAATGCTTGGTTGATCGAAAAGGTTGAAGCTCTATTAATGGTGATTGTGACAACACTTCAATAAGTGGTAAGCTTTTGAAATTATGATCTATATTTGTGAGGAGAGAGGCTTGTTTTATAGGAAAAGCAATTTTGAACCAATGGTCAAGATCAAGTTGGAGAATATCTAGATCAACGGTCAAAATGAGTTGAGAGGATTTAGACATGAGGAGATTGTGCAAAATTTGATGCACAATTAGGGTGATTGAAGAACAAATTGCTAGTTAGATTTTGATGGCTTAGTTAGGCAATTGATTAATCTCCGCTTAGGTTTGAAGTTAGGAATGGATGCTTGGAGGTAGCAAAATTGTATTTGCTTTTGTTAGCAAAATATCGCCAGAAGAAACTATGATTTTCTCAATCAAAAAGTGTGAGGAATATTAATTAATTAATTCCATTTTGATTTGATTTTGATTTTGATAATTGAATAGCGTTTGATTTATTTATTCAAATTTTGAGGAAATGTGAATTAAAATTATTATGATTTAATAATTCAATTAATTTTGAGGAATAAGGGTGAATTGAAGCATTATAACCAAATAATCGGTGTCATTTGACTAATCAAGATGAAATACGATAAAATTAGGACTTTATTAAATAAATGTAATTTACTTAATTGGTCGAAATGATGAAATGTGAATTAATCAAATAACGTTGTATTATTTGATTAATAGTAGAATTAGGGTTTTCACTTTTATTAAATAAATGGTATTTATTTAATTTGTCAAAATGATTTAAAGTAACCAATTAAATAATATTGTATTATTCAATTAATAGAGGAAATAGGGTTTCAAATGTCGTTCGATGCATTGTGAGATGTCGTGGGATGATTCTGAGATGATTCAATATTTTTTAGAGATGTTTTGAGTTGATTCTGAGATGTCTCAAGATGTTTTAGGTTGATTTAGAGTCGTTCTGAGTTGATTCATAG
>VDFB02000011.1:1961401-2027873 GCA_007258455.2 Sequoia sempervirens | reverse complement strand
GATATTTTACAAAATGGACCGAAGCTATTGTTTTAAAGGAAGCAAATGAGACTTCATTGCTTAATTTCTATCAAGATCTCATATCGAGATTTGGTGTTCCAGACTCGATCATTTCTGACAATGGTTTGACTTTTATTGGTTTGAGGATTTTTGACTGGTCAGTTAGAAATAATATTTTTTTGAACACGTCTTCCAATTATTATCCGTAGGGCAATGGTCAGGCGGAATCTACAAATAAGAATCTGATTCGGATAATCAAGAAGACTATTGAAGATAATCAAAGGACATGGCACAAAAAGATGAAGTTAGCTCTATGGGCTGACAAAATAACCCCTAAAAGAGCTACTGGTTGTTCACCCTTTGTTCTAACTTATGGTAAAGAAGCTAAGTTACCTATTTCAATTGAGTTGCCAACTTTAAGTTATGTTAAGGAGCTGGAATTGCTGAATGAACAACCTCTTGAGGTGAGATTTGCACAGCTGGTAGAGCTGGAGGAAACTAGGAAAGAAGCTCTAAGGCAGCTGGAGACACATCAAGCTCAGATGAAGAATTCTTTTGATAAGAGGGCAAGACCACATGATTTCATTATTGGGGATCTAGTTTTCAAGTGGAATGAATTTAAAAGCAGACCTGGACGACATTCCAAGTTCGATACAATTTGGGACGGGCCTTATGTGATCACGGAGTGCAAGGAACACAATGCATTCCAACTTTCCAAGTTGACTGGTGAGGTGTTGTCTATCCCAGTTAATGGGATCCACCTCAAGCATTGCCTCTGAGATAAGTTCTATCTTGTAGTTAAGTAGAGTAGTATTGCAAATAAGTGCATTCCGCACATTTACTTTCAGTAGTTTTGCTTTCCCTAAGCGTTGTTGTGCATGTTCTATTGGCCATCAAGGCCTGTTAGTTTGCTTTCAGTTTTGTTTTTGTTTTCTTTTGCTGTTGTTTGGAGTATTGTTGTTCAAGTTTCTGAGTTTCAAGAAGCGTAGATCTTTGACTCCTTACCCAATAGGAGTGTTTAAGGCAACTGACGATGCGCTTTAGCGCTGTGAAAGTTGGAGATGAATGAATCGCCAAATGTTACCACCTGCCACAAAATTTCAATCTACAGGTTGGTCAATATTGTTATATCTTTAAAGTGCAATTACGCTTTATTCTCGCATTGTGCTGCATGCCAGTTTTGCACATTGTTAATTGTTCGGCGCATTTCAGTACTGAAAATGAGGAAAACAGAGCGTCGAGTGCTATTCAACGTTTCTTAAATTAAATGAAGTACAAAATTGGCTACAAGTGTATAAATATGTAACACGAACAAGCCATTATTTCAAAGTGATCTGACAAGCATAGCTCTTTACTTGATTGTTAATCCAAACATAATACAATACGTATTAATATGCATTTTCTTTTCAAAATGAAAAGCATAAGATGAAATCCGCAACATCCACAATAAGTCGTGGGATGGACTCGCCGCTGCCGGTACTGATAATAGCATACCGCTAATTGCGAAGATGCAAAAGAAGAAATCACATAAGTAACAACATAATCATCATTGCCTGATTAGTTGATGGTCGATGCTGAAATGGTGCACCTTTTGTCTTCTCGAGCTCCGTTGACCTGTAAGAGAAAAGAGAGGGATGTTAGAGGCTCTGATTATGAAGATACCTATATGAATCACCAACAATAGTGCAGCCTGCTACCAATCATACACTGAAACAATCAAGTGAAGTGCAAAGAAATAAGCTGAGGGAGAAACATCAGTATGATCATCATATCTTGTTTTTATGCTAACATTGTTTGTTTCCTTGTGCAGGTATAGGGAAAATCACGATGTTGATTATTATTCAAAGACCAAGCATGTGGAGAAAAATGGGCTCCCACAAGGGTAGAGCTCGACATGCTGCCCTTATTCATTACAAGTGGGCTGATAGAGATCATATCATCATATTCTTCAAAAAAGAAATGATACACGACTGAAAGAGTTAAGCATAGTTATCTATCAAGCTATTAAACCAACTGTGCATTCATAACAATTAGGTAAATGCTTTCTGAAAGCTACAGTTGAACAGTGAGTTTAATCTGCTCAATCAATTAACTGAGTACATTCATCTCGAACATTGTTGTATGGTTCATGTTCTTTTTCTACAATGTTATTTGTTCATCATGATCATATGTCATGCAAGGTTCATTTCATAAGTGTTCTTTCTCACAATCAAGGATAGTGAACATGCATACATTATGCCTCAATGAAGATAATTGTTTCAATTTTTATCTCAGAGGAGAGCAGATTCACGGAACAGTTTATTAAGTGGAACATAAAAATGCATGAAGAGTGTCAAGTTGAAGCCTAAGAGTATGAAAGGACAAGCATTACATTTAGATGGTAAATGAATAGTCAGTACCAGTTTGACTGATAACATAAATATAGCATTAGGAATTACAATGTGAAATGATTGTTTCCAAAATGACAAGGAAAAGACAAGCATAACAGAAGGTGTTTTTGAAGTGTTAGTTGGTTGAAACAATCAAGTAAGATGCAATACATAGAACTACAACATTTCAATTGAAATTTCTGCATTAGTCCAAGAACAAAATCAAAAGGTCAATCGTCCTGAGTTTCTTCAAGGAAAATCAATAAGGAGACAACATCAAAGTGACCTATAAGGAGTATGAAAGGACAGGAAATGCATTCAAATGATAAATGAAACAGTCAGTTGCAGTTTGGTTGAGGGTGCAAATACAACATTAGGTAGGTTATGCATCACTGTTTTGAAAAGAAATAAACTAGTACACCATTCTGGAATTTTGTTGTCATTAAGTTGTTCTCAATTAGGTTTATTTTCAAGGATTTAAATACACAAAACTCATTTCTAGAATGAGTAGAACTCATACTGAATATAGTGTAAGTGGGGGCCTGAAGTGCATCTCTGATGAGAATGGCTGAGTGTATAAGAGGCCAAAGCAAATGAATGATTTACATAACTGAATCAAAAGGATTTATGTGTGAGAGGAGTATAGTCATCATACTAAAAGGAGTAAATACATTTCAAACAATTTAAGCAGTATGCTCAAGATTAATACAGGACCAACTAGTATGTCATTGCTTGAGGAAGTGAATAGGCATACATATGCCTCATTTTTAAATCAACAGTTTCAGCTAAAATCCATCATTTTTATACATATATATTCAAAAACTCAAGCTGTTGAATTGGTGAATCAGAAGTTATCTAAAACAGTTTCATTTAATTATAAATGTATGAGGGATGCTTAAGGACAAGTAAATTGGCATTGTTCGGTCATTTGAATGTAAGAGTGTCAACGAAATCCTGGGTATGTTTAAAAACCAGCTTGCCTATATAAGAAAGTATCATGGAAAGCAGCTAAGTGATCAAGTAAATGCAATATGCAAGTAAAAGAGAAGATGCCACTATTTTCATCATGGTCTATATGATCACTAAGTAGGGGGACCATGTTTATTTTCATTCCCAGGTGTAAATTATGAAATAGAAAGGAGGTTTGTTACAAATTTAAAACATAGGCTTCATAAAATGCAGTCTCCCATTACTTTCAGCATTCCCCATTTGGCTTTCAAAATATACAGTGTCCTTTCACCATTTCCGGTTTACCCATATGGATATTCTATAAGAACAAAAAGATAGGGGTTCTGTCATAGTCATAACTCATGTGATGGTTTTCAACAGTGGTACCAAAAAGTTGTTTTCATTAGAATATTACATCCCACATGGGGATTTCCTATAGAAAGAAAGACAAATTGGGGTACAACAAAAAGTCACACCCGGACAGTCACATTTTTCAGAGCAGAAAATACCCATCTGAAAGAAGTTAAGAGCAACAAAATGCCAAAATAAGTGCCATGATGGGTCAGATCGAGTTTTACATATACAGAGTTGCACATTTTTCAGAAAGCCCTCATTGGGGTTTGGAAATACAATCCAAAATATCACAATTCTCAGTTTACCCATGAAGGGTTTAATAAGAAAACCATAGAGATTTCAAAGGAAAGCACCAGTTATGATGGGTTGAGCCCAGTTTCTCATGAACATCAAAATATACAGATTTCTTGTCTATTTTTCATATACCCACTTTGGGGTTTTCCATAAACTGCAAAATTTCTTTATTTTTACAAGTACCCATATGAGGATTTTT
This sequence comes from Sequoia sempervirens, assembly GCA_007258455.2. NCBI lineage: Eukaryota > Viridiplantae > Streptophyta > Pinopsida > Cupressales > Cupressaceae > Sequoia > Sequoia sempervirens. The sequence continues at coordinate 2,023,709 of VDFB02000011.1, read as the reverse complement.
GTATGAAGCAACAAAATACAGAAGGAAATCATAATGGTCGAGCTTCAGAATTGAGAATATCAGTTTTCATTCGATTCTCATGATACCCATGAAAGGGTTTGTTCAAAATATGAAGGAAGAAAGAACTTCCTGATTTGAATCAAGCCCAAAAGCTTTAAGTATACTTTTTTAGAGATACATATGGTGCGGCCTGTGCATGGCCATAAAATATAAGTGAAAGAGAAGTTTTTTGAGCTTTATGAGCAAATGAAATATATGCTTAGAGCGTAATTTACCAGTTTAAGCCTATGGGAGATCATATATAGCCGCGGCCAAAGCTTTGTAAAGTCTCAAAACCCCAAGCAAAACATCCAGTGCGAGCTCGTGTAGGGTGCCCAGTGGAGACAAAGAACACACAAATAAAAAAATATAAGCACAGGAAGTAAGGAGCCATCGCATAAACTAAGTGTCTGTCGCGGCCACAAGACCAGAATGAACTCAAAAATAAAAGCCATAGAAGCTATAAACAATAGTTTACCTTGTGTGCAATAAGAACAAAAACCCTCGAGCAAGCTCTCTCATGGAAGCTTCCAGACAAAGCCCGAGTTTGTGCATAGTGGCCAAGAAGAATAGTCACAGGAAATGTAAGAGAAAAATTAGAAACAAGCATGAACAGGCCGCGGCCTTAATGGCCTTTCTTGCTCTTTGAATGAAGTGAAAAGCCACAATAGTATACAAATTGAGCTTACCCAGTCAAAGATTCGACTATCTGAAGACAAGAGTGGAGATTCCTAAACATGTGAGCTAAGGACTGAGCTCAATCATGCTGGTGGCGTGCTCTCTCAGGCAAAAACCAGTTTTTTCCAAAATGATGATTGAGAAAATGAAATAATTTTTTAGGGTTTGACTTCCTTTTGTCTCATGCCCTAATTCAAGCTAAGTTGAACATTATGATTGCTTTTGAATTTTCCCGTTTGACAATAGCATGTGGGAAATTTGAATTTAGGTCTGCTTTATATTGTGATTCATAAAAATCTGAAGCTTAAATTTTTTGAAGGGGTCGAACTCTAATATACCTAGGTCAAGCTTTGAAGGATGATGGTGTATTTTCCTAAGGCCTAGGGTTTCCTTATTTTAATTTTGGCAATGTAAGGGACTGTGAACTTAGAGAAATTTATGACTAATGATGCCTTGGTGAGGAGTTGATAAGGGAGGATATATTTGATTTTAATTGATTTTGTGAGAAATCAATAAAGATTGTAAAATCATTGCACTTTTGACTTAGGGTTTTTGTTTACAATTGATTTTAGAGAAATCAGTTAAGGTTCTTGATAGGAGAGAACGATGTGCCTTGATGTTTTTATGATTTTTTAAAAGATAAATCAAGCATTGTATTGGTGGAATAGGGTTGTATTTGTTTTTTGCAAAAGATTTAGCAATCTTTAATTGCAAAAATAAACAAATTGTAAAATCTGCAATCATGTAAAGCAGAAGCATTAAGCAATCCTTATAAATTGTTTTATGATTTCTTGCTATTTTTAGCAGATTGATATTAACCTTTCCTCTTGGTCGAATTTGAGTTTCATCTTGGAGAGATAAGGTGTTTTTTTGGCTTTTAAAGCAGATTTAGCCTATTTTTAGAGGCTTTTCAATATGATCATAAAAGCAGTGTGCTTTTTTCTGCTTTTATGTAGTCTTTTGGGACAGTTTGAAGCTTTTTTCCTTGAGCTTCCTTGTGAGCTCGGATTAGGGTTTCTTGAGAGATATATTTTGAAGAGACTTAGTCTTCTTTTCCCTTCCCAGTTCAGAATATAGTTTCTTGCTCTTAGCATCCTTGAGCTTGTAAACTCAGTTGTACTCAATTCAAACAGACACTCTTTCAGTTTCAATAAAGTAGTAGAGTTCTTCTTTTTCAGTTTCCATAAAGAGCCTAGTTCCATGGGTGGTGATGGTGCAGTTGGTGGTGGAGGTGATCAGTTTGTGAGACAACCAGATCGTTTTGGTGATCTATAGGGTTCTATCCTTCCTGTCGGGGTCTTACTTTTGTACTTGATCTTTATGTTGTTCATTGTCCATAGGCATTTTGTAGACATGTATTTTGTATGCCTATACTCATCGGCCTAGTCGAGGCGTCGTATAGATATTACTATTTTGTATAGCCTATCACACTGATGATGTACTCTCCTTTTTGATGATGATATATATGATATATACCTTCTTCGATTCATTCTTGTTTTATGCTCATATGATGATGATATATGATGATGCATGTTATATGGTGTTGATGTGAATGAATGCCCCATATGTGATATTTTTTATTGGATTATTATCATCATGATGTATGTTGCCAATATTGTGGATGTAGAATGGTAGTAATGATATTGTTATGCAGGTTTCACTCTAAAGAAATGTTGATGATTTTTTATAGAAAAATGATGTTAATTTAGAAGAAATATTGATGATAGGTAGAAATATGATGTTAATTTTAGAAGAAATATTGATGATAGGTAGAAATATGATGTTAATTTTAGAAGAAATATTGATGATAGATATAAATGTGATGTCAATTAGTAGTTGATGAGTTTCTTTTGCTTCGCTTTATAGACTTTGCAGTTTGAACAATCCTTTTTGATATAGAAAATAAATACGATGCACCAGGGTATTAATGACCAAGGTGACTTTGTATCTATTGCATGGAATTTGACTCTACAAACAAGGATTATTCTTGCTCATACCAGACATACGGAAACCCTATTAGAGTGTATGGGTGAGAAGCTTTAAAAACATGTCAGACCAGTAACACAAAAGGTATTAAGAACCTAACATGTCACTATTACACAAAATGTTTCAAAGATGACTTCCACACATAGAACAAAGCAAGTATTCGCCATGGTAGTATAACAAGACTATCCGTAAAAAACAAATTGAAATGACGCTCAATTTCCCCCATTCCTTCTTCTCTAAATTCTTATGGACATCCTCAAGAGATCCTAGGAATGAGTCGATAATGTAAATCACAAAAATAAGACAACAAAAAGATTAAAAAATGTTGTTATATCACTTGCCATATCTGTTTGGGGTGGGTCTATTTATCAAATGTTGATCTTGTCTATCATAGGAGCGGATCTGTTAAGACATATCTCAGGATGTTGTTGGGTCTTGTCAAAAAGATATGTATTTGATACTTGGCTTTGTTTTAGTTCGTTTTGCGATCAAATTCCTTTGTGATTGTCTGCTTGAAAGTTCTCGCTGTTGATGCTTGCTTTTTTGCTTTTTCAAAGGGCGAGTGTGACAATCTATTTATTATGGATGATGTCTTATTGCGAATTGTGATGGCAGACATGGGTCTTTATTTTATTTTTTTGCTTTTTTTCTAAGTTTTATGATGTTGTTTTTGACATTTTCTGGGGACTAACCTAGGGCCTTGGGGGCTCATCAAATATAAGCCTTGCCTACGTTGTACACACAGAGGATCATAGTTCGCTTGGTTTGTTTTGAATGTTTTTGACCTTTTTATGTTTTGTGAATGTTTTTAGATTTTGTATCTTTTGACTATTTTTTTGGATTTTCTGTGTTTTGACTAAGTTGAAATAAAGCATGTTGGAAACCTAACGGGATTGACCTAGGGTCTCAGGGGATAATGAGCCTTGCCTACGTTGTACAAGCAAAGACCACGTAGTTCGACTATTTGACTCAAAGCATAAACTATTTTTGGGTAAACAACATTGATAATCTAGATTGATATTCCACTTCTGTGTCTAGAGGATATGTTGTGGGAAATCTACTTGAACTAGTTGTGAGGTTCAAGCAAATGTTGATATATTAAACTGTTTGAGTGAAGGAATAACCCCATGATGTTTTGTTTTTGATGTTTTCCAAATGTTTTTGTCTTTTTGTAGTTTTCTGATGTTTTTAATCTTTTGTAGTTTTTCTTTGTTTTTGATCTTTTGTTGTTTTATGATGTTTATGATCATTTGTAGTTTTATGATGTTTTTGATCTTTTGTAGTTTTCTAATGTTTTTGATCTTTTGTTGTTTTTTGTGACCATGATAGGACGCCCAAATATCTAATCCATGACCAAATTTTTGACATTGCCCCCAGTTGTGGACAAGACAACTTTTCTTAATCAGTGACAAGCCGCGGTTGGATACTATGGATAGTACGATAGATAATGATGCAAGTTTTAATTCAAACATAGTGCCTGTTTGCCAAGTTTTCACTACGGTACCTGTTCTAAGAGCACCACAAAGTGGTTTTCACTCAGAGAACATTTTATTTCTCTTTACTATTTTTCTTTCTTTTTTTGATTTTTTAATGTATTTTTTTATTCTTTTTTCTATTTTTTTTGGATTTTTACCATAGTAGCCGGGAGACGCATCTCCTGACCCCAGGAATGCGTCTCGGAGACTGGTGCGCGAATCTGAGACTTTTACTGTCTCCTGAAATGTTTCAAAGCGAGTGGAGACTTCGTAAAAGTTTCCTGGCATCTCCTGCAGTCTCCCGCTCCCAAAATGGCGTCTCCCGTCAAAAAAACATAATTGTTTTAACAATAAAAATTAAATTTTACACTATCGCGGTAGTCAAAGTCGCGATTTCTATTTAGTATGAAAAACATTAAAAACTCAAGAGATCAAAGCCCTTGCGATTTCATCAGATTGAGTCAAAGTCGCGATTTCTATCCATACTCAGCCCTCGCGCATACTCAGCCGTCACGATTTTTGTGAGGGAGGAGCCGGAACTTCTTGCTCAGAGCCTGCGATTTCTTGTTGCCTGTTGGAGCCGCCACTACCAGACACTAGACTCCTGAAAATCGTGATTTGCATCTCTACGCCAAGCATTTTAAAATTTATATTTATTGGTTATTATTTTAATGTTTAATAGTTTAAAATTTTATATTTATAATTTTATTAATTTAGTATTAACTATTACAATATAATTTTATTAATTCGGATTTTCTATATTATTAATTTATTATTGTTTGCTATTTTTAATTTTAATTTGTTTAATAGTTTTTAAAATTTTAGATTTATAATTATAATTTTATTAATTTAGTATCACAGTATAATTTTATTAATTCAGATTTTCTATATATTATTAATTTTTATATTAAAAAAAAATGTCGTCTCCAAGTACCCCTGTCTCCTATTTTCAAAAAAACGTCGTACCAGTACCAGTCTCATGGCAACTATGATTTTTACCCTTTTTCCTGGGGTATTCTAACATACTTCATGTGTAGAACTTCTTGAGCTATTTTTTTTTCAACGGTTCAGCTAAAGGTTCTCCTTCAAGGGTAGCTAACTAATATTCCCCAGAGCCATAGCTTGCTATGATGACAAATGGGCCTAACCAGTTGGGTTCAAATTTGCCTTTTCCATTTTGATTTAGTTGTACTTTTTTATTCTCTTTGAGGACTATTCACCAACTTGAAAGTTCTTGTCCTTGATCCTTTTGTCATAGTTTCGCTTGAGCCAATTCTGATAAACCTGCAGATGGTTTAACACGCTCAAACATCTTTCATCTAGAAGTTCTAATTCATTCAACCTAGATACCCTATATTCTTCATTGCTAACCATGCCTTTTAGTGAAACTCGTAATGAATGGATTTTGACCTCAATAGGCAAGACGACCTCTGATCTGTAGACCAAGGAAAATGGTGTGGCACCAGTAGGCATACGAATGTTGGTTCAGTAGCCAATAAGGCCGAGTTTAGCTACAAATTCCAATCACAACCGGATTCATTAACAATATTTTTGAGTATTTTTAGTATGGTTTCGTTGGATGCCTCAACCTGACTATTTCCTTGGGGGTAATAGGGCGTGGAGAATCAATGGTGGATAGAAAATTGGGAACAAAGCTCTTGGAAATCCTGATTTTTGAATGGGATTCTGTTGTCTGTTATTATTGTTTGGGGAATTCCATACCTGCAAATGAGATAATTCAAAATGAATTTTAATATTTGTTTGCCAGTGATATAGGTCAATGGAATTGCCTCTATCCATTTAGTGAAATAATCTATTGCTCTGATAATGAATTTGTGCTCGTTGGATGAAGCAGGTGATATCTTGCCTACCAAGTGTAATCCCCATTGTGAGAAAGGCCATTGTGTGATTATAGGTCTCAATTCTTGTGCTGGTGCATGAACCAGGTCACTGTGCTACTAATATTATCGACACCTTCTAGAATACTGTATGCATTCCTGTTCCATGGAGGGCCAATAGTATCCTTTTATGAGCAGTTTATGGACTAGGTTAAGTCTGCCAGAGTGGGATCCACAAATACCTTCGTGAACCTCTTGTAAGGCTATTTGTGCTTCTTTTGTATCAAGGCATCGAAGTAACATACCATCTATACTATGACAGTATAGGGTATCTACTAAGATGGTAAAACAGGAAGTTCTACGGGTAAAGGTTTTCTTTTGGGTGGTCGTTAAGTCAATGGGTATGGTACCATGCTAGATGTAGTCAAAGGTATCTTGGTACCATGGGGAGTTAGGACCAACAACAACACATACCAATTCTGATTCTAGGATGTCCAATGCTGGTACCAACAACTGTTCCACGAGGAACTCATATTTAGGCACGTTTTGTGGAATATTAAGAAGTGAGCCTATTGTTTCCATTGCATCAACAAATCTGTTATTGATCCTGGGAATTTTCTCAAAGGTTATTTTGAAAAAGTATTCCTTGAAGCTATCCACCATCCTTTTATATGGCAAAAAAATTTCATCTTTTATTTGGTACTCATCATTCACTTGTCTGATCACTAGCTGAGAGTCTCCAAAGACATGTAGCTCTTTTATTCTCCATTCAATAGCCATTTTAAAACCTGTGATAAGAGCTTCATATTCTGAGATGTTGTTTGTGCATGGGAATGCAATCCTGTAGGCTTTGGGTATATGAAATATGCCCCTTAATTTTTTCTTGGAATTTTCACAACACAATCAATACTACGCTAATTGAATTAGTGTTAGCTCCAAAATTGAAATCCAAGTTTGAATGATCTCAATGCCAAGAATGCACACTTAATCCCAAGGAAGGAGAGGTGTTGTCATATGGTGGAGAAAACTAAACAATATTTGAAATGAAATTACAACTGAATGGAACTAGGTGGTGAACCAGCCATGAAATATTTCCACACTTCCACTAATTCAGTGGGGGGAAGAAATTACAAAACAAACTAATTCATCCGTTGTGGTGGGCATCCACTCGTGAGTGGGGATTCACCACTTTTTAGTGGGTGATAAAGAGAGATACAATTTATTTATTCTCCACACTGGCGGTAAACCATCCAGGGGTTACAATGTGTGAAATTTAACACTAGTAAATGCATCAAATAAATGACTGGAACAATACTACTATTTACAGTCTTACAATATGAAAATAACTGCAAAATTACAAGTGTTTTACAATGGTAACAAAGCACAATGATAGAAGATGATCTCCCACACTTATAATCTCTCTAATATTGAAAATACAAACCAAAATCTGAACTGATAGAAATATGATGTGACAAACAACAAACTAAAATTTCTGAACTAGCAACCTAAGAAACATCAAAATGCTCAAATATTCATCATACTTCAAAGATACACTTCAAAACTGAACTTACAATACCCATGAGTCAAGGCGACCAACTCCAAGCAAGAATTAGACCCCCAAAAAACCACTAAATGGATTGCATGAATCCCAAGGCAAGCTGCAAGAAGTATGGCCCTAGAGAAGGTACAACCTCTCTAGAAAATCAAAGGCAACATAATAAAATTTGATCCTTTGCAATTTGAGTCGCCCATAGCATAGAATCATGTAGCATCAATACCCATAATGAAATAAATTTTTTCCAAGGAGCTACAATAAAAAATGTCCTTCAGCCATGACTGAACCAACAAGCTCCAAACTGAAAATAACATCAAAATTCTCTATCAATAAAGCTCAATATGCACTTATGAATGAAGCACACTCCCAAATGACCATCTAGGGAACTGTAGTTTTAGGCCCGAAGAATGGTATAGAAAATACTAAGCTCCCCCTTAGCCAGGTTCTGAAATCAATTCAACAACATAACTTTACAATATTTTCCAAAGATGAGAATGAATGAGCAAGGCCTCAATAAATAAGCTTCAAATGGAAAATGTAACACTCTGAATTCCAAGAATTTGAATCACTTCAACTTCTAAAAGGGACGCCACTTCAACCATTCACTTTATTTTGAAATAATAAAATATTATTCATCTTCCCCTTTTGGTGTCCATTTCAAAATGCAACAATAAAGCATTTATTAAATCATTAAATGCTCAACTTGACCCCTTAATTTCCCCTCTTTAAAACAACTTGAAGTCATCAAGCCTAGGCATGGGGTACAACTTAAAAACATGAAATTGACTAAGTATAAAACTTAGTCCAAGGAGATAACCAAAACCAACGCCAATACTGAAACTGATGGATTTCCAAAAATAGATTGATGACCTGAGCTGAACATTTGATGATACCACTACCAAAATTAGACTTACTAAAAATAACCAATGCCAAAAATAGTAATTTCACCTCAAAACCAACAGAATGCTGAACTAAATTGGAAGAAAGACTTACTGAAAGTGGAAACCCTAAATTTGCACATCTGAGTAGCCTACGGATTTCTAGAAATAGGATAAATCCAAATGAAGAGCGTAGGGATAAATTGGGGAAATTACAATCCGCCCTTCCCAAAATTGCTTGTCATCAAGCAATGCCACCACTCTCCAAGAAAACAACTTGATCCTTACTATGCCAAGTAGGATCCCAGGGTCGCAAATCCATCTCTATAAAGACCCACCATGCTGATGTTGTACCACTCTGATCACACAAACATAGCCAATATCCCAAGACTGCTTTGTCCTCCCTCCAATCATGTGGCTTAATCTGACAATCTTGAAAAAACTGAAATTATAATCTTGCAGCATCTCATGTCCTGAAAACTCTGAGTTAAAATATGCAATGTCAATGTCAATCACCATTCTGAGAACAAAGAAGAATAATCTAAACAAATCAAAAATATCCTCATCAACATAACTCCTCAAAGCATCAATCCAAATCACAACAGCCAATGTGACTCTATCATAGCTATTTGCAAAGGAAAAAATAGCTCTTTGCAAAGTCATAACAACTGCATCCTCAAAGCTCCTCAAGGATGTATAATGCCTCCTCTGAGTAATTCTGACATATTCAAGAAAATCTCTAAAAAATTCCACCAATATCTCCCCCAAAGTCTCAAAAAGTTGAACCAAATCAAGCAAAGGTTCGCTGCCCCAAACACTAGTGCAAGAGATTGAACAAATATGATCATTGGAAAAGAATTTGAACATCATCCAAAATTGATCTAAATCACAATGAAACATCATTTCCCACTTTAGAGGCCATAAACCCTCATTGAAAAGAGATTGTGAAGAGAAAAAATGAGTGTACCAGCAGCCCATGAAGTCTAAAATAAACCAATTGAAGTTTGATTTTAGGAAAATCAACATACAAGGAGTGGAACAACTGCTGCAACTTTGGAAATCTTTCATTCATAATATGACAATTGTTCATGTACAAGGCTAGAAACATTCCCTCAAGGAACTCCAACCCATTATTAAACCATCTTTTGTTCGAAGCATCTCTCCAATCCATCAATGGATGAACCAAAGGAACCATCAAATGTTTGGTAAAAATGGGGGAAACATCAAAGACTCTGAAAATTGGATCCTTATCTCTCCAAACCACCAATTGATGAGAAAAAGGAACCATCAAATGGATGGTAAGGATGGGAACAACATCAAAGAAACGAAAAATAGAATCCTTGTCTTTCCAAAGATTCCTCTTTCTACTTATAACAATCTCCATCAAGCCATGCTGAGGATTCCAAACATGGATACCCAATTGAAAATGTTCTCCAATGCACCAGAAAGAGTACACAACACTTCTCCAAGTGCTAATCAAAGCAAAATGCAAATTCAAGAATTTAGTGTCTTCTTCGATGAACCCATGTAGCCCATCCATGAAAACATCAACATCAATGGAGCACAAAATAAATGTTGTCCTCAATTCCCATTCCCTCAAAGGATTAGGATGAGCCAAAACATCACTCAAATCAAGAGACGAATTGTGAAGAAAGTAAATAATCTATTTTGGTCCATCTTTCTCCCAAACTTCATGAGTAGTAAGTCTAGAAACTTCACTCTTTACTGCTGCAATGGAGTGACCAACAACTACCAAGACTTGTTTTATTGACACCTTGAAGTCGATGATGAAGAAGTCTCCTTAAGTCCACACTTCCCTTGTAAAGACTTCATCCTTGAATCCACTTATGCTTTCATTATCAAAAGGCCTTGGATAATTACTACTCACAAAACATGGCACAACTTCATAGAAATTATCTATCACCTTATGATTAACCAAATCATGTGAAGATAATGGACTGTTGTTCTCAACAATACTTTCTTCATCCCTTTCATTGGTGTCTTCATAGAATTCAAGCTCAAATTTTTCAACTTGTGGATGCCCAATATTAGTTGCCGACCCACAAAGTGTAGCATGTTGAATACCACATTCATCATCCATCAAATCATCTATCTCATAGCTGCAAACTATCCCTTCTTGTGGGAAAGTATCTCCCCAACTCAAGAGTTCACACTTTGATGCACTTTCCAATCACCATCAACATATGGATCACCTTGGTATTTTGCAATGTTTCATCATTATGGAGTTCATTTATTCCTTCAACTATTTTCTTGATCTCCATAACCCTTGTATTAGCTTCTTGTTCCTTAAGTGTGGCTGCAATCGGTGATTGATTTTCTGCTTTGCACAATGAATGATGAGCTAAGGTAAGATCAAGGCAAATCCTATCCATCTCTTCCTCCTTCGCTTGGTAGGAATCATAGGTCTCCTCTACAAACTTAATAGCATGATCCCTATCTGAGAGAAAGTGCAAATAATATGACTTTATGGATTCCAATGCCTCTTTGATAGATTGCATCTTGGAAAGAGAGTCTCTATCTTTAACTCCATTTAGTTTATCTTCAAATTGAAGCTTCCAATATAGTTCTTCAATGAAGTGGTATGTGCTATCAAATCTTGATAACACTTTAACAATCTTCTCTTTTGAAACCAATAAATTGTCCTTCAAATTTTGCAGCTCTTTAGGCCCTTGATCATAATCAGCAAAGATGCTTTTCTCTTCAAACATCAACTTTTCTGATTTGCTTTCATTGGAAAGATTTTCAAAATCAGCTTCTTTACTAACCTCTTCACTGCATAATTCTTGAATAGAAGGCCTGTCAGCAACTTCTTCAAACAAATTAGTATTTCCATCTTTACCTTTCAAGTTCTTGTACTCTTCTTGTGTGTCAATCTGAAAGGCACCCAAACCATTTTTTGACTTTAAAACATTCTTCTCTTCAACATAAGAATTCATGTTCTCATTATCCTTTGCTGTAACTTCTCCTCCAATGATCACTTCACTGCTTGCAATGCAAACTGAACTTGGAACTTCATCTAGATCAAAAGGAAATGTATCCCACTCTGGTTCATTATCATATCTTGGTGCCATCACGCCCAGATCCCAAATTTGAATGGTTTGATTGTATTGATCAACAAGAAAGAGATCATTATGCTCCTCTTGGATTGTTGACTCATTGAATGAGTCATTCCTCATTCCACTCAAACTGAAATCTTCGTCAGTAACTTCCTTCAAGAGCATAGTTTGATGATCAAGCTCAATACCACCTTTTCCACCATCATCATACTGGAAATAAGAGTCATCAAAGCTAACTGCTTTGATTACTTTATCATTTTTATCTTCAACAAACCCATCATGAATAAGTATGTTGTTGATTGGTGCAGGAGCACCTACACCACAACATTTATTTTCGATCATTTGAGAACATGATGGGTTAATGTTGATGTTCTTAGGTTTATGTTTGTCTAATAAGGTCTAAAAAGACCAAACATATATAAAAAGGAGGAAGCTTGAGTTTTCTATGGGTGAAATGTTGAATTTGCATTTGGAGAATCCTTGTAGCCTTGAAGGAAAAACATGTAAAATGTAAGGGAAATGCAAGAACAGGGTCTAGAAGCCATGTTAGGGGTACATTCAAGGTGTCTAATTGGTTCTAGGTGTTGTAAAGCAACAAACTTGCATAATAATGTGTATTTAGTAAACAATGGTCTTTTAAGTCAAATGGAGGGTAAAGTAGTTAAGAGGTAGTTGTAGGCGTTGAAGGAGAACTATATTGGTTTGTAAATGTTTAAAAAACTTTTGAAAGGCACAAGGGAGGACTGTTGAAAAAGTGGTGAAAAGCATTCATCGAATAAAGGAGCAAATTTCAGTTTTTCTTGCATTATCACTGTTTTCTGAGTTTTCTTTCCTTTTGTACAGGCCGTACAAGTAGTTGTGCTTTAAATCCTTTGTATTTTGGTGGAAGATGGTGAAATATTTCTTTTGAATTCAAATTTGGGCCCAAACAATAAATTTGATTTGTATCTTGTTGATTTCCTGTGGTCTGCCTGTGACAGGGTTGTAGGGTCTCATTCTGAGTTTGTGATCATGTTTTGATGCCTCCCACCTACTGTTTGTGTTTTTTCTCGGTGGGGAGGCATAGATACATGTTAGAATAGGGATTTCACATGTATTAGATGATGAATAAATGCAGTCCTTGGTACAGTGTGAGAAAACCATGGCTGAAAGTGTCCGTTTTCTTATGAAAATGAAGGTTTCAAGTTGAGTTTTGGTGAACAATGAATAAAGATGAGTTGCTAGTGGTATAAAAGGTCTGTTCAGACCCAAAAAGAAGTGTTTGATGCTTTGGATTTTTCTGGAAGGGCTCTGTGTGGTGAATCTTGAAAAACCCTAGTTTATGTAGGGAAAAGGAGGGTTTGGTGGTACAACAAACTAGAGGCCCCTAATTTGAGTAAAGACTATGAAATCTGAGGTTAGGTGTGATAATACAACTCTTTCCAAGGAGTTTTTGTGAAAACAAAAAGGTCTAAGGGTACTTTGTTTCTAAAACAGGCCTAATCTTGTAGCCTTTTGAGCAGGGCAGTCTAGTGAAACTAGGTGTTTGGCCTAATGAACCTTGAAGAATCTGATTGGAATATTGTATTGGGTCTAAGTAGATGCCTAAATGATGTTGAGATAAGTCTTGGTGTGATCAAGTTGTGATGGGTAGTTGAGTTGCCCTGTTGTGTGTTGGGGATTGATGTCAAAGTGGCATATTTGAGAGAAGTTGTGTCAATTTGTTTCTTGGGTTTTCACCATCTGTCTACATCATTGATTTCTTCATTAGCAGCCCAATGAATACCAAAGAGGTCTTCTTGGCTACTTGTCAAAATTTTATCTTGTGAAAACTCTTGAGAGGTTTGAACAACAGCAAGAGGGGAATAATCTTTCACCAAATCCTCAACAAGAAGAGGTATAAACACATCAGAATCACCACGAACATCATCACCATGGTAATGATCATAAGCTGGTTCAAAGACACCATTAGTATATTCTTCGTCTTGCTCTTCTTCAATGAACTCATCCCACACAACAATACTTCCATCATCTTCTGTGAAGCCATTTGTCTTGAGATCTTCATCAGTTGAATCCTTATTAGGACTCAAATATTGTTGTTATGTTCTTCGTACCCAAACAATCTTCATTTTTTCCAGCCTCATGCAAGTCTATGGGTGTATTTTGAGATTCTAACTTAATCTCCTTATTTTCCAAGGTATCTTCGTCAAGTGCACTATCATTTGGAAGCAAAATGTGCACCTTGCCCGTGTCTTCTTCAACACTAGCTGACTGATTTTCCTCTTCAATTTGCTTATATGTAGGTTGCAAACCACAAATAGATACTTTTTCTTCTTCCTTTCTTGATTCTTCAACCATGGCAAGTTCTACTTCTCTTTTAATTTTTTTCTTGATGTAGTTGACCGCACCCAATTTTCCAAGTTTCACAGCTACCACACAATTCAAATATGTGTCAAAAGACACATCATTCTTAAACTCATCTGTCATGCTCTGATATTCTGCATAGAATATGGAAGCATCATGTTCACATTCCCTCTTAAACTATTCAACATATCTAATGAAGTCCATTGTGGCAACACTAATTTTTATGTTCTCCCAATAGGATGGCAGGAACTTCTGCTCTGATACCACTGAAATATGCCCCTTAATTTTTTCATGGAATTTTCACAACACAATAAACACTACGCTAATTGAATTAGCATTAGCTCCAAAATTGAAATCCAAGTTTGAATGATCTCAACGCCAAGAATGCACACTCAATCCCAAGGAAGGAGAGTTGTTGACATATGGCGAAGAAAACTAAACAATAACTGAAATGAAATTACAACTGAATGGAACTAGGTGGTGAACCAACCATGAAAAATTTGCACACTTCCACTAATTCAGTGGGGGGAAGAAATTACAAAACAAACTAATTCATCCACTGTGGTGGGCATCCACTCGTGAGTGGGGATTCACCACTTTTTAGTGGGTGAGAAAGAGAGATATAATTTGTTTATTCTCCACACTGGTGGTAAACCATCCAGGGGTTACAATGTGTGAAATTTAACACTAGTAAATGCGGAAAATAAATGACTGGAATAGTACTACTATTTACAGTCTTACAATGTGAAAATAACTGCAAAATTACAAATGTTTTACAATGGTAACAAAGCCCAATGATAGAAGATGATCTCCCACACTTATAATCTCTCTAATATTGAAAATACAAACCAAAATCTAAACAAATATAAATCCGATATGACAAACAACAAACTGAAAGTCCTGAACCAACAACCTAAGAAACATCAAAATGCTCAAATCTTCATCATACTTCAAAGATACACTTCAAAACTGAACTTACAATACCCATGAGTCAAGGCGACCAGCTCCAAGCAAGAATTAGACCCCAAAACAACCACTAAATGGATTGCACAAATCCCAAGGCAAGTTGCAAGAAGAAGTACGGCCCTAGAGAAGGTACAACCTCTCTAGAAAATCAAAGGCAACATAATAAAATTTGATCTTTTGCAATTTGAGTCGCCCATAGCATAGAATCATGTAGCATCAATACCCATAATGAAATAAAATTTTCCCAAGGAGCTGCAATAAAAAACGTCCTTCAACCATGACTAAACCAACAAGCTCCAAACTAAAAATAACATCAAAATTCTCCAACAATAAAGCTCAATATGCACTTTTGAATGAAGCACACTCCCAAATGACCATCTAGGGAACCATAGTTTCATGCCCGAAGAATGGTATAGAAAATACTAAGCTCCCCCTTAGCCGGGTTCTAAAATCAATTCAGCAACATAACTTTACAATATTTTCCAAAGATGAGAATGAATGAGCAAGGCCTCAATAAATAAGCTTCAAATGGAAAATGAAACACTCTGAATTCCAAGAAGTCAAATCACTTCAACTTCCAAAAGGGACGCGACTTCAACCATTCACTTTATTTTGAAATAATAAAATATTATTCATCTTCCCTTTTTGGCATCTATTTCAAAATGCAACAATAAAGCATTTATTAAATCATTAAATGCTCAACTTGACCCCTTAATGTCCCCTCTTTAAAACAACTTGAATTCATCAAGCCTAGGCGTGGGGTACGACTTAAAAACATGAAATTGACTAAGTATAAAACTTAGTCCAAGGAGATAACCAAAACCAACGCCAATACTGAAACTGATGGATTGCCAAAAGTAGCATGAAGACCTGAGTTGAACTGCTGATGATGCCACTACCAAAATTAGACTTACTAAAAATAGCCAATTCCAAAAATAGTAAGTTCACTTCAAAACCAATAGAAAGCTGAACTAAGTTGGAAGCAAGACTTACTAAAAGTGGAAACCCTAAATTTGCACATCTGAGTAGCCTACGGATTTTTGAAAATAGGCTAAATCCAAATGAAGAGCGTAGGGCTAAATTGGGGACATTCCAGTATACTATCTCCTTGTGGTGTGAGAAATAGAATACCGACTCTAGATCCATGTTGAGTATGGGACCCATCAAAGTATAGAGTCCATTGGTCTATTTGTTCTATCATCAAAATACTCTCATCCAGAAAATCCACTATGAGAGGTTTATGATCATCTAAGGGTGCTTCAGCCAATTGGTCTACTATAATCTATCCTTTGATAACTCTCTTAGCCACATATTCTATATGAAAATCACTTAGGATCATTACCCATTTGGCTATTTGACTTGTTAGGGCTGCCTTTGCTAGTAAGTACTTGAGTGGGTCTATCTTAGAAATTAGCTTGACCTTTCTGTTCAGGATGTAGTGTCTTAGCTTTTTTGTTGAAAACACGACTGAGAGACATGCTCTTTCAATGGGTGAGTAGTTTAGTTCATAGCCCACCAATGTTCTGCTGATATAATAGACTACCATTTCTTTATTGTTATCATCTAGTTGGGCTAAGAGAGCTCCTAGTGTTGCCTGTGTGGTAGACACGTAAAGTATCATTTCCTTTTCTGGGATAGGTGGCATGAGTACAAGAGGAGTAAGTAGGTACTCCTTAACTTGTTGGAATGCTTGATCACATCTGCCATCCCACTTGAAGGTGATGTCCTTGTGTAGGAGATGAGTGAAAGGGTGACATTTGTCTGCCAATTGTGCTATAAATTGCCTGATGGATTGCAGTTTCCCTTGTAGGCTCCTCAATTGTTTTAGTGTCTTTGGCAGAGGTATTTCCATTATTGCTTTTACTTTGGCCGGATCTACTTCAATTCCTCTTCTTGATACTATGTACCCTAATAGCTTTCTAGATGTTACCCCGAATATACATTTCTTAGGATTGAGTCTCAGATTATACTGTTCAAGACGATCAAATACCTTGGCCAGGTTTGTCAAGTGGTCTGCCATTTTGACTGATTTTTCTAGAATATCATCCACATAGTCCTCCATGATTGTGTGTAGCATATCATGAAATATTGTTGTCATTGCTCTTCAATATGTCACTCCTGCATTCTTTAGACCAAAGGGCATTACATTCCAACAGAAGGTTCCCCAAGCACAAGTAAATGTTGTTTTGTGTTGGTCATCTGGAGAGATCTTTATCTGGTTGTATCAGGAGAAACCATCCATTAAGGATCATGCCTTGCTATTAGATCTACAATCATATTGATACTCGACAATGGAAAGTCGTCCTTGGGACAAGATTTTTTCAAGTCTCTGAATTCTATGCATATCCTTATGCCCCCAATAGGTTTGGATACTGGTACTAGATTTTATATCCATTGTGGATAGTCAATGAGTCTGATGAAACCCACATCTAGTAGTTTCTTTAGCTCTACCTTTACTAGTAATGCTATTTGTGGATACATTTTTTAGAGGTTTTTCTTGATAGGCTTTGCTCTAGGCGCTACAGTTAGATGATGTACCACTAATGTTAGATCTAGTCCAGGAATGTCAGCATAGGTCCATGCAAAATTTATCTTCCGTGCGTTGATGAAAGCTGTGAAGTTGTCCTTTTCTTCTGGGTCCAGTGATGCAGCATGGTAGGTTATCTTCGGGTCCTCTACTGTGCCAACATTTATGGGTTTTGCTTCTTCTACTAGCAGTGTTGATCTTTCCTGATATTCTGATATGGGGAGATTGAATCTTCCATCCTCGGGTGCCTCTGAGAGGTTTTCACCTTTAGATGCATGCTTTATTTTTCCCTTTTTTGGATCCAATAGAGCCACAAAGTGGTTTTCTCTAGGGGATCATATTTTTATGTTCTTTCTCTCATTTTTGTGACTAAAAGATTCAATCTCTCCACCAAAGTATGCCTCCTGTTCAAGTTCCATGATGAATACCACTTTTTGGTCTCCTACTGGTATGTATGTTCGAAGTCCCATGAACTCTGCGATTGCCTCATCATTTTGGAATTGATCCAGAACAAGTGTATATTATTGTTGATCCCAATCTATGAGTTGTGGGTACTTGAGTGGGAGGTTATCATCTTGATCCACAAAGCCTAAGGGAGTGGATGAAAGGGTCAGTATGTCTTGGGTGTCTTTTTCCCACTGAATGTCTAGGTCATCATTACTAGAAGTGGGAGAATCATATCCGGTGATGAAGGAAGGGGAATCCCACTCGTATTCATTAGAGTTTGTACTAGAATTGTAGTAGATGTTGGGAATGGTTTGAATATGTTGGAGAGGGAATCTATCAATACTAAAGTTATCAAATAAGTCTTCAATGGGTAAATCATTGTCTAAGGTATGATAGGTATCCAGTGCCTTAATGCTAGTAGAATTTTCTAGCTTCTTCCAAGAGGTTAGTCTAGTTTTTGGAATAACCACATCCTTTGGTTTATAACCTAGCCCCATATTCTTCTTCCTTTGTTCTACTATAATAGGCTCTGACCGACCTTGTTTGTGTAGCCCCAAGCCACCTTTTCCATTATATCCCATCTATTTAACTAATTGATAACCTCTAGTAGTAGGGTCAAAATTGGGTTGCGGCTTTTCTAGTTCTTCTGGGTCCTCCTTGTAGATCATAGATAAAAGTCCTCAAATATTTCTTCATCTTGCATGTCTCCCCACCTAGTGAAGATAGTGGGCTTGGAAATTATTTGTACTATCTTGAACTCTTTTGGAACTCCATATACTCTGGGTGTTGGCAGAAGCATGCCGATGCAGAATGCTTGGTTGAAATAGTAATTCCCATTACCCTTGTCAAGTACCTGAATCTTGGCTTCCATTTTTGGTTGGTCACTTGAGGTGTTCTTGGTTGAGGTGGATGGAAGTGTTGAAGGGTCAATATAAGAAAAGGAGTGGAATGCTATGTCATTGCTAGGAACACGTTGGATCTTATTGTATTTCTCCTCTAATTTGGCATAGAAATGAAAAGGCTTAGGATCGACATATAGTGTTACCTCTTTTCCTTCATGAGGAAACTTTAGGAATTGATGAAAAGTGGAAGGGACTGCTTGTAAGGCATGGATCCAAGGGCATCCCAGGAGGAGATTGTATGGAAGCTCAAGGTCTAGTACTTGACAAGTGGTTTCTGTTAGGGCTGGCCCTATCTGCATTAGTAACCTGACTGTTCCTTCAGAATTTATTTCTAGATCATCGTAGGCCCTTATTGTGATACTCTTTCCTTTGTCAATCACATCGTCAGAATACCCCAACAGTTTGAAATTTTTTAAGGTACAAATGTTTAAACTTGCACCATTATCTATCAATACCCGTTTGACCATGGTGTTATGAACACCAACCTCTATGTAGAGGGCTTGGTTATGGAATGTTCTTTGGGGTAGATCTTTCTCAGAAAAGATTAAGTGATTACTTTGTGTGATTTTACCAACCATAGCTTGGAAATAACTAGGATTGAGGTCATTAGGGACTACTATTTCCAATTCCTTTTCAAGTATTTCCCTATAGGAAGGTGATAATTTTAACAACTCCAAGATTGAGATTAGGGCAGGTGTTTTCTTTAATTGTTCCACAATACTATAGTCATTTGGTGACTTGATTCCAGGTTTGGGTGGTACTCCTTGAATTGTAACTCTTCCTTGACGGGTGGTTATGTTACAGTTATTGTCTCCACCTCATAGAGTTACTACGTTTGCCCTATTATCATCAACTTGTGAGAGGATTCCTAAAATTGTGTCGCCATATGTGTAATTGGTGTTATGGTACTCTTGTTTCTTTCCTTTGTCATTCCCTTTGGCATGGTTTGAGATTGGGTTTGAGTATATTTGTAGGTCCTTATTCCCAGGATAATGTTCGACATCTACCTCCCCTTTGTCTATTAAATCTTGGATAAGGTGCTTGAGTCTCATGCAGTTGTTTTTGGTGTGTCCTTTGATCATATGGAAGTCACACAAGTCATCATTATACCACGATGTTTTGAAACTAGGTTCCTCATAGTTTGGACGATCATTAGTTTTGAGGAGGTTTTGTTGCACTAGTTTGCGCATGACTGTTTTTAGTGATTCACCTAGTATTGTGAATTGCCTTCTTGGTTGATCATACTGCCTTTGTTCTCCTCCTTGATTCACTTGTGGGTTCACAAGCTCATTGTTCTTGGGATAGGTATTTTGGTTATTTTGTGCATTGTTTGGGATATAGCTTGTTTGTGCTACCTGTGGTTTGGTTTGAACTGTGTTCTATGACCGCCATAGTGTTCTAGCATCGACCACTCCATCGTTTGTGATGTTTTTATTTTTAGCCTAGACTTTAGGTTTCTCATTTGAAATAGACAGACTGTCTTTTGAGCTATGTATTTTAAGGGCACCTCTTGCAATGAGGGATCTCTCAATATTCAATCTCTTCTCAATGGTTTCTTCAAAGTCTACCAGACATAACATTGTGAGCCGATAATTAATCTCAAGTAAGACGTTGGTAATGAATATTTCTACCAATTCCTTATCGGGAATGGGCCATTTACATCTACTAGCCTTGTGTCTCCATCGTTGTAGGTAGGAGATAAAATATTCTCATTGATTCTGTTTGATCGTGGATAATCTTGTGATGGTGACATCTTGTTCAATGTTGAAGGAGAAGTGACTTATGAATTTGTTAGACAACTCATCAAAGGTTTTGATTGTTGGTGTCAAACAGGTGAACCACTCCATAGCATGGCCCGTAAGGCTATTTGGAAATAGTCTCATGAGGTATGAGTCATTGTGTCGTACTTCCATGCATGATACAAAGAAATCCCATATATGCTCTACTGGGTCTCCTCTTCCTTTGTATTTGTTGTCAAACCTAGGTATTTCAAAATTCTTCGGAAAGGGTATTGTAGTAACAAATTGATCAAACGAGAATGGGCATATCTCTTGGATAGTATAGGTTTTCTTTTTTTTCCCAGCTTGCATGCCTGCTTCTTGTTGGGTGATGACCTCTAGCTTCATTTCCATGTCCGTTTTTGGCATGTCTATTTGTGAGTTCTATGTATATTAACCTTGTTTTCTCACTATGTTTGGGTCGTATATCGGATATTGTGAAGATATGAGACCTTGGTAACTATTTTGGGCGTATACTGGGTTAGGTCCTTGATGGGTGTAAGGAGGGTTAGCTCCTTGTTGCTGAGATGAAGTGTATTGAAGGTTACCCTGTTGGTGCATTATCAGGACACCTTGTTGGTAGGACGACTGAGGAAGGGCGCTCTGTGGTACACCTTGTTGTTGGGAAGGACTAAACTGAAGGTTACCTTGTTGATGCATTATCGGGACACCTTGTTGGTAGGACGATTGGGGAAGTGCTCTGTGGCACACCTTGTTGTTGGGTAGGACTAAATTGAAGGTTACCTTGTTGATGTGTTGTTGGGACACCCTGTTGGTAGGATGATTAGGGAAGGGCGCTTTGTGGCACACCTTACTATTGGGCAAGACTAAATTGAAGGTTACCCTATTGATGTGTTATTGGGACACCTTGTTGGTAGGATGATTGGGGAAGGGTATTGTGTCACACCTTGCTATTGGGTAGGACTAAATTTAAGGTTACCATGTTGATGCATTATTAGGACACCTTGTTGGTAGGACGATTGGGGAAGGGCGCTCCGTGGCACACCTTGCTGCTGGGCAGGACTAAATTGAAGGTTACCCTATTGATGTGTTATCGAGACACCTTGTTGGTAGGATGACTGGGGAAGGGTGTTGTGTGGCACACCTTGTGGTTGGTATTGCTGGTTCAAAAGGGGACCATATGGTCCACTTTGTTGGTGGTACTGATTGTTTGGAGGGGGACCTTGTGTTTTGCCCTGTTGAAGGTATTGATTGTTTTGGGATGGGCCAATGTTTGAGGTATTCTTAGGTATATACTATCTAGGATGAGGATTTTTGTTTGGTGGTTCATATTGTGATGGTCCTCCTTGATATAGTTGTGCTATTGTTGCTTGTTCAACCCGAGTTGGTCTTTTGAATAAAGGGTTCTCTTTGGGTTGACCCCTATTTTGTGAGAACACAGGTGACATGTTTGGAATTTCTAGAGGTTTAGTTATTTGTCTTACAATTGAGTTATCCCCTAAGGGAATAAGGTTGGCATCCTTGAGAGCTTCTACATTGAAATCCACCAATAATTTAGCACCACTTTGTGCTCACTTGAAGAAATAGGAGTTTGGATCTTTTGTCAACAGCCTGTCCATTAGTTTAAGAACATTGGGGTTGTTGGAATGTTTGAACAATTCATCCTGATTTATTTCTTCCTCTGTGTCTACCTCCTCTATAATTACTTTGTTTGGGTCTTGGTTGTTTTGTTCAATTACCTCCTTCTGTTTGTGATTTAGTTCTTCTTCACTGAAGGTGTTTCTATACATTGGCCTCTTTTGTGGTGTTTCAAGATCAGCTGGCCTATAGCCCCAAGGGATACTTTCATCATTTATGGCAGTGTTGGTTTTGTTTCCTTCCATTTTCTTTCTGTGTTGTGACCTCATGGTTGTCATAAACAATTACCAAGCTTTTGTGATTATTTTTCTGATTCATATTCTCTAGAAAAGTCATGGCCTATTGGTGCAAAGTGAAAATAGAAGTGATCTAGCCAGTTTTGACAGTTGTGATATCTCCTTGAAAAGAAACCTTTGGCAAAAAAAATTGTAGGGCGATTCTTTGAGATCCTAAGTATAGATTTTCGTTTGAGGATATTTCTCTTGCCAGACCTAAGGATCTTTTGCATGCCAAAAAGCATGAGGGATGTATATTTATTGCCACACAGGTGGTGGTAAGATAGACCTTCCGGCTGCTAGGTCTTCCTTTTCTTCTTCTTAATCTAAGATGATGGATGCAGTGAGAAATTGGTGGGGTGTTTCATTTTTTCTCAAAAGTGAACGTTCTCAAACTGATGATGATGTCAGTTTGGGCACCTTCAATATGTGTGTTACCTGGTTGAAATATCGGTGTTGCAAGTCCTAGTTGTTGAATAGGAGTTGTGGGTCTCCAAATGGTCATAAGGTATGTTGTGTGGTGGTTTATGGTGTTCAATACCCTATCATAAGGTCACTCAATACCTATTGCCACACAGGAGGTAGTAATATGGGTCTTCTAATTGCTATGTTTGCTTTTTCTTCCTCCTTGTTTAAGATGATTGATGCGGTGAGAAATTGGTGGGGTGTTTCATTTTTCTCAAAAATGAATGTTCTCAAACTGCTTATGATGTTAGTTTGGGCACCTTCAATATGCATGAGACTAGGTTGAATAATAGGTGCTACAACGCCTGGTTGTTGAACGAGAGTTGTGGGTTGCCAAATGGTCATAAGGTGTGGTAGTATGGGGTGGTTTGCTATGAAACTCAAAAACCCTAAAGTTTGAGTGTTGTTTTGGAATATGGCTACTTTTTGGAAATCAAAATGTTGAGGAACTAGGATCGATATTCCACTTCCTAGTCTAGAGGATATGTTGTGGGAAAGATACTTGAACTATCTATGAGTTCCAAGTAACTGTTGATATCATAGACTTTTTGAGTGGAGGAATGATCCTAACGTTTTTTTGGATTTTGATTTAAAATAAGTAGTATGGGAATAATGGGTAAGAGATTTTATGACCAATCTGATTTTCCAAGTGTCTTGTTCAAGTAATGACCTTATAAGCAACTTCAGTTTATTTTTCCCCTAAGTGTTTAGCAAAAATGTTGTGAGTTGGAATGGAAGTTCGTAACCTCTGTGTGTTTGTTTCCTTTTTGTTCTTGAGTATGGAAAATGATATAATAGCACTGGACTAACTCAAAAGCATGGACTTTATGTGACCTAAATGTCTATAGCTCAAGTTGTGAAATCACAACACCCAAGCCATAATTACCAAAGTGTTTACTTTGATCAATGCAACCTGAAAATAAAAACTGAAATGTTCAGAAACCTTTAAGGACAAATCCTTTCAAGGAGTGCAAACATAGGGCTTCTTTCACAAGTATACACTAACTCAAAGGGTTTGTGGTTTGACCATCATGTTCGATGTTTGTTTTGATGTATTCTTTTTTTCTTTAAATAAAACTTAGAATTTGATGTCACA
The DNA here is from genome assembly GCA_007258455.2 of Sequoia sempervirens. Lineage (NCBI taxonomy): Eukaryota > Viridiplantae > Streptophyta > Pinopsida > Cupressales > Cupressaceae > Sequoia > Sequoia sempervirens. The sequence goes on along the minus strand of VDFB02000011.1, from coordinate 1,999,785 downwards.
ATTGTTTTTGAATGTAATTGGGCAAGTTTTAACATTAACAAGCAATTACAACCCTAGTGGAGAGAAACCATCCTCTTAGGTGGGTCTGCCTCATGCTCCGAAGAGATGATTTTACATGCAACTTATGGCATGGCCCTGTAGTCGGGCTTGGCAAGTAACTTCTTAGAAGTAAATTCCAATGCACCACTTTCAAAGAGTGTTTTGGATAATAGGGTGGCTTCTAAGACAATTGGCTCCTAGTCATGTTCTAGGGATATTATTTTTGGGCACCTACACATGTGGCATTTTGTTCAATTAAGAACCTTCCAACTCTTTTGGGTTTTTACGCATCACAAGGATACTGAGGAAGAATACATCGGTATAGGACATCCACACCTGATGACTGATGAAATTTCCTCACACTCACAAAATATTTATATAGTGGTTCAGAATGAAAGTACTGCTTGGGTTGCTTATGAGTTCTCTAGCGCAGGATGTGTCTCAATAGGAAGGCCCTCTAAGAAGGTATGCTTGAAAAGAAAGGTGCAAAGCTCAAAATATCCTCGCTCACCCAAGATCACCAAAAGGTGAGGGGAGAAGACAAATATTTAGCTTTTCCAATCAATGAATACATGACATATAATTCATAGCAAATTGATTCATTTTAAAGACCTCGAGCAGTGTTATCCCCAAGAATATGTGAGTAACAAAAATGAAATGTTCTTTTTATTTTTGCACCAATTGAAGTGTTCAGGATATCAAATAGTTAAGATAGCAATGGTGTGAAAACAATCAAAAAAACATTTTGTTCATTTTAAACCCCAAAGTTGAAGTGCTTTTAAGAAAATTAGGCCTCGTCATTAATTGGTCAACAAAAATGTAAATCGTACGTGCATCAACAAAATGAAAAACATTTGCGCTCTTTTTATGCACCAAATTTAAAGGTTCCTAATTATGAAAACATGAAATGTGTTCATTTTTAGAGTCCAAAATTGAACTGTTTTATGTTCTTTTTATGAGCACCAAAAGAGAATTCCTACTTTAAAAAAGCTTCAAATGGTTTATTTTAACAACACCAAGTTTGAAATGTGAGAGTTGTTGTTGTTCTTTTTAGAGCACCGGAAGGAGATTCCTACTTTAGAAAGCTTCAAAATGTTTATTTTAACAACACCAAATTTGAAATATGAGAGTTGTTCATTTTAGAGCACCAAAGGGAAATTCCTACTTTAGAAAGCTTCAAAAATGTTTATTTTAACAACACCAAATTTGAAATGTGAGAGTTGTGTTGTTCATTTTAGAGCACCAAAAGAAGATTCCTACTTTAGAAAGCTTCAAAATGTTCATTTTAACAAGACCAAATTTGAAATATGAGAGTTTTTGTTCATTTTAAATCACCAAAGGTAAATTCCTAATTTAATAAAAAAATTATTTGGTGGCTTCAAAGATCTTGGACTGATCGTCTTCTCTGCACAAAACAAGTTAGTATTTTTCAAAATCCTGCATAGAAATCCATTAATTCATGCAAAACAACCAAAATGTTAGCAAGAAAGGTCATTACAATAGTGCATGATCTATCCACTTGTCTTCTAGAGGAAATGCTTAGAAGAAAAATCAAAAGCTCAGATTTTTTTTTGCAAAAGCTCAGATTTTCCGTACAGGTGCAAACCCATAAAGAAGCAAAAGCATGCTTTTTGGAGCAAAAGCACTAATCTTGGAGAAAAGGCGAGCTTCCCATGGAAAAAGCACTGATTTTGTGGTAAATGCTTAAAATTCTTGATAGTCAAAAGCGAGCTTTTGCTGGGCAGTTCATGAAACGTCTCCAGAAGGCTCCTGGAATCCTATGGATTCAAATTTGCTCATAAAAATGTTAGTAAGGAGGACCTAGGTCCCACTAGGCATGCTAGAATGTGTGAGGGGGAAGGAATCCATCAGGAAAAATGATGCGAAATCAAGATCAAATGCAAGATTGAAATCAGAAAACTATTTAATTCAAAAACACTTAATCTATCATATTCCATCACTCATGAAATGTGCAAATCTAAGCTATTTGAATGAAATGAGATCCTAAGATATTCAAAACAAATTCAAATAAACAAAAGAAGAGTTTACCATCCCATGTTAGAGTGTATTTGCATGATGTTGGGTTATTCGTATCACTACAAAGCCTCCATTGCTTATGTGCAAAAGCTTGATGAACGATGCTTGGTTGATCAAAAAGGTTGAATCTCTATCAATGGTGATTGCGACAACACTTCATTGCATAAGGTAAGTTGAAATTCTAATCTATATTTGTGAGGAGAGTGGCTTGTTTTATAGGAAAAGCAATTTTGAACCAACGGTCAAGATCGTGTTGGAGAATATCCAGATCAATGGTCAAAATGAGTTGAGATGATTTAGACATGAGGAGATTGTGCAAAGTTGATTGCATAATTAGGGTGATTGAAGAATAGACTGGCTAGTTAGGATTTTGATTGCTTAATTAGCAATTGATTGATCAGTTAGGGTTTAGTTAGGAATTAGATGGTTGAGTTAGCAAAATAGATTGCTTAGTTAGCAATCCATGATTTTCTCAATCAAAAAGTGGGTGAGGAATATTAATTAATTAATTCCATTCTTATTTGATTTTGATTTTTGATAATTTGAATAGTTTGATTTATTTATTCAAAATTTGGAGGGAAAATGTAATAATTAAATTATTATGATTTAATAATTCAATTAATTTTGAGGAATAAGGTGAATTAGTGACATAATCAAATAATCGGTGTCATTTGACTAATCAGGACGAAACAAGATTAAATTAGGACTTTATTAAATAAATGTAATTTATTTAAATAGTCGAAATGATGAAATGTGAATTAATCAAATAACGTTGTATTATTTGATTAATAGTAAAATTAGGGTTTTCAAGACTTTATTAAATAAACGGTATTTATTTAATCTGTCAAAAATGATGAAAAAGTTAATTAATTAAATAATGTTGTATTATTTAATTAATAGAGGAAATAGGGTTTCAAATGTCATTCGATGCATTGTAAGATGTCGTGGGATGATTCTGAGATGATTCGAGATGTTTCTGAGATGTTCTAAGTTGATTCTGAGATGTTCTGAGATGTTTCGGGTTGATTTAGAGTCATTATGAGTTTATTCAGAGTCGTTCTAAGATGTTTTGAGTTGATTCAGAGTTTATTTGAGTTGATTTAGAGTTATTATGAGATGTTCTGAGTTGATTCAGAGTCATCATGAATTGATTCAAAGTCATTCTGAGACGTTTCGAGTTCATTTAGAGTCATTCTGAGTCGTTTTGGGTTGATTCTAAGTTGTTTCAAGATATTCTAAATTTGTGATAAGTGTTAAGTCAATTTTATATGTCTACACTATCCTTTAATCCATGAAATTTTTTAGCAATGTCAAGAGGACTCAGAATGATCTCCACATGACAAGAAGAAGTCACATTGAAATGAGAGGCCCAATGGAATGGGAATTTGAAATTGAAATTATGTACAAATACGTTGAGGTTATAACAAGACCACTTATTAAAGTTGTGCATGGCCCAACCAATCTTAACCATTGACCTGAGGCACTTCCCATCACCTCTCATAATTAGCTTCGTAGCCACCTCCTTCGCCCAATTTTTTAAATGTTGCCACATATTTAACACCTCATCATCCTTCTTTGTCCACATCACCCAAAGTGAAATTATGTGGACAACCCATAAAGCCATAAAAGAAGCATAATTAGTTATCACCATGGGTAACAATGGTGCCATGTTCCTTAAATATGATACCTTGTATCTGTTGGAAAATGTGCCTCAATCTCACAGGCTAAATCCTCTGAGAAAGCATGGTCGCTGTGACATTCATAGTGTCTGGCCGACTAACAGTTCAGTAATCTTGTGTTTTGCTCATGTCGCTATGACTTTGATTTTGTCTTGTCGAATGGACCTATCGCTATGACTTGGTGCATTCGCTATAACCCTTTGCAGAGTGGAAATTTCTCGGTGACAAAAGGGTTTGTTATCGGGTGCTTAGCAGATGTCGGTGTGACTTATGGCGACTGGAGTCATCGGTGTAACCTGTTTGCTTCAATATGAAGTCTTAGCGATGGAGGGTTGTCTCACCGATATGTTTTCTCCTAGAGCCGTCGGGGTAACTCAAGTGTGTCGGTATGTGGTCCTAGCGACAGGGAGATGTCTCACCGATTGTAGTCATCGGGGTGACTTGAACATTCAGGAAGATCTCTTGGCGATTAGGAGATGTCTGGACGACTGAATACACTCAAAGTAACTCAAAGGGTATCGACATGAAGTCTTGGCGATATGTAAAGTCTTGCCAACTTTGCTCGTGGTCATCGGGGAAACTCATATGTATCGGAATGATGTCTCAGCGACGATATGAAATCTTGCCGATATCGGCATGACCTTTGGTCTGTCTGGCCGATGTGGAAATTGGCATGACTTGTTCCTATCGGCATGTAGTCTTGGCGACTAGGAGATGTCTCGCCGATTGGAGTCATCAGTATGAATTGAAGGCTTCGCTATGAAGTCTTGGTGATGGGCATTTGTCTCACCGATGGTGTGGGATGCATTCAGCGTGACTCTTGGCGAAAGGTGAGCTCGGGGTAACCTAGAGACTTCAGCGTGAAGTCTTGGCGATAGGTGTTGGTCTCGCCGATGGGGATGCAACTGAAGTCATCGATGTAGCTCTCCACGCCCGGTGAAAGGTCTTGGCAAAGTCAAAAGTATTGCCAACTCGGCAAGACATGGGCGCTCGGTATGTGGTCTCGGCGAAAGACATAAGTCTTGCCGACTGGTGAATGCAGCACTCAGGGTGACTTAAGACCTCGGTATAAGGTCTTGGCGAAGACGATAAGTCTCGCCGACTCTTGAATGTGTTCAATATGACTCCTGAGCTCGGTGTCTTAGCGAAGATGGAATGTCTGGCCGATAGGGGACTTTGGAGTAACATGGAGGCATCGGTATTATCTCTTGGCGAAGAGCGATTGTCTTGCCGATGGGAAACCTGATATCGGTATGAATCTTGGTGACTATTTGGGTTTCAGTATGACTTGAAGACTTGATGTGAACTCCTGGCGATAGCGATAGTCTCACCGATGTGCTTGCCAAGGTTGATGTAACTTGTAAGCTTGGTGGAACCTCTTGTCGATGGAGAGGACTCTTGGTGACAATGTGTAATCAGGTCTTGTGGCATCGGGGAGACACTTCTAGTGTCTCACCGACATGCGACACAAGCTTATCATTGTTGACCGAGTGAAGACTGTCCGACGTGGTACGATGTGGAGCAATCCAAGAACAGGATGTGAACCATTGTGACCGTTTCTGTGTGGAAGGTAAAAATCTACACGAGGAAATGGAAACATCTACGTTTCGATAAGGATGTTGAGCTGGAGGTTGTTGTTTTGATAGTTATGATCTTGAACCGATTCACAGAGTCGTATGAGAATGAATGTACAAGAATGCATTGGACATTCTGTAGTGAATGAGGCTGACGGGCTGATAAGCCAAGGAGCTAAAGAGCCGAGAGTGAGAGAGAGAACGATAGAGTGAGGACCAAGTGGCTGGCCGAAAGGCCGAAGCCATGAGGTTGAAGCAGAGGAAGAGAAAGGCAGTGTTATGCTGGAATCTCTCCTGATCTCTCTGGGGGTGTTTGCTACCAATTGTATCCAGATGAACAAGATGTAATCTCTGAAAAGGCTAAGAGCCTGAAATTGTATTGTAACCGATTTGTTGTTGAATAATACAATGGCTTGATCTTTGGAGTGTGGGGTTTTTTATCCGAAAGGATTTTCCCCACGTAAATCTTTGTGTTTTGGTTTTTTGTTTTATCTTTCATCTGTGTTGTTGATTGTTGTTGAATTCACATGTGTTTTTCTCAGAAGGATCAATGTGGGAAATAACTGTGTCTATTTCCACTTTAGGACATAGTTGAACGTGTCTTTGAGGTAACCTAATCGAAATGAAAGTTACCGAAGGCACTACTGTATGGAGTTTTCACTAGATACGCTCCCAAATTTCCTTACAAGTGGTATCAGAGCCTTCTTTTGGTTGTTGGTTCTGGATATTTCTCGTTTGAAGATTTCTTAGCTTGATGGGCTGGAAGAAATCTGGAGGTATGGACTGATGGATTGATCCTTTGATGAGTGGAAGCCTTATGGTATTCTGAGACAACATGCAGTTTGAAGGATGGTCAAGATGGAAAAAGGGAGTTGATCATGTTATGATCTATGTCTCCTAGCTGGTAGAGGTATAACTATGGAATATGTGGTGGATTTTTCAGAGTGCTTATGCTAGGTGGTGGTTCCTGGTGTTGGAAGGCATTGTTTCCTGTTAACCTCGAATGCTTGAAGGCTATGAAGTTAATCATTAGATGATTTGCAAGCTTCTGAAATAGCCTTTCTCTCTTTCTCGGATGCATGTACATGTTGGTGATTTAGAGTTGGCCTGAAAGGGGTCTGGATTCTCTTGAACTATTGTTTCCTTTCTAAGGATGTTTTGTACTTGCATGGCTTTGTGGTTTTGCAGGTTTTACATGGTTAAGCAAAAACTTGTGATCATGTGGAGTTGTTGTTAAGCTATTGTCTAGGCATTGGCCTTTTTGGGTGTTCCTAGATGAGATAGTTGTAGGTCTACATGCATGCTTGGTGCATGGTTTGAGGAGGTATGTTTTCTTCTCTACATGGGAGTGTTGGTAAGTGATTTGTCACTCAGCATTCTTGTGGTGGTGTTCCTTGATTATGGGGCTCGTTGTGGACATGTTTGGCAAGTCAGATCTGGTGTAATTTGGTGTTTGAGTCATGTTGTTTATGTGGTTATTCTCTTTGATATCTCAGTGATGCAGTTTCCAATGCAATGATGGGTTTGCACGTTTCTGTTGAATGGATCTACAGGTTGTGCAATGTTGTGGGCTGTCTTTACCTACATGTTTGCTATGAGACAACTCGGATGTGGACTGTCTATATCCACGAGGTTGATTCATTGTTGGTACAAACTTGTAAGCTGGCCTTGTCTGTGGTCACTTGTGCATTGGTGTGATTGTTTTGAGATGATAGGAAGGATATTCTTGAGTACCTGAATAGTCAGTTAAGGGAGCCTGTAGAAGGTGGTCATGATGCTTGGAGAGCTCGGGTGTCACTTTTCAGTGGGAGCTCTAGCAGTGACTGTGGTTTCATCACATGGTGGTGAATGGTCTTCTTTAGTGTTGTAGAATGGTTCTTTCTCTTTTGCATGGACATTACTTGAAGATGTGCAACATCTTGGAACCATGGAGGACGCTTGGAGTCTTTGGCTAAGGTGTTGGTGGTGCTTGACAGGTGATGTTGGTTTTAAGTCCATTTGCTTTATGTCATGGTATACTCTTGGTGCACTGTAGTTTTGGCATTTTTCATTGTACTTGAGACAATGGTGAAGTCACTTGGAGCATGGTATCTCTTAAGGGGATGTGTAGATCATGATTTCATGATAAGTTCCTGATTCAGCTGATTAGAACTTTGACAATGGTCTGGAAATTATTTTTGTATTGAGTGCTTTGATTACTTGCTTGATACTTCGTGTTAGTGCAATAATGCAGTTGAAGTTTAGCATGAGATGATCAGTTGCTAGTACTCATGGATACATGAAGAATAAGGTGAGGTTGTTTTTCTCTTATGAGAGATGTGTTGCTGCTTGTTACTTTTGTTAAAATTGTTCAGCAGAAAGTTCGAGAAGCCTTCACCTTGGTTGAACGTGAGTTCAATAAGAGACCTATGAGGAGATTGCTCTTGGATTAGTCATGATGACTTGCATATCCTAAAAGGAGTATTCTTGTTCTCACTCTTGGTCTACTCGGCAGCTTATCTGAAAGGTATTTGGCCCATTATATTTTTCAGATATGTTTTATTAAGTTTACTTTCATGATATGGATCTTGAATTACTGTTTAATGATTCTAGAAGATTCATAGTGGAAGTTGTATAGTTTCTTTAATCTCCTTGTTACTAATGAGAATTGGTAGGAGATGTTGTATGGGATGATTTCCTGAAATGGGGAATGAACTAGCTTGATCTTCTTAGAGATGCTTTCATCCATGTTGTTTGTTAAATTGGTTTGATCTCGGTGATTGAACGGATGGATGTTGTTAAGGTTTCTTTATGGGATGTGAAGAAGATCATTCTTGACACAGCTGGCTATTAGAAGTGTACATAGAAGGATGTTCTACAAGAAGATGATGTGCAGTGTTTCTCTCTGTGGCCGTGAAGGTTTGTGGTGAGAGTTCTTGTGGCAGGTTGTTGCAAGTTGTGCATATCATTGTGGATATTTCCTTGGTACTACATGGTTACATTTTCTATGTGTTGGTATTGGTAGACTTGTTGATGCATTTGATCTTTTAGATCTGGATTACTTTGGCAGTGGGAGTTCCTGTATGTGTCTTGTCTTCTTCAACTGATTGACACTAGAACTTGTTTTTGTTGTTAATGAGTTGATTATGGTTTGGCATAAGTTTACTAATGTTGATACCTGTGAGGTATGTGTGATTGGATGGTATAGCATGAGTTGTGGGTGCTATTTTCAATCATGTGGGTTTATCAGTTGGATGGGAGCAGTCTTTCTGATTGTTGTTCTAACTGGTATTATTTATCTAGAGGATGACTTCACTGTTGTGTTCTGTTTGAAGCTTTGATGTTGATATTGCTTCTGTATAGCATTTGAACACAGTGAAGTGGTAGCAGTATCTTGGTGGTGAGATCGCTGGAATCTTTTGCTTGTGTTTGTTGGAATGGTGCTTATTCACCTTGGCTTGTATCTTTCTTCCACATGTGCCATGTTGGAAGATGACAGGATTGTTGCCTGGATGGTGGACATCTTGGATGTTGGAGCTGATTTCTTGATGAAGCATGAGAGCATGTTTGAGGTCTATGTGGTTTCCTGGATGGTTGTGATCAGTTGCTTCGTTGGTCAGTGAGTTGCAGTTGGATACCTAGTCTTTGTTGCAGATTGTCTTGCCGACTGTTATATGTTGAATCATGTTGATTGGGTGTCTTGAGTATTGCGGGGTTTGAACTGGTGGAGCTAGTGTGATCTTAGTTCCTGGTTGCTTTGAAGGTGCCTGTGTGATCTTTGTCAAGTGGGAGATTGTTGAAAATGTGCCTCAATCTCACAGGCTAAATCCTTTGAGAAAGCATGGTTGTTGTGACATTCATGGTGTCTGGCCGACTGACAATTCAGTAATCTTGTGTTTTGCTCATGTTGTTGTGACTTTGATTCTGTCTTGCCGAATGGACCTATCGCTATGACTTGGTGCATTTGTTGTAACCCTTTACAGAGTGGAAATGTCTCGGCGATAGAAGAGTTTGTTATCAGGTGCTTAGCAGATGTCGGTGTGACCTATGGCGACTGGAGTCATCGGTGTAACCTGTTTGCTTCGATATGAAGTCTTAGCGATGGAGGGTTGTCTCACCAATATGTTTTCTCCTGGAGCCATCGGGGTAACTCAAGTGTGTCAGTATGTGGTCCTAGTGACAGGGAGATGTCTCACCGATTGTAGTCATCGAGGTGACTTGAAAATTCAGGAAGATCTCTTGGCGATTGGGAGATGTTTGGCCGACTGAATACACTCAGAGTAACTTAAAGGGTATCGGCATGAAGTCTTGGCGATATGTAAAGTCTTGTTGACTTTGCTCGTGGTCATCGGGGAAACTCATATGTATCGAAATGATGTCTCAGCGACGATAGGAAGTCTTGCCGATATCAGCATGACCTTTGGTCTATTTGGCCGATGTGGAAATCGACATGACTTGTTCCTATCAGCATGTAGTCTTGGCGACTAGGAGATGTCTTGCCGATTGGAGTCATCGGTATGACTTGAAGGCTTCGCTATGAAGTCTTGGTGACAAGAATTTGTCTCACCGACGGTGTGGGATGCGTTCGGCGTGACTCTTGGCGAAAGGTGAGCTCGGGGTAACCTGGAGACTTCGACGTGAAGTCTTGGCGACAGGTGTTGGTCTCGCCGACGGGGATGCAACTGAAGTCATCGGTGTAGCTCTCTGCGCCCAGTGAAAGGTCTTGGGGAAGTCAAAAGTCTTGCCGACTCAGCAAGACATGGGCGCTCGGTATGTGGTCTCGGTGAAAGACATAAGTCTTGCCGACTGGTGAATGCAGCGCTCAGGGTGACTTAAGACCTTGGTATAAGGTCTTGGCGAAGACGATAAGTCTCGCCGACTCTTGAATGTGTTCGATATGACTCTTGAGCTCGGTGTCTTAGCGAAGATGGAATGTTTGGACGATAGGGGACTTCAGAGTAACATGGAGGCATCGGTATTATCTCTTGGCAAAGAGTGATTGTCTTGCCGATGGGAAACCTTATATCGGTATGACTCTCGGTGACTATTTGGGTTTCGGTATGACTTGAAGACTCGATGTGAACTCCTGGCGATAGCGATAGTCTCACCGATGTGCTTGCTGAGGTTGATGTAACTTGTAAGCTCGGTGGAACCTCTTATCGATGGAGAGGACTCTTGGCGACAATGTGTAATCAGGTCTTGTGGCATCAGGGAGACACTTCTAGTGTCTCACCGACATGCGACACAAGCTGATCACTATTGACCGAGTGAAGACTGTCCGACGTGGTACGATCTGGAGCAATCCGAGAACAGGATGTGAACCGTTGCAACCATTTCTATGTGGAAGGGAAAAATCTACATGAGGAAATGGAAACATCTACGTTTCGATAAGGATGCTGAGCTGGAGGTTGTTGTTTTGATAGTTATGATCTTGAACTGATTCACAGAGCCGTATGAGAACAAATGTACAAGAATGCATTAGACGTTCTGTAGTGAATGAGGCTAACGGGCTGATAAGCCAAGGAGCTGAAGAGCCGAGAGCGAGAGAGAGAACGATAGAGTGAGGACCAAGTGGCTAGTCGAAAGGTCGAAGCCATGAGGTCGAAGCAGAGGAAGAGAAAGGCAGTGTTATGCTGGAATCTCTCCTAATCTCTCTAGGGGTGTTTGCTACCAGTTGTATCCAAATGAACAAGATGTAATCTCTAAAAAGGCTAAGAGCCTGAAATTGTATTGTAACCGATTTGTTGCTAAATAATACAATGGCTCGATCTTTGGAGTGTGGGGTTTTTTATCCGAAAGTATTTTCCCCACGTAAATCTTTGTGTTCTGGTTTTCTGTTTTATCTTTCATCTGTGTTGTTGATTGTTGTTGAATTCACATATGTTTTTCTCAAAAGGATCAATGTGGGAAATAGCTGTGTCTGTTTTCGCTTTAGGACATAGTTGAACGTGTCTTTGAGGTAACCTAATTGAAATGAAAGTTACCGAAGGCACTACTATATGGAGTTTTCACTATATACGCTCCCAAATTTCCTTACAGTATCTTTGGTGGTAAGCTCCCATTACTCCTCCAACACCTAGAAATGCTCCAAGAGGAGCCAAGATTAGCCAGAGCATCAACAACTTGATTTCCCTCACGAAAGATGTGAGATATAATCTTCATATCAAGCTTTGAAACCAGGTGATTAATGTCTAATAGGATATCTATGGTATTCCATCCTAATAATTTGCCAAGTTTGATTGAATCCATCACCGACATGAAATCCTCTTCTATATGTTGTTTCTTTATCCCCAGAGTAACAACTAACTAAATGCCCTTTAGTAGTGCACTGGCTTCCACAGTCATGGAGGTCTGAATTTTAATGCCCCTCGAGTAACCAACTACAAATTTACCCCTGTAATCCCCGATGATACCCTCAATTCTAGCCCTACTAGGATTCCCCTTGGCTGCTCCATCAAAATTGAGTTTGTGCCACCCCCAATCTGGGGGTTTCCAAAATGTATCCCATCTAGCTTGTGCCTTGGAGTTATCAAAGGATTTTATCTCCAATTTTCTATTCCAAGCTTTCACCATCTTGATCTCCCACTTTGTAGGAGCTTTTTATGGGGTTTTCCTAGTGTAAATGAAAGCATTTTCTGAAATAATCCTTAGTTTAATTCCAAAAACCTCCTTAGGAATCATCTCAATATTCCTAAAAAATATGGTTATTTCTCTCTTTCCACAAGCACCACAAATGATGGGGGGACCTGGTTCCAAATATCTCTAGGGATAGGATGTTGGAATGGTCCAGACCAGCCCAAAATGAAGGATTTATGTCCCTACACATAGTCTAGTGGGTTCCCAGCTTTCCAAAAGCCAGATCCCAGACTTCAACAACAAACAAACAATGCAGTAATAAATGATCAACAGACTCTTCGTTGCTTTTACCTAATAAACACCTATTCAGGATTTGAAATCCCCTTTTCCTCAGGTTATCTTGAGTTAGGATCCTATTATGATAGGTTGTCCACCAAAAGAAATTGATTTTAGGAATCATGTGTCAATTCCAAACTTATCTCCAAGGTCTGTTGTGATCACCCTAGACTGACAACAAATTATAAGTTGTTCTAACAGAAAGATTACCCAGCCAATCTTCGACCCAGTAGAAATCATCCTCAAAATTAGATAGAGGTATTCTTGTCAGTGAGAGAAAATCTTACAATGAATTAGCCAACAACAACTTAGGGGATAGGGGGTAGCAAAGAAAAAATTCTTTCTAATGCCTAGCACCAAACTGACCATGAAAGTAGTCACTCACATACATACCAAACAAAAGTTGTGTAATTCACATAAGGTTGCTAAATTTAGAGTCTAATAAGGGGGAATCAAGAAACCAAGGGTCCTCCCAAAATCTAGTGTAACTACCATTCCCAAGTTTCCATTTCATTCCAGACATGAGCAACCCCTTCACTCTGCAAATGTTATTCCAAGCCAGCGAACCAGTAGGGTGATCATCTGAGAGACATTTAATCATAGGTCTGTTGCAAAGATACTTAGCATTCATGATCTTACACCAATCCTTTTTATTCCTTAACTAGTCCCATCCAACCTTAGCAAGTAAGGGTTTTTTGGTACTCTTGACATTCCTGATCCCAAGCCCACCACAAGATTTAGGTAAACTAACTTTGTCCCAGCTAACTAGAGCAAAATTCTTCTTCTCCTCAGTCCTAGACCATAAAAATCTCTTTTTTATTTTTTCAAACTTCTCAGCTATATATCTTGGGATTTTAAAGATAGAAAGGAAGTAGACAGGGATCCCTTGTAGGGAAGCAGTTAGGAGTTACAGCGTGCTAGCATGGATGAGGATGGAGCCTTTCCACCCCACAAATTTCCTTTGAATCCTTTCTAAAACCATGTTCCAAAAGGTAGGAGTGAAATCTTTGACTGTAAGGGGTAGCCCTAAACACACTGAGGGGAGAGATCCACACACATCCCAGGACAACTGCCACCCGGGCTTGGAGGGTAGGAATGTTGTTGAAGAAATAAATCATGCTTTTATTGTATTTTATACATTGGCTAGAGCAAGCAACATAATTGTTAAGGAAACTCTTCCATTTTTTGGCTTCAATCACTGAAGCCTTCCCAAAAAGGATGATGTCATCAACAAATTGTTCCTACTCAGCACATCCGCAACCATGATAAGCAAATAGGGGGAGAGAGGATCACCTTGTCTAATGCCCCTCCCAGCATTGAAGAAGCCAAAGGGGACCCCATTAACCAAGACATAATATTTCACAGTGGTTATGCACTCCATCAAGAGGTTAATCAACTTCCAGTCGAAGCCAAACTTTGATAGGACTTTGGAAATAAAGTTCGATAGCACCTTGTCATGCGCTTTTGAGATATCGAGCTTGAAGGCCATACTGGAATTGTTGCATCTATCCATGGAATGTAAAATTTTATGGGTGGTTATGGCAGCATCTAAGATATGATGACCCAAAACAAAGCCTTTTTGGGTAGGGCTTATCATTTTTTCCAACAAGGGTTTCAGACGGTTCAACAAAATTTTAAAGATCTTATGAATTGTATTGTAGAGGCTAATGGGTTGGAATTCCATCATAGAATGTGGTTTAACAACTTTGAGAACCAGGGAAATAAAGGTGTGGTTCAACCGTTTGAGGATCTTACCAGATTTGAAGAAATTATTGGCTTCCAGAACAGGGTCCCCCCAATAATAACCCAAAATATTTGAAAGAAAGTTGGGGGGAACCCATCCGAGCCTGGCACCTTATAGGCACCCATATTGAAAACAGTCTTCTAGAATTCCTCGAGAATGACAACACTAAGAATGTTATTATTATCCTCCTAGGTTAGAGAGGTAGGGAGGGGGTCTAGCAATAGATTGTCTAAAGCAGAATTGGGAACCTCGACGAGAGCCAACAAATCCCGTTGAAAGTATCTAGATGCCAAAAGCCTAATCTATGTGGGCATCTTGACCATTACCCCCTGCTCATTTTGTAGTTTTGTTATCCGATTCCTTTTCTTATGCTTTAGGGCCGAAACATAAAAAAAAGGTATTTGTGTATCCCTCCTATAGCCATTGGACTCTGGACTTCTGTTTCTAGAATATCTCCTCCTTTTTAAAGATTTGTTCCCATTCCAAAAGATCCTTTCTTTCCTAGTTACAGGTCAGCAAACTAACATCCCCCTCTTTCATCTTTTTTTGCATAACCTTTAGCTTATCCCCTAAGACTTTTCTTTTTTTGAAAGATACCCCAAACACTCTCTTTTTCCATCCCTTCACCATAGTTTTGATATGCTTGATCTTGTTAAAGATCGTAAACATGGGGGAGCCATGTTCAGGGATATTCCACCATTCAACAACTTTATTCTTGAAATACAAATAGAAATTCCATATAATTTCAAAATGGAAAAGGGTCCCACAGTGGAGAATTCATTCATGACTAACAACAGAGGGTTATGATCAGAGATAGTTCGGGGCAGGGCAAGTAGATTGGCACTGAGTAAATCCGTCCAATTATGAGAACATATAAATCTATCCAGCTTGACCTGGATCAAACCATCCCCCAAGCACCTATTGGTCCAAGTGAAGGATTGAAATGGAAGGTCAATGTCAACCAGACCAGTGTAACCCAAAAAATTTGCTAGATTAGACATATTGTCAGAGTAGTCTGTAAGCCCTCCACACTTCCCTGAAGGATACAAGGGAGAGTTGAAGTCACCAGCCACTGGCCAATGTTCCTCCCTATTATGATTTATCCAATCAGTAAGATCCTACCAAAGGGCATTCCTAGCATTCCTTTGGTTGGGAGCCTAGACATTGATGAGTGACCAAGAGCCTCCTGGGTGAGAAGTCTTGACACCTACACTATTCCGACATTGAAAAATTTCAGAACTAGTGATCCTGTTAGGATTCCACATCACAGATAGTCCACCAGATGCCCCATCAACATCACTGCATGAGAAGAGGGCACCCAAAAAAGTATACTTAGCTATATTTTCGAAGTTTGTTTTCTTCATTTTGATTTCTTGTAGTAGTATAACATCAACCTTATGTTCCATCACATAATTTTTTAGTGCCAATTTCTTGTGAGATCTATTTAGCCCCCTCACATTCCAAGATAAGACTTTCATTTTTTACCATTGTTTGAGGACACTTCCAATGTCCTTTATTTACCTATGGTTATCTCTTTTGTTGTCTCCCTGTTCCTGGTCTATCGCTGGTTGGGCCTACCAGGTTTAGAGTCACCACCCACATCATCTTTCCTTTGCTTACCCTTTTTCTTTGGGGTTTACCAAAACTCCTCCTGCATTTCTTTTTCCTGCGCCAAACCCAGAGAATCAGTCTTTACTTACTCATATTTTACTTTCAAGGCCTCCTCGTCTAGGATTTCATCCTCTTCACCACCAGTCAATACTGACTCAGTTGTTACTTCAAAACCTCTTCCTTTAGGATGTCGCCCTCTTCACCATCTTTAGCTAGCTCCTGGTTGGGGGAATGATCCCCTTGTATACCCGTCAAGGGTACACCAAGAACCACAACACCAAGCAGATCCATGGCACTAGTTGGAGTACGAACAACAAGAACCGAAACAAAGTCAGTAGAGGATAAATCCTCATCAAATTTAAGGGTATCAAAACTGACCAAAGAGTCAACAATCTTAGGGGAACTAGATTTGAACGGGGAGTCAACAATCTTAATAATTTCATCTTCGAAGGGGTAGTGATCTTCAGCAGCAGATTCACTAGGGTTGGGTACATGTTTTATCATTGACTTACAATTTGAAATTAGGTGACCAATTTTAGCACATTTTTGGCAATAGATCATGGCATTCTCATAACAAACTTGTTGAGTCCAAGAACCAAACTTAGAACAAAGCTTCACAGAAGTAGGTAGGCACTTATGCACATCGATATTGACACAAAAACGGGAAAATACTAACCTGGATTTGGTCCTATAATGGATTCTAAGGTGATGAAATGGCCCAAGGAGTCTCCAATACATTTGAATATGGATTCATCCCAATATTCCAGGGGCATACCCGACAGGCAGACCCACACTGACGTCAACTTGTTGAGATCAACAACAGGATCAAATCTCGGTTTCTAGCGGCACGGAGCCAGACTATGCTTTCCATAGACCTAGGGTCCCGAGGAGAGGATCAAGATCAAATCTTTCGAGGTCGTGAACTTAAAAAGGAAGAGCCCTCCCACTATAGCACAAACCTCCATGTTCTCTTTGAGGCACCATTTAGTAGAAGCCCATCTTCTGACCATATCCACCATGGGGCGAAAGGATAGGAATCAACCCACCACAACATTCTCCATTGAGGAGACAATCCTGTCACTAACCACTTCAGGGATAGCAAAGTTAGTACCTAAAGTAGAGATCACTTCTTCAAGGTGAGAAAAAGGAATCTTAACACTCAGACTTGTGCTTTTCAACATGTTCTTCCACCCTTTAACCACCAGGGAGACAGAGACCACATACACAATCCCACCAGATGAACCTGGATTCACGGGTGCACCAGAACCTGGAATCATGGGTGCACTAG
The DNA here is from genome assembly GCA_007258455.2 of Sequoia sempervirens. NCBI lineage: Eukaryota > Viridiplantae > Streptophyta > Pinopsida > Cupressales > Cupressaceae > Sequoia > Sequoia sempervirens. The sequence goes on along the minus strand of VDFB02000011.1, from coordinate 1,982,922 downwards.
AAATAGACAAGTTGGAAGTGGCCCCCGAGGATAAAGAGACAACATGTTTTTGGGCAAGAATCTGTCAAGGGAGGACAAGGGGGGACCGTGGGGTACCCCCAAAGCAGAGTCTACCATGCACGCAGACAGTTCAAACTCGGGCAGAGGAGAGAGAATTTAATGTTACCATAATATTTTTTTTACTATATGAATTACTATATCACTATTCAAAATTCGTATTAATTTGTATATTAAAAATCCATATTACTAGACGAATTACAAATATTATTACTAGTTATAAAAATCATATTATTCATTAATTTATCCCTAACATTTAAATTATTAAATATATTATTACTTAATTAACAATTATGAAATTGATTAGCTTCCTATCATGGGTTGAAGGTTGCTCAATCTAAAGGTTTTAGGAAGGTTTGGTTAGAGGGAGATTCGTTAAATTTTATTAATAACTTGAATTCTACTCCCTCTTGGACCGTTGGATCCCTAATCTTGGATGCGATTGAAATATTGAATTCCTTTGATGAATTTTAGATTTCACATATTTTCAGAGAGGGTAATGGTTTAGGGGATGTCTTTGCTAACATTGGTGTTAGAGTTCATAGGATTTGGGATGAGGATGATCCCTTTCCTATAGAGGCCCTTTCTTGTCTTAATAATGGTCTCCAAAAGTGCTAAGGAGGGTGTCGGCTTGATTATGACTTGTTTTCACATGAGCATGTTCATGTAGTAGATTGTCCTTTGGTGTGATCTCGACTTGGATCGTGCTTGGTTTTTTCATAATTTGAAAATCCTCCATATGGGGCAACCTTTAAGGTTAATAATTACCTTTTTCCACCTTGTCATTTTCACACGGGTTGTGGGTAATTCTTTTCCTTTGTTCTCGAGGCTTCTCATTTTCTGCAAAGTTCTCAAGCTTCTAGGTTTTGTTGCGTTTGTGATCATGGGTAGAGAAAGGAACGAGGCTGATCCATTTTCCTGTGATACCTTGAAATCCAAGTCTAAAGTGTGGGAATGGATGCAACTAGTTGGGACTATGTCGTATATTGAGAGACTCCATGGGAATGATCCGAAGGCGACAAAGTTGTTTGTTAAGGGTTGGCATAAGAGGATTATGAAGTTGGGTGGAACTGAATTTGACATAAATGAAGACCTTATTGCTAGTATCACATGCCTATCTACTGAGGGCAGGAAATTGTATAGAGACAAGGATTCCAATTCCACGCTATAGATCTTCTTTAAAGATGATGAAGGTAAGAAGCTTGAGCATGCTAAATGTGGTGGCTACTACCGTAGTTCTATCAAGGCACTTTTGGGAGATGTAGCAGAAGAACTCGTGAGGTATATAACTTTAGAAGGTCGTTGCTCAATCCTTTCTAGTTATCTTTTTTTCCTTCTAAATCATTTTAGACACAAGAAGAAATTTTATTTTCCTTTCTATTTGTTAGCGTCTTTGGAAAGTGGGATTAAGGATCACAAGCGTAATCCTAAAAATCTTGTGCTTCATCTTGGCTTAATTCTCCTCATCTCAGATTATGCCAAGTCTTATGTGGTTCCTAAGCAACCTGAGAAGGTTCCTAAATATTGTTGTTGCTGGGGAAAATATTGCTATGCCCCTTGTGTCTAGGTCTAAGAGAAAAAAGGGCTTGAAGGGTGGGAATAGAAAGAGAATAGAAAGAATGTTGTTGGCAGGTAGGATAACATGGATATGCCTAAATAGGGGATGGACATGCAGAATAGAGGGAGGGACTGTTGCTGATGAAATTGCGAGCTCTCTTCGCAAAATACAGACGCTGGTTGTTGGGGATAAAGGGAAAGAGGTGATTGATAGTCAAAACCTAAACAGTGATTCCCAAGAGGTTGAAGCAGAGGCAATGGATGTGTTCAATTTTAACCCAGAGGATCTACCTAATGTTCTGGGCTTGGCGAAGGAGGGCACTATCTCCCTATTTAGGTTGTTCAAATGGGCTTTCCATGAACTAAATATAACCAATGTAAAGGTTCGTGGGGTTGTGAGTAAATCTAGAGAATCTTCAGAGTCCTCTCTACAAGCTCAAATTAACCAGCTTTTTGATGGTTTAAAGATTGTTGCTAATGAAATGTTAAAGTTGAAGCAAATTTTGAACAAAGGATTGTGACCTTGGAAGAGAAAATTGAACGGGTTAATTTGAAGTTGGATAAGGCTATGGAAGTGACCAAATCTGCTATGAGGAATGAAGTGAAGGGTTTAACTATCCTCAATGAGAAGGCTAGGAAGTGGATGGAAGAAGCTCCAGGTGGTAAGGAAGCTGTTGGGAATAGGAAGTGGATGGAGGAAGCTTTGGTTGGTAAAGTTGCTGCTGGGAATGCTATTGGTTCGCTTGGTGTTTTGATTAAAGAGGTAAGTGAAATGGGGCCTTGTACTCGGACCCACAACAAAACTAAGATGAAAGTTGGGGTACCTTCCAAAGAGATTTTTGAAGTTATGGATGTGCATCAAAAGATAATTGAAAGCGATATGGAGGTTGCTAATATTCTAAAGAATCTGTAGTTATTGTTTATGCTCCTCCTTTTTTGGCAACTATTTTGCTTATGGTTTTCTACTTTTTGGTTGTTTGTTGATTTGTGTGGTTATCTTTTGAAACAACTTTCTTTTTTGTAAAGGGTTTTGAGGCCCCTTCAAAACCTGTCTTACCTCTAATAAAAACAATTATGAAATTGACAATTTAAAAATAAATAGTAATAAGAATTGGTGTTAAACTATCGTCTACACATATTGACATCATTTAGTGATATTCCTATTATTATTTGAATTACTAACATTAGTAATAATTGTAGTATATGTATTATCCACCAGTATTAATATTGACATTCTCATTATTAGTTTGTTTAATTGCCCTTTTAAACCATAGTAGTATAATCATTAATTATTAGACAATTAATCTAGAAGTATTAATATTATTTCACATTAATATTAATATCGATACATGACTCAACTATAAATTACATTGATTTTGATACCATTAATATGTATTCATATGGTTATAAATATTTTGCATTAATAAAAATATTAAAAAGCCTCCAGACATGTAATATTCCAGTGATAAGATAAATTAAACAAATGATATTAATAACTACATTATTTATATTAGCACTCCCTATGTTAACTTATTCTTTGATGACATATCAACATGTGTACATGAATATGTATATACATACTTTAATGTATTTATACACATATAATATCAATATTAATTTTAAACATAACCTTAATATTGACATTATTATTTTACTAATACTATGAACCTCTATAAATAATAATATATTTACTTATGCACGTATTCAAATGAGCCAGTATTACTTAACTTGACCGATTTTATTTCTTACTAATTTATCTATAGACAAGTTACACTTAAAAAAAGGTTAAAAATAATGAACGCGGTGAACTAATATTATTAATGTTATTATCATATTCAAATTTACTATTAATTTTTCATACAGAGAGTTATTTGTTGCATGTCACCATAAAAAAGAAAAACTCTATAATACAAAATAAAACCATAAAGTTTATGCAAATAAAGATGCGTTGAATTTAGATTATTATCAATGCCAATTAGCATGTCATTATTTATTAATAGCTTCCCCTTAATTTTTTAATAACAAATTTAGTTCATTTCACCCCTACGCAGCAAGACTAGATTAAAATATTTAATCTATCTTAATTTTTCGTTGCTTATGGTCAGTATAATAATAATTGATGCGGAATTATAAATTTGATTTTGTTTAAGCTTGACATCCATTTTAAAAAATTCTAGGGCACCATGATTTAGGGCTAAAAAGATACACCTAAAAGTCTTTAAAGCAATAAAAGAAAAAAGGGAAACCCTAAGTTTGTTTTCTGCATTCCTTTTGCGGAGTGTTGGACGCCGCCAGGAAGGTATCGCCTAGCACCCATCTTTGGAAGTGACCTGTAGCTGAAGATTATCTCTTGTAGCCAACAAAGTGACATAGGTTTGGCAAACGTTTTTCATTTTCTTCTTTTCCAGCGGCTAGGATACTACCGAGATCTGTTTGCTTGTAGGTGTATTACATTTTTTTCTTTGTTTAGACACTGCTCAAGAATTGTCTCCATAATGATCTCGACCCTTGAGATGTGATTATGGATTTGCTAATATACGTGGCACTGTGTAAGAAGAAGCGAAAGAGATTACGGGGCCAAGTTTAATACAACATAAACCTAATTTTTTATCTAGTTATTTATTTTGTAATTGTTGAATTTTAATATTCTCTTTCTTTGCTGATATAGATTTTTAAACTGTGAGAACAAGGGAATGAGCCACAGTGCTAGGGTTTATATTTATCTTCTATTATCTATTGGTTATATGCAAACCTAGATCTTCTGTTTGGAAGCCTTAACCATCAAATGTATAGGTATATGAATAACAACATCTCTATTTTAATAGTAATTTGCATTATCCACAAATATAAATGTAGCAGAGATTCATTAAAATATAGGAGGTAAATGATTATTGACTTGAGTTAGCAATGACAAAAAAAAAAAAATATTCATTTTTTATATTTTGTTACCAGATCTAAATTTTTTGTATAAGTCTCCCATGAGAGCCTCTTTGAATAGTGGGAAGATAAGTGAATATACTTCCCATCAGATCCTATCATCTCAGGGTAAACTTTATGAGCAGCTTAAAGGCCAACATTTATACCTTACGCATGTCGAGTATCACCAGAAATAGTAGATATGTATTTATTCTCCTATAAATCTAAATACATGATAGTTTTGGAAACATATAGTGATCTATGTTACCATTGGGCTGAGTTAAGTCTCTTGTATCATTTTCACCCAAAACTAGGTGCTTAAAAAATCTGTTACTCACATATAAAATTCATAGAATATTTGCAATACATTCTTCTTTGGTAAAACAATAAATTGTGAACTAAAATAACAAGTTTGTAGATACATGAATATTTATTTTTCTTTGGAACAACCCATAGTCTTAGATATCTTAGAAATCATCCGTAATAGGATTCTTATTTTTTTGATTTTATCATACATTTTCCAAGAGTACAGATTTAAGGTAACAACAAAAACCTTTAGCATTTGGTGAAACATGATACATAATCATTTCATGAATAATGGTGGTAAAATCTATTTGCAAAACAAAGTTACTATTTTTGTATCATGCATAACTTTTCTCATACCACACAAATAATGACATAAATATGTATTTAGAAGTTTTCCAACTATAAAGAAATTTATACATTTACACCCAACCATGCAAGGCTTTTACAATGTACCTCGTAGGGTAGTTTACTTAAATAAGAATATGCTAATTTATTTTCCTTCCTTTCACAAGGAGAACATAGACACTTCTCATCCAATAGCTCCCATCAAATATGGAAATATACGCATAGTACAACTTTCTTTCATTTCCAATAGGGTGTGCTTACCACCCAACCTTTGGTTGGAAGACCAACCACCTCTGAGCTAGGAGGTAGCCAAGCAATCGGGTATACTCAATAATCAAACCAACAAGACATTCAAAATTAAAACACACAATACAAAATACAACCATCCAAGGATTGCACATTTACATAAGTATTCTACGAGAATCCAAAAGTGGGGATTGAGGTGGACAACACTTCTATATGGGGAGATTTATTAACAAGTAGAAATGACCAAAATATTACATTTTCGTTCTTTTTTCCAACCACCCATTCACCAAAATTCCACATACTATACACCATCCATACTATCAACCTCTCAATACACCATGCCATCATAAAACAAACTTGGGTAATCATACCATTTTTAGCTTCTTCTCAAAGGAGGAATTATCTCCCCATAGAGGTTCCTACTCATTTGTATCCCCTACAAAGGATGCTCTTCCCAAATTGGGTGATTCTATCCTTATACAACTCCAATCCAAAACAAATGTAAATGCAAGAACACATAAAATGTATAAAAAAATCAACATAACAATCTCTTCCACATTTTCATACAAAATAGCAAAAAACGAAACATGCACATAAATATAATGAGGCCTACCTCAAATCCAAGCCCACAAATGGAGAAAGGTTGAAGATGAGCTCCAATATTTTACTCCTCCAAGCAATCATTTCCAAAAATCTCCCAAAGTCCAAGTTAAACTTCCCTTCCAAGACAAATCAACCAAAACCTCCCAAAAATTAGAACCCTTCCTTTAGTTTTCCAAAGGATTGAAATAGGAGTCAAGGGTTGAAATCCCTTGGAGGAGAGAGTGACACATGTAACTCTCTCATTCACTCCTATAGAAACATCTTACCACAAGTTCTCACACATAATAAGGGTCAATCCCATACCCATGGAAGTGGCAATCTCTTGGTACCCTGCGATGATGAATCAAGGTTTTCTCCAGGAGCCCTGAATTCATCCCTGGCAGCTATCACATTTGCTCTGATATGGAATTCAACTCCATTTCTTGGTAGAACAGATACCTATGTAATTGTCGCCTCTGAAGCGCCCACCCTCAATCCTCTGATAGTGGCTTCGTCATGTTGTAGTGTTGCTACAAACTTCCTTATCATGTCTTCATTATATTATGTTAATTTCAAAAAGTAGTCTAACCAGGGTGATCCCACAAAATTGGTTTACAATTACATTGAGGAAGGAAAATTGCAAAAATGCTCCCAAAACCAAAAATTTAGGATTTTATTAATAATTATGGAAATAAGATTAATGAGTGTAAAGCATGCAAAATTAAATGTGAGGACATATTGAATGCATTGGAAATCTATGTTAATTATGGAAAATTAGTATGTGTACCTATCGTCTAAGATGAACGTAACTCCACACATGTGAAGTTGTTGGAAGAGTGTCTACAACTTGATTTTAATTTGGCATTGGTTAATTGCTATGGCTGATAGAGTAAATGACAGGTTGGAATGTGTTATTTAAAGGATGTTGTATGTATGATATATGGAATGTGAAGTGATAGTTCAAATGCATGAAATTTTGAGATAGGCAACAAGGAATGGATTGATCAAGTTGCATGTAGTGATATGACAGGCTTATGGCTACATGTGTGGAAAAAGTGGAATGAATGCATATGATATACAATTAATTTGGCACAAATTTTTGAATTCTCTGGCAGGTAATTACTATAGGTACCTTCATCAATAGGTCCTAAACAAACTATGATAACTTTTATTCATGATGCTATAGGTCCCTATTGCATAGTGAAGCGATCTTCAAAAAGATTGTTGATTGTGGCATATGTGCAGTGTGTGCACGTGAAGTAGGATAAGGAATTATACCTAAGTGCTCTTAGGAGGTGAGCTATGGAGCTCATGTGTTGAGTCACTATGAGAACCAATAGTATCTACTGTTGAGTTGTTATCTTGTGGTAGTATATGTATATCAGAACCACTATTCTAACCATATTGATGCATTAGAGAAAGAATGAAATCATCTTTCTGTTTTGAACTCTTGTATATATTTAGTCTGTGTCCATTAACCAAAAGTGAAAATCTAACTGCATCTATGGTCTACAATTTGACTGCTCCATTAGGGAATACTTGTATTTCATAGGGTCCCAAACATCTAGATTGTAGCTTCCCCTTATAATCTTTGTATCTGGAATCATATAATAAATCCCAGTCACCCACATTGAATTCTTTAGTCTTTATAAATTGATCATGCCATTTAGTCCTCTATTTTTTAATTATCTTTGTGTGATGCATGGCCTCCATTCTAATTTCATCTATTCCATTCAGATTGTGTAGCCTCTCCTTCTGCGTTACTGTCAAGTCTATTTCTAGTTCCACTATTGTTCTAAGTGTCTTGTATTCAAACTCCATTGGTAGAACTACTGTTTTTCCATACACCAGTTCATAAGGTGTGAAACCTATAGTTGTTTTCCATGTTGTTCTATAAGCCCACATTGCTTCAGGTAATCTGGCTGCCCAGTCTTTCTTGTGGATTTGTAGTATTTTGGTTAGAATATTCTCAATCTCTTTGTTTGTAACCTCAACCCGCCCATTGGCTTGGGGGTGATAAGGTGTTGATTTTCTATGCCTTATTTCATATTCCTGAACTAATTTACAAATGAATTCAAAAGTGGACTGGGGACCTTGATCAGTTACAATTTCTCTAGGTACCCCATACCTAGTAAAGATGTCTTCATACAAGAACTTAACTACATTTCCATCTCTTGCAAACTGTAATGCCTTGACTTCAACCCACTTTGTTAGATAATTTGTGCAAACTAAAATATACTCTTTTTTATTAAATGTTGATGAAATTGGGTCAATGAAGTCCAACCCCCATTTATCAAATGTTGTTAGTGCCAACTATGGCTACAAAGGCATCTCATTTGTCCTTGTTGGTTTTCCCATTCTCTAAAATTTGTCACAACTCCTTGTATACTTTATTGAATCCTTATGGAGAGTTGTCCAATAGTAACATGTTAAGATCTTAAATGTTGTACTTTTGGCTGCAAAGTGATCCCCACAGGGTTCATCATGGCAAGCTTTTAGGATGTCAAATACCTCATCCTCTCTTATACACATCCTCATAATATTATCTGGACCTATATAGAATAGATAATCAGCTACCCAAGAATATGGAAAGATTTTATGCACAACTGTCTCTTTTCTCTAGGAGATAAATGTGATGGTATTTTACCTTCCACTAAGTATTTTACAATATCAACAAACCATGGTGTGTGTACATTGAGAGCAAAAAAATGCTCATCTAGAAAGAGTCATCCACAACACCTTCCTCTAGTTTTATGGGAAATCTAGACAAAAAATCTGCCACCACATTAGCTTTCCCAGGCTTATCCACTATTGTTATATCAAACTCTTGTAGTAAGAGCATCCATTTTACTAGTATACCTCCAACCAAAGGTTTGTTCATTAAGTACATTATTGCAGTATGATATGCGTGGATAGAGATTGGATATCTAGTGATGCAATGCCTAAATTTGTTAATGGCATAAACAACTACCAATATTTATTTCTCTATGACAGTGTAGTTAAGTTCTACTCCTTGTAAGTTCTTGCTGATGTAGTAGATAACATACTCCTTATTACCTTTATTTTGTCCCAATATTGATCCTATAGCAAAATCAGTAGCATTAGTGTATATGTGGAAAGGTAATGTCTAGCTTGGCCTTCTCAAGACAAGTTCTTTTGTCAAAGTTGTCTTAAGTGCTTCAAAAGAGTGTTGACATTTTGTGGTCCATTCAAACTCTATATCCTTGGTGATAAAAAAAAATAAAGGTGTTGTAATTTTGTTGAAGTCCCGAATGAATCTCCTATAGTAGCTTGCATGTCCCAAAAATCTCCTTACATCTCTTTGTTTCTGTGGCACAGGAAGTGTTGAGATGATCTCAATTTTATGGGGATCCACTTGAATTCCTTTAATTGATATAGAATTCCCTAGAAGAATCCCTTGAGTCGTCATCATAAAATATTTCTCATGACTCAACGATAGATTGTTTCTTGACATCTTTGCAAAACCTTCTCTATATTGTTGAGTGCTTCTTCATATGTTTCTCCATGACTGGTGAAGTCATCCACGTAGATTTCCATGGAATCATGAGCATTATCTAAGAAGATACTTAGCACTACCCTCTGGAAAGTGGTTGGGGCATTACATAGTCCAAAGGGAAGAACATAATATGCATATGTGCCCCAAGGGAAAATAAATTTGGTTTTATCTTGGTCCTCTAGAGCTAACTTTATTTGGTTATAGCCACTAAATCCATCTAGGAAGGAGTACTTTTTACTTGCTAGGGAATCAAGTACTTGGTCAATGAAAGGTAGTGGAAAGTGATCTTTCCTAGTGGTTATGTTTATCTCTCTATAGTCCACACATATCCTCCATTTTCCTCCTTTATTAGGGACAATAACTAAAGGTGACACCCATTGACTGTCAGAAATAGGGTAAATGGAGCCTACATCAAGTATTTTTTGTAGCTCAGTTTTAACTATTTCTCTTAAGGCAGGGTTCATTCTTCGTTGGGGTTGTTTAATTGGCTTGAAACCATCATTTATGTAGATCATATGCATGCAAAGGTCTATATCAATCCCCTTCATGTCATGGTAGTCCCATGCAAAGGTTGTTGCTTGTTCCTGCAACACAATGTTTAGGGAATTTTGTTGTTCTTCAGTTAGTCCATTGTTAACATTCAACATTTTACCTGACATGATTTCCAATGTCTTGGATGTTGATTGTATAGATGAAAGGTCAAGTCCACTAATGTTTGAGATACATTGTTGTAGCATAAGAGAATGGAAAAGTTGGGATACTTCTTCTGATGAATTTTTAGGTATAATATTATGTAGTAGATCTTGCATACATGAAAGACGATCTTGTTGTTACAGGTCCCTACTGTAATTATTCTATATGATGTGGTCAATTAAATCATACTCATCTTGATTTTTCAATAGGTGGTTGCATTGAATAGTCATGAGAGTTTGTGGGGAATAATGGTCTTCTTCATCCAAGGTAGGCCATATAGTTTGCTCTAGATTTTCATGAGGTTGGGCTGGTGGATAGAGGACCAATTTCTTGGTCACAATTCTATTTGATATTATCATGTTCCTAGACCTATAATTTATGAATGCATCAGTTATTGCTAACCATGGTCTACCTAAAATAAGTGGATATCTTACAAGGTTGGCCTTTGGCTGCACGACTATGAAATTTGCAGGATACTCCCATGAATCTAATGCTATGACTAAGTCCTCAATGATCCCTCAAGTTTCACTATTGACCTATCTACCAACTATAAAATAGTTGGTGGAGATCTAAGTTTAGTTAGTTGAAGTATTTGCATTGTCTCCTTAGTCATAACATTAATGGTTGCCCCTAAGTCAATCAAGGTGTTTTTGAGAAGGGTATCATTTATCTTAACATCCACTACTGGAATTCCAAGGTCTGTATATTTAGGGATAGTTATATTCCCTAGCATAATGTCAACAAGGTTCCCTAGGACATGAACTATTTGAGGGTCCTTCTTCTTTCTCCCTATCTTTTTAAGATAAAGGTATCTTACTATCTTGGTATAAATTGAAATATTCTTTATAGCTTGAATGAGGGGGATTTTGATACTTACATCTTTAATTTGAACTAATAGTGATAGGGAGGGGTTGGAGGAATCAATCACTGATTCCTTCTCTAGGTCTTGCTTGGAAGACCTCTAAGGTGTCTCACTCCACCAGTTTAACATATAGGACCCTCTAGTACTTAAGATCCCCTGGTCTTTCTTTTCCAACCCCAACTATCAACACAAATTCCTTCTACCAAGTCCAATCTTGGTGCAAACTTGCAACTCTATCCTTAGGCCTTAATCCATCCTAAAGGCTACAAACCTCCAATTCAAAGAATTAAACTTTGCAGGGGTGTGGAGGTGCTTCAAAGGACTTCAATCCATCCTAATATGGTTCTTGAGGGTCCTCCTAGCTCCATGTCTTGGTCGCCACCCCAAAACCCCACAGGGTCTCTGTTGCTGGCCAGCCCTAGAGCCCCACCAGGGTCTCCTTTCTCCCAGAAACCTGCTACTCGTATCAAAAGAACACCCCCACCCTTCTTTGAGGTTCTTATGGTTCATGGCCCGTCTCAAATATTTTTGAGGTTTGTCTATTCTCCAGCATAAGGCCCCAACTTGAAGCCGGTACAAACCAGGGTTTTAAGCCCTGCCGCTCAAATTTGCTGGGTATTCCCTCACAACTGCATGGACTGATGTGAGTTTCCTCTTTTGATTTTCACGTCTTGGCAAGACTCCGGGCCACCTTTTCCAAAGAAGCACCACAACTAGTGAATCTACCCCGCGAAATTATGTGCTCTCACTTCTGTGCCCTCCTAGTCGGGCACCCTTCCCAGCCCACCTAGGGTAAGACTCTTTTCCAAACAGAACCTCACCCTTTTCTAAAACCCTAAAATCCTACCTATTATACGTATACAAGATAGGCCCACCGTTCTTCAAAGGTCCAAGTATTACGAAAATGGTGGAAAGTGAATCCAATACTCCATTTTCTCAAAACTGACCGTTCGCACCGGTGCAGATAGAAACAAACTATTTAAGGAAACAAGAATGAAATTGAATAAGGAAGACTAATAAATGGAACACAATGCTTGATAAATCACTACACTACATCCTACACAAAACACAGTGCCATGGCTAATCCATTAAAAGCTCACTTCAAAGCAAAAATCAAAAAATTCACTCAAACACCCTATTTTCTTCAACTCACAAACTTCAAGCAATACCAAAAACTTCCAACCCTTTCTCCCAGTATCTTTAAATAGTTCCCCAATTAGTTATGCCCCTTGGGATTCTTCTTTGGCTGCAAGTTTTAATTGAGCATTATTTGCAAAATTGAAAGCAATTCTCCTCAAAACCCAAAACCTTATCTTGACTAATGATGCCTCATCAATGGTCAACATGACCTTCATTAGAGATAAACACCCAATCACAAATGCCACTAAGGAACAACCAAAAATGAACATGGAAAGATGACAAGTTGGCCTGAACAAATGCCAAAACATGTCCTTCAAAACAATCTAAGGCAATCTATGGGTACTCCTACACCATTCTCCCCCCTCTGCACAAACACTAAGGAATGTGGGGAGAGATCAGAGATAAATCAATACCCTGCTTCTTGAACTGGGCTTCATCCACCCATGTAGCCTCTGAGTCTGGTTTGTCCCTCCATTTGATGAGATGTTCCAAGTATTCTTTATGTCGGGTAGACTTCTTCACCCTTGACTCCAAGATTCTCTCTGCTTGTAGCTTATCTTGAGTAGGTAAGGCTATGTTGCTCACATCCTTGAAGATATCCCTGCTATTCTGATCCATGTCAGTGACTGTTCCCTTATATCTGATCAAATCAACTACATTGAACACTGGAGAGATGCCTAAATCTACAGGTAATTCCACCTTGTAGGCATTCTTCCCATATTTGGCTAATACCTTACATGGTCCCACTCTTTTCATCTTAAATTTGGTTGATATCCCCTTCTACAACCTAGATTTGTTGAGGTGGACCATAACATAGTCTCCTACTACAAATTGTAGTTCCTTTCTAGATAAATCCACCTTCTCTTTCAACTTTTGAGTAGCCTCGGTGACTGTCTTCTTCACCTACTCCTGAATCTCCTTCATGGTCTGAGAGAAATCCTTTGCATGTCCACTCCTATGCTCCATAGCTCCTAGATCCCCCTCGGAGCCTCACACACATCCTCTGGTGCATTCCATACACTATTTCAAAGGACTCTTCCCTCGTAGTCTGTTCACAATCGGCCATATACTCAAGACCAAGTCCCATATTCACATACTCAAGTTAGAATCTTGTAGAAGGTTACCTAACACTCTTACAACCACCCTACTTTCCCCAGAGCATCGGGTCTAAGGATCGTAAGCTGATCCAAAAGATAGGTTGGTACCTAATCTGCTCCATAGAGTCTTCCAAAAATGACTCATAAACTTCACATCCTTGTCTGATACAATGCTTAAAGGAAATCCATGGATCCTTACAATTTCTTTGAAAAAAAGATGAGTAAATATAGTTGGGGCATCATGAGGATTGACGATCGACGAGAATAACCTTGTTTGGTTTTGAAATCCGCACTCCTCCTGGAATTTCTGATACAAAATACACACTACTCCACATACCTCTTGACATCCCTTGGAAACTTGGGCCAATAGTAGAACCTTTGCACTAGTTCCATTGTCTTGTTGATGCCAAAATGACCACTAAGACTACCATTGTGCTTCTCTTGGATAAGATTCTCTCTCATAGAACCTTTTGGTACACACAACTGATTTCCTTTGAACAAAAGTCCACTCTGCAATGTATACTCTGAGAACTAACTATGAAAATGATTCTCAAAATCAGAACATACCTTATATGCCTCTGAGAAGTCTTCATCTTCTCCATAGAGATCCTTGAAACTCTCTATCCCAATGCTCTTTATTTGTATCTCTTGCACTGTCAGCAGCCTCCTACTTAGTGCATCTTCCACCTTGTTCAACTGTCCCTTCTTGTGCTTGATGGTAAATGTGAAAACTTGGATGTATTCCATCCATTTCAAATGTCTATTACTCAACTTCTCTTGAGTGTTGATATAGATAAGTGCCTGATTGTCAGTAAAGACTACAAACTCTTTGGGTAGAAGGTAATGCCTCCACTTCCTAAGTGACTGAACTAAAGCATACAGTTCTAGGTCATAGGTAGAATACTTTGTCTTAGCTTCATTGAGCTTTTCACTAAAAAATTCTATAGGCATGCCTTCTTGACTTAGCACTACTCCTACTACAACTCCACTGGCATCACATTCCACAGTAAACAACTTGTCAAAACTAGGTAACAAAAGTATAGGTTGAGTTGCCAGTTCTTGTTTCAGTTTCTCAAAACCTTTCTCAGCTTCTTGAGTCCACTTAAACTTAGTCTTTAAACCACCTTTGATTGTATCTAGGACTGGTGCACATATGCAACCAAAGTTCCTTATGAATTTTCTATAAAATTGAGCCAATCCATGAAAACTTCTTACCTCTATCCCTGTGGTTGGTGTAGGCCAATTTAGGATAGCTTCCATCTTGCTTGGATCCATCTTTAATGATCCTTGGGATACTACAAACCCCAAATACACAAGCTTTTGTTTAAAGAACTCACATTTCTCTAGGTTGATGGCTAACTTCTCCTCTTGCAACCTTTTAAGTACCATCTCCACATGCTTTAGATGTTCTTTTGTTGTCTTGCTAAAGATGAGTATATCATCAAGATATACCACCACAAATATCCCTGTAAAGTCTTTGAGCACTTCATTCATGAGCCTCATCAATGTGATAGGGGCATTAGAGAGGCCAAATGGCATAACTCTCCACTCATACAACCCATCATTTGTCTTAAAGGTTGTTTTCCACTCATCCCCATCTTTACTTATGATCTGATGGTAACCACTTTTGAGATCCAACTTGGTGAATTACTGAGCTCCTCCAATCCATCAAGTCCTCAATCCTAGGAATAGGGAACCTATACCTGATTGTGATTCTATTTATTGCTCTTGAATCAGTGCATAACCTCCACTTTCCTCCTTTTTTGGTTGCTGGGCACCACCATGAATACACGAGCAGTTTTCCTAATCAACTCTTGATCTAACAACTTGCATTTGTTTAGCAATTCTAGGTTCTCGATCCAAAAATGGAAGCTAGGCCATTTTTGGTAATGAAGCTCCAGCGTGAAGTCAATCTGATAAACGGGGCTGCCTCTTTTGAGGTAAGGTTGTCAGGTTCCATCACCTACTTTCTGCCATGTCCTTGTAATTTCGCAACTTTTGGACTGCTTTTGGTATGACTATTTTCTCAGTCTTATCTTCCTCCTTACATAGCACCATGACCACATATCCTTCACCTCATTGATGTAGGTTGTTAATGAACTCTTTGCCATTGCTTAATAAGACACTAGGGGTCTTTGGCTATCCTTCTTCCTCATTTGACAGTGACTGCAACTTGAATGTCTTCCTTCTTGAATGAGATAGTGTATTGGCTTTTCTATCATAGATGGTAATCAGTTATACCGCCATGGTTCCGCCTAATAGAAGATGCATGCATCCAAATACATCACAAATCAACTTATCTTTGTACCCTCCAATGGATAACTCCATCGTTGTTTGCTCATTGACAAGAACACTCTGTCCTTTGTTCAACCATGTCACCTTGTAGGGATTAGTGTGGGGTACCTTTTCCAACTTCAATTTCATCACTGTCTCCTCTGAGATTATGTTGTCAGTAGACCCTGAGTCCACTATAACTTTGCACACCTTTCCAATTATTTTGCATCTTGCCCTAAATAAGGCTCTCCTTTGTTTTGGCTCTTCTTTGACTAGTTGTCTGATTAGAACCCTGCTAAACATCAAGTTCTCCCCCATTTCTGACTCAATGTGACTAACCTCTGGTGACTTGACACTCATAGTGTCTTCTTGAGCATATGCTACTCTCTTTTCTATATTTGAAGAAGATGCTTTCTCCAGGCACCTATAAGCTGGATGTCCTACTTGACCACAGTTATAACACTTCATAGTGGCAAAGTATGAGCTACTTCTGCCTGCCCTCCCCTGCCTTGCAGAACCCCTTGAGGTCCTCCCACCTCTTCCATCTCCTTCTAGAAGTTGTTTCCCCACTTACATGCCTCGCAGAAGTTTTGACTCCTCCCCGATTTCTTTTGTTCACCCCTCTGCACATTGTATCTCCACCTCTATGTCCCTCTTTGATCTCTGCTCTCTTTTCCTCCCCGCTTCCCCTTAGAGGTGGCCCTGATCTTGTTTCCTCTTACTCCTCCTCTTCTTCACATTTATAGCCAAATTGATAGTGCATTGTACCTATTTTAATTCTAGAAGAGTCATCTCCTCTTGAATGTTCCACTTCAAGCCGTTAAGATACCTAGCCACCTTGAGACTTTCATCCTCTGTAACATTAGACTGCATACAAAGTTTTTGAAACTCCTTAGTATAAGAGTTCACATCTTGGTCTCTTTGCCTCAAGCTCTGTCTTTTCTTGTGCAGCTGAATCTCATAATCATCTGGCATGTATGCTTCCCTCACTTTGGCAACCATTCCCTTCCAAGTAGAGATAGGATGCTTGCCTTCCTTTTCCCTCTCTGTCTGAATGAACTTCCACCATGTCAAGGCAAAACCTCTTAATCTTGACTTTTCCACCTTCACCATCTGTGCTTCAGTGACCCCATCACACTCAAAATGGTTTTCCATTCCCTCTATTCAATCCATGACTAGTTTAGCTTCCATTTTCCCACTAAACAGTGGTATGCCTTCAAGTGATTTTCCACTCAAAGCCTTCAATGCCTTCAAGAAAGGATCTTCTTTCAAAATAGGGTTAGGTTCAGGGATCTTGTCTTCCTCTGTAACCTCTTCTTTCTTTGGTACCCTTCCTTTGAACTGCACATCATTCAATGCTTGCTCAAGTTGGTCTATTCTTTCCCTCAATAGCCTATTGTGTTCTTCCTATCCTTCAACCATCTTGGCCAATTCTGCATTTGTCACCATGATGGTGGAGCCACTAGACTCAATCTCAGACATGCACTAGTCAATCCCAAATCTTTTGCTTTCTCTAATACCAATCTGATAGGGAGGGGTTGGAGGAATCAATCACTGATTCCTACTCTAGGTCTTGTTTGGAAGACCTCTACGGTGTCTCACTCCACTAGTTTAACCTATAGGACCCTCTAGTACTTAAGATCCCCTAGTCTTTCTTTTCCAACCCCAACTGTCAACACAAATTCCTTCTACCAAGTCCAATCTTGGTGCAAACTTGCAACTCTATCCTTAGGTCTTAATCCATCCTAAAGGCTACAAACCTCCAATTCAAAGAATTAAACTTTGCAGGGGTGTGGAGGTGCTTCAAAGGACTTCAATCCATCCTACTATGGTTATTGAGGGTCCTCCTAGCTCCATGTCTTGGTGCTTTCACCAAACCCTCATTTAGGTCTTAAAAGGTTACTAGCCCTAGGAGCCCTAATTAGGTCTCCTTCTCCGAGAAAACTGGTTATTACTCAAAAATTTCCAAAGAACACCTCAATCTTTCTTTGAGGTTCTTGGTTCATATGAACACCTCTCAAATATTTTTGAGGTTTTGGGTCTTTATCTTCCATACAAGGCCTCAACTTGAAAATGGGCATAAACTAGGGTTTTTAAGCCCTTTTCTGGTTGCTTCCAAACTGCTAAGTATTCCTCACACCAGATGGACTGATGGAGTTTCCTCTTGATTACCAGGTCTTGGCAAGACTCAAATCTTCCTTTCCCAAAAGAAAATTCAACTAGAATCTATCACCCCTGCAAATTATGTGCTTTGCACTTAAGTCTTCCTAGCTGGCCACCTTCCTGGCTTGCCTAGGGCAAGACTTTGTCAACAACTCCTATCTTTTCTAAAACCCTAAAACCTACCATATGTACATACATGGAGTCTAGTCACTGTTCCCAAAGGGCCATACAATTTGTATGGTGGGAAAGTGAACTAATACTCCATTTTCTCAAAACTGTCTGGTTCAGACCAACAACAGGATGAAAACAAACTATTTACAAATAGTGAATGAAATTGAATAAGGAAGACTAATAAATGGCACACAATGCTTGGTAAATCACTACACTACATCCTACACAAAACACAGTGCCATGGCTAATCCATTAAAAGCTCACTTCAAAGCAAAAATCAAAAAATCCACTCAAACACCCTATTTTCTTCAACTCACAAACTTCAAGCAATACAAAAAAAACTTCCAACCCTTCTCCCATGCCAAGGCATTCCTTAAATAGGGTTCCTCAATCAGTTATGCTCCCTTGGGCTCTTCTTGGCCGTATGAAGCTCTAATTGAGCATTATTTGCAAAATTGAAAAGCAATTCCTCAAAAACCCAAAACCTTATCTTGGACTAGATCCTAATGATGCCTCATCAAGGTCAACATGGCCTTCATTAGAGATCAACACCCAATCACAAATGCCACTAAGGCACAACCAAAAATGAACATGGAAAGATGACAATTTGGCCTGAACAAATGCCAAAACATGTCCTTCAAAACAATCTAAGGAAATCTATGGGTGCTCCTGCACCAAATAGGTCTATCTCAGCTTGGGTATGATGTTTTGGAATGGCTAATGATCAAGGAATGGAGGCTCTAGATTTGAAATAGTCTAGTTTACCTAATTTGACCCAGGCTCTAGAGGTGAATTGTCTAAAGCTTTAGCTATGGGTTCCTCATCTACCATCTCAGTAATTTGAGGGGATGAAGGCCCAGCTAGTGCTTTCCCTAACCTGAGGTGGATATCAATCACCTCTACCCCATAAGTGGGGTATTCAATAGTCTCGTTAGTGTAGGCCTATTGGACAAGCTTGTTATTGGGGTTAGGTGTAGATTGAGCAGGTAATTATGGTGTTCTTGATGGTTGATATGTTGGGTTTGATGGATTGTGTATGATGGTTTGTTTTTGTGGTTGAGAAGGCAACAAAGGCTATTGGTAATTCATATTTTGGTGTTTCCACTATTGGCCCTTTTTCTATTGTGGTTGCCACTGATTTTTTTGTATTGTTCATTGAGGTTTGTAGGTATAGCTTTTGAAATTTTACTGTGGCCATACAATTGATTGTTGTTGGTTCCAGTTTTGCTGAGGGTTTTTCCATTGGTTTTGGGTATTTGGCCGGTTGGGTGCTCCAAGTAGAGAAATTCTTATTACGAAATGGAAATGATGTATTGAAATTTAAAGGGTCTTGTGGCATACCTTGTCTTGGTTGCCATGGCCTTCTTTGTGAAATATAGAAGATTTATCCATCTTCACCTTCTAATGTTTGAATATATGGTTTTTCTTATTTGTCTTATGTAATACTTGTCACCCTTTTACATTTGTAGTTGGTTTTACTTTGTCTACAATTGGGGTAGTATTCACTAGGTATTGATTCAAACTCCTTCTTTTTCTTCACATGTAGAGTGTCCAACTGTGTAGCTAGATGACTGATAATATCTTTTTTCATGTTGGACAGTAGGTTACTTAACTCTACTCTTGAAACCTCATTGGATGACTTGCCAATGGTAGATGTTCTTTTCCCTTGTCCATTTGGTAAAGGTCCTTGAATTGTTCCTACAAACCTTGCAGATTTCTTCAAAGGGTAATTGAGACACATCCCTGACCCAATAAGATTAAGGGCATCCATGCAATCATCATTGACTCCTCTTAAAAACATAAGCTTCAGTAATTCTTCTGAGAGTCTATTTTGTGGGTTTTTCTTCAAGTAGAATTGGAACCTTTCTACATAATCCTCCAATGGTTCGTCCTCTTTCTAAGTCATTATAAAAATTTCATCTCTTCTCCTATCAACTCCTCTACAATAGTCTTGGTATTTTTCCAAGAATTTTGTTTTCATAGTGTTCTAATCTAGAACAATATCTCTGCCCAATGCCATAAACCATCTCATGGCAACATCCTTCAAAGTTGTAAGAAATACCTTGAGCCTATGAGCATCACTTATGTAATCATAGCTCCTACATAGGACATCAAACTTGAACAAGAATGTGTTTGGATCCACAATTACCAACCCATAGAAGACTAGCTATACTAAAGGAGGTATATTCTTTAGGACAGTAGCACTTTCTTGGTTGGTAATGGAAAATTCAAAAGTCACATGTTTTGGAGGATCATCCACGGTTGCATTATCCATGGTTTGGAAGGTCCCCTCTGTGTTTGTAGCAGATGTTGGTGAAAGGGAAAGATCTTCTTCAGGAATACCCTCACTCTAATCATTGTGGTCACCAATATCTACTCTAGCTTGTTGATTTGAGGGGACAAATCTTTCCAAAGCATCTCTCTACCTTTGCATACAATAGGTATGACATTGTATAGAAATGAATGTTACACAATGCAAGTGAAATGTTCTGGTATTTGAAGGCATAAAACCTAATTATCCTAATACTAAAAGAAAATTTTAAAATAGTAAAGATTTGAAATAGCAAAAAATAATATTTGAAAGTAGCACCATCCTCGACAATGGTGCCAAAAATGTAGAGTCCCTACTAATGTCTAGTAAAATTGGTGATAATCACACAATTCAAAGGGGAAAGCCCAACTGAAAAGTCCACTTGAACCTTTTGGAAAGACCTTCATTGAATTATCGACCAGGGCTAGTAAGCTTGTGATGGTACTAGCACTGTATGTGCTTTCAAAGACTTAATGCTACCTAAATCATCCTAGCATAAGTGTTTCCACTTGCTGAGAAATCATAAAAATGCATAACAGTAAAGGAAGTAATGTTGGCACTATTACTACAAGTACCTATAGTATAAGATCTAATTATACAAGTAATTGTTATAATAGAAGTAATTATACAAAAAATGAAGTGAGAGATAGTTACCTTGAGTGGCCCTTGCTCAAGTGGTTGTCTCCACTGATCTAACCCAAATATAGATTCTTAAATTAATACAGTCATAATAACTCAAAACCATTCATTGCATAACTTCATAATATCACATAAGATTATGTTGGGATATCTTATTCATGAAACCATGATTGAGCAAAAAACATTGTCTGTGTAAGAACAACAATTGAAAATATCTAATAGCTATATCTACTATTGAACAACTAACTAACTCCTAATGCCTCAACCACCAAGCTATACATATAGGCATAGATTATTTTATTAAACAAGGAATCTAAATTGAAATCATAAATCATCACTCCCTATATATCATATCATGATAAAGACTAAGCAATCTAAACTATAATTAAAAAAAAAAGAGTCCAAATAGAACTGTGACTTGTTGCAACAAGAATTGAAACGTGGATTGTTTGAATCAGTCACGCTAGACTCCTCACTGTAGCAGGGTTCTTCTCCTTCATCACCTTTATTAAATGTCATAATGATGCACAATAATCTTCATTAAATGCCTCCATGTTTTAATTGTTGCGCTCAATTTATTTGGGAATCTCCCCTACTCTGTTGTCTAGAAACTCCTTTGGCTATGGGTTGCACCTCATAGTTGTT
>VDFB02000011.1:1882621-1961301 GCA_007258455.2 Sequoia sempervirens | reverse complement strand
CTCTAATAAAAACAATTATGAAATTGACAATTTAAAAATAAATAGTAATAAGAATTGGTGTTAAACTATCGTCTACACATATTGACATCATTTAGTGATATTCCTATTATTATTTGAATTACTAACATTAGTAATAATTGTAGTATATGTATTATCCACCAGTATTAATATTGACATTCTCATTATTAGTTTGTTTAATTGCCCTTTTAAACCATAGTAGTATAATCATTAATTATTAGACAATTAATCTAGAAGTATTAATATTATTTCACATTAATATTAATATCGATACATGACTCAACTATAAATTACATTGATTTTGATACCATTAATATGTATTCATATGGTTATAAATATTTTGCATTAATAAAAATATTAAAAAGCCTCCAGACATGTAATATTCCAGTGATAAGATAAATTAAACAAATGATATTAATAACTACATTATTTATATTAGCACTCCCTATGTTAACTTATTCTTTGATGACATATCAACATGTGTACATGAATATGTATATACATACTTTAATGTATTTATACACATATAATATCAATATTAATTTTAAACATAACCTTAATATTGACATTATTATTTTACTAATACTATGAACCTCTATAAATAATAATATATTTACTTATGCACGTATTCAAATGAGCCAGTATTACTTAACTTGACCGATTTTATTTCTTACTAATTTATCTATAGACAAGTTACACTTAAAAAAAGGTTAAAAATAATGAACG
Source organism: Sequoia sempervirens (assembly GCA_007258455.2). Lineage (NCBI taxonomy): Eukaryota > Viridiplantae > Streptophyta > Pinopsida > Cupressales > Cupressaceae > Sequoia > Sequoia sempervirens. The sequence continues at coordinate 1,960,557 of VDFB02000011.1, read as the reverse complement.
CGGTGAACTAATATTATTAATGTTATTATCATATTCAAATTTACTATTAATTTTTCATACAGAGAGTTATTTGTTGCATGTCACCATAAAAAAGAAAAACTCTATAATACAAAATAAAACCATAAAGTTTATGCAAATAAAGATGCGTTGAATTTAGATTATTATCAATGCCAATTAGCATGTCATTATTTATTAATAGCTTCCCCTTAATTTTTTAATAACAAATTTAGTTCATTTCACCCCTACGCAGCAAGACTAGATTAAAATATTTAATCTATCTTAATTTTTCGTTGCTTATGGTCAGTATAATAATAATTGATGCGGAATTATAAATTTGATTTTGTTTAAGCTTGACATCCATTTTAAAAAATTCTAGGGCACCATGATTTAGGGCTAAAAAGATACACCTAAAAGTCTTTAAAGCAATAAAAGAAAAAAGGGAAACCCTAAGTTTGTTTTCTGCATTCCTTTTGCGGAGTGTTGGACGCCGCCAGGAAGGTATCGCCTAGCACCCATCTTTGGAAGTGACCTGTAGCTGAAGATTATCTCTTGTAGCCAACAAAGTGACATAGGTTTGGCAAACGTTTTTCATTTTCTTCTTTTCCAGCGGCTAGGATACTACCGAGATCTGTTTGCTTGTAGGTGTATTACATTTTTTTCTTTGTTTAGACACTGCTCAAGAATTGTCTCCATAATGATCTCGACCCTTGAGATGTGATTATGGATTTGCTAATATACGTGGCACTGTGTAAGAAGAAGCGAAAGAGATTACGGGGCCAAGTTTAATACAACATAAACCTAATTTTTTATCTAGTTATTTATTTTGTAATTGTTGAATTTTAATATTCTCTTTCTTTGCTGATATAGATTTTTAAACTGTGAGAACAAGGGAATGAGCCACAGTGCTAGGGTTTATATTTATCTTCTATTATCTATTGGTTATATGCAAACCTAGATCTTCTGTTTGGAAGCCTTAACCATCAAATGTATAGGTATATGAATAACAACATCTCTATTTTAATAGTAATTTGCATTATCCACAAATATAAATGTAGCAGAGATTCATTAAAATATAGGAGGTAAATGATTATTGACTTGAGTTAGCAATGACAAAAAAAAAAAAATATTCATTTTTTATATTTTGTTACCAGATCTAAATTTTTTGTATAAGTCTCCCATGAGAGCCTCTTTGAATAGTGGGAAGATAAGTGAATATACTTCCCATCAGATCCTATCATCTCAGGGTAAACTTTATGAGCAGCTTAAAGGCCAACATTTATACCTTACGCATGTCGAGTATCACCAGAAATAGTAGATATGTATTTATTCTCCTATAAATCTAAATACATGATAGTTTTGGAAACATATAGTGATCTATGTTACCATTGGGCTGAGTTAAGTCTCTTGTATCATTTTCACCCAAAACTAGGTGCTTAAAAAATCTGTTACTCACATATAAAATTCATAGAATATTTGCAATACATTCTTCTTTGGTAAAACAATAAATTGTGAACTAAAATAACAAGTTTGTAGATACATGAATATTTATTTTTCTTTGGAACAACCCATAGTCTTAGATATCTTAGAAATCATCCGTAATAGGATTCTTATTTTTTTGATTTTATCATACATTTTCCAAGAGTACAGATTTAAGGTAACAACAAAAACCTTTAGCATTTGGTGAAACATGATACATAATCATTTCATGAATAATGGTGGTAAAATCTATTTGCAAAACAAAGTTACTATTTTTGTATCATGCATAACTTTTCTCATACCACACAAATAATGACATAAATATGTATTTAGAAGTTTTCCAACTATAAAGAAATTTATACATTTACACCCAACCATGCAAGGCTTTTACAATGTACCTCGTAGGGTAGTTTACTTAAATAAGAATATGCTAATTTATTTTCCTTCCTTTCACAAGGAGAACATAGACACTTCTCATCCAATAGCTCCCATCAAATATGGAAATATACGCATAGTACAACTTTCTTTCATTTCCAATAGGGTGTGCTTACCACCCAACCTTTGGTTGGAAGACCAACCACCTCTGAGCTAGGAGGTAGCCAAGCAATCGGGTATACTCAATAATCAAACCAACAAGACATTCAAAATTAAAACACACAATACAAAATACAACCATCCAAGGATTGCACATTTACATAAGTATTCTACGAGAATCCAAAAGTGGGGATTGAGGTGGACAACACTTCTATATGGGGAGATTTATTAACAAGTAGAAATGACCAAAATATTACATTTTCGTTCTTTTTTCCAACCACCCATTCACCAAAATTCCACATACTATACACCATCCATACTATCAACCTCTCAATACACCATGCCATCATAAAACAAACTTGGGTAATCATACCATTTTTAGCTTCTTCTCAAAGGAGGAATTATCTCCCCATAGAGGTTCCTACTCATTTGTATCCCCTACAAAGGATGCTCTTCCCAAATTGGGTGATTCTATCCTTATACAACTCCAATCCAAAACAAATGTAAATGCAAGAACACATAAAATGTATAAAAAAATCAACATAACAATCTCTTCCACATTTTCATACAAAATAGCAAAAAACGAAACATGCACATAAATATAATGAGGCCTACCTCAAATCCAAGCCCACAAATGGAGAAAGGTTGAAGATGAGCTCCAATATTTTACTCCTCCAAGCAATCATTTCCAAAAATCTCCCAAAGTCCAAGTTAAACTTCCCTTCCAAGACAAATCAACCAAAACCTCCCAAAAATTAGAACCCTTCCTTTAGTTTTCCAAAGGATTGAAATAGGAGTCAAGGGTTGAAATCCCTTGGAGGAGAGAGTGACACATGTAACTCTCTCATTCACTCCTATAGAAACATCTTACCACAAGTTCTCACACATAATAAGGGTCAATCCCATACCCATGGAAGTGGCAATCTCTTGGTACCCTGCGATGATGAATCAAGGTTTTCTCCAGGAGCCCTGAATTCATCCCTGGCAGCTATCACATTTGCTCTGATATGGAATTCAACTCCATTTCTTGGTAGAACAGATACCTATGTAATTGTCGCCTCTGAAGCGCCCACCCTCAATCCTCTGATAGTGGCTTCGTCATGTTGTAGTGTTGCTACAAACTTCCTTATCATGTCTTCATTATATTATGTTAATTTCAAAAAGTAGTCTAACCAGGGTGATCCCACAAAATTGGTTTACAATTACATTGAGGAAGGAAAATTGCAAAAATGCTCCCAAAACCAAAAATTTAGGATTTTATTAATAATTATGGAAATAAGATTAATGAGTGTAAAGCATGCAAAATTAAATGTGAGGACATATTGAATGCATTGGAAATCTATGTTAATTATGGAAAATTAGTATGTGTACCTATCGTCTAAGATGAACGTAACTCCACACATGTGAAGTTGTTGGAAGAGTGTCTACAACTTGATTTTAATTTGGCATTGGTTAATTGCTATGGCTGATAGAGTAAATGACAGGTTGGAATGTGTTATTTAAAGGATGTTGTATGTATGATATATGGAATGTGAAGTGATAGTTCAAATGCATGAAATTTTGAGATAGGCAACAAGGAATGGATTGATCAAGTTGCATGTAGTGATATGACAGGCTTATGGCTACATGTGTGGAAAAAGTGGAATGAATGCATATGATATACAATTAATTTGGCACAAATTTTTGAATTCTCTGGCAGGTAATTACTATAGGTACCTTCATCAATAGGTCCTAAACAAACTATGATAACTTTTATTCATGATGCTATAGGTCCCTATTGCATAGTGAAGCGATCTTCAAAAAGATTGTTGATTGTGGCATATGTGCAGTGTGTGCACGTGAAGTAGGATAAGGAATTATACCTAAGTGCTCTTAGGAGGTGAGCTATGGAGCTCATGTGTTGAGTCACTATGAGAACCAATAGTATCTACTGTTGAGTTGTTATCTTGTGGTAGTATATGTATATCAGAACCACTATTCTAACCATATTGATGCATTAGAGAAAGAATGAAATCATCTTTCTGTTTTGAACTCTTGTATATATTTAGTCTGTGTCCATTAACCAAAAGTGAAAATCTAACTGCATCTATGGTCTACAATTTGACTGCTCCATTAGGGAATACTTGTATTTCATAGGGTCCCAAACATCTAGATTGTAGCTTCCCCTTATAATCTTTGTATCTGGAATCATATAATAAATCCCAGTCACCCACATTGAATTCTTTAGTCTTTATAAATTGATCATGCCATTTAGTCCTCTATTTTTTAATTATCTTTGTGTGATGCATGGCCTCCATTCTAATTTCATCTATTCCATTCAGATTGTGTAGCCTCTCCTTCTGCGTTACTGTCAAGTCTATTTCTAGTTCCACTATTGTTCTAAGTGTCTTGTATTCAAACTCCATTGGTAGAACTACTGTTTTTCCATACACCAGTTCATAAGGTGTGAAACCTATAGTTGTTTTCCATGTTGTTCTATAAGCCCACATTGCTTCAGGTAATCTGGCTGCCCAGTCTTTCTTGTGGATTTGTAGTATTTTGGTTAGAATATTCTCAATCTCTTTGTTTGTAACCTCAACCCGCCCATTGGCTTGGGGGTGATAAGGTGTTGATTTTCTATGCCTTATTTCATATTCCTGAACTAATTTACAAATGAATTCAAAAGTGGACTGGGGACCTTGATCAGTTACAATTTCTCTAGGTACCCCATACCTAGTAAAGATGTCTTCATACAAGAACTTAACTACATTTCCATCTCTTGCAAACTGTAATGCCTTGACTTCAACCCACTTTGTTAGATAATTTGTGCAAACTAAAATATACTCTTTTTTATTAAATGTTGATGAAATTGGGTCAATGAAGTCCAACCCCCATTTATCAAATGTTGTTAGTGCCAACTATGGCTACAAAGGCATCTCATTTGTCCTTGTTGGTTTTCCCATTCTCTAAAATTTGTCACAACTCCTTGTATACTTTATTGAATCCTTATGGAGAGTTGTCCAATAGTAACATGTTAAGATCTTAAATGTTGTACTTTTGGCTGCAAAGTGATCCCCACAGGGTTCATCATGGCAAGCTTTTAGGATGTCAAATACCTCATCCTCTCTTATACACATCCTCATAATATTATCTGGACCTATATAGAATAGATAATCAGCTACCCAAGAATATGGAAAGATTTTATGCACAACTGTCTCTTTTCTCTAGGAGATAAATGTGATGGTATTTTACCTTCCACTAAGTATTTTACAATATCAACAAACCATGGTGTGTGTACATTGAGAGCAAAAAAATGCTCATCTAGAAAGAGTCATCCACAACACCTTCCTCTAGTTTTATGGGAAATCTAGACAAAAAATCTGCCACCACATTAGCTTTCCCAGGCTTATCCACTATTGTTATATCAAACTCTTGTAGTAAGAGCATCCATTTTACTAGTATACCTCCAACCAAAGGTTTGTTCATTAAGTACATTATTGCAGTATGATATGCGTGGATAGAGATTGGATATCTAGTGATGCAATGCCTAAATTTGTTAATGGCATAAACAACTACCAATATTTATTTCTCTATGACAGTGTAGTTAAGTTCTACTCCTTGTAAGTTCTTGCTGATGTAGTAGATAACATACTCCTTATTACCTTTATTTTGTCCCAATATTGATCCTATAGCAAAATCAGTAGCATTAGTGTATATGTGGAAAGGTAATGTCTAGCTTGGCCTTCTCAAGACAAGTTCTTTTGTCAAAGTTGTCTTAAGTGCTTCAAAAGAGTGTTGACATTTTGTGGTCCATTCAAACTCTATATCCTTGGTGATAAAAAAAAATAAAGGTGTTGTAATTTTGTTGAAGTCCCGAATGAATCTCCTATAGTAGCTTGCATGTCCCAAAAATCTCCTTACATCTCTTTGTTTCTGTGGCACAGGAAGTGTTGAGATGATCTCAATTTTATGGGGATCCACTTGAATTCCTTTAATTGATATAGAATTCCCTAGAAGAATCCCTTGAGTCGTCATCATAAAATATTTCTCATGACTCAACGATAGATTGTTTCTTGACATCTTTGCAAAACCTTCTCTATATTGTTGAGTGCTTCTTCATATGTTTCTCCATGACTGGTGAAGTCATCCACGTAGATTTCCATGGAATCATGAGCATTATCTAAGAAGATACTTAGCACTACCCTCTGGAAAGTGGTTGGGGCATTACATAGTCCAAAGGGAAGAACATAATATGCATATGTGCCCCAAGGGAAAATAAATTTGGTTTTATCTTGGTCCTCTAGAGCTAACTTTATTTGGTTATAGCCACTAAATCCATCTAGGAAGGAGTACTTTTTACTTGCTAGGGAATCAAGTACTTGGTCAATGAAAGGTAGTGGAAAGTGATCTTTCCTAGTGGTTATGTTTATCTCTCTATAGTCCACACATATCCTCCATTTTCCTCCTTTATTAGGGACAATAACTAAAGGTGACACCCATTGACTGTCAGAAATAGGGTAAATGGAGCCTACATCAAGTATTTTTTGTAGCTCAGTTTTAACTATTTCTCTTAAGGCAGGGTTCATTCTTCGTTGGGGTTGTTTAATTGGCTTGAAACCATCATTTATGTAGATCATATGCATGCAAAGGTCTATATCAATCCCCTTCATGTCATGGTAGTCCCATGCAAAGGTTGTTGCTTGTTCCTGCAACACAATGTTTAGGGAATTTTGTTGTTCTTCAGTTAGTCCATTGTTAACATTCAACATTTTACCTGACATGATTTCCAATGTCTTGGATGTTGATTGTATAGATGAAAGGTCAAGTCCACTAATGTTTGAGATACATTGTTGTAGCATAAGAGAATGGAAAAGTTGGGATACTTCTTCTGATGAATTTTTAGGTATAATATTATGTAGTAGATCTTGCATACATGAAAGACGATCTTGTTGTTACAGGTCCCTACTGTAATTATTCTATATGATGTGGTCAATTAAATCATACTCATCTTGATTTTTCAATAGGTGGTTGCATTGAATAGTCATGAGAGTTTGTGGGGAATAATGGTCTTCTTCATCCAAGGTAGGCCATATAGTTTGCTCTAGATTTTCATGAGGTTGGGCTGGTGGATAGAGGACCAATTTCTTGGTCACAATTCTATTTGATATTATCATGTTCCTAGACCTATAATTTATGAATGCATCAGTTATTGCTAACCATGGTCTTTGCTAACCATGGTCTGCCTAAAATAAGTGGATATCTTGCAAGGTTGGCCTTTGACTGCAAGACCATGAAATTTGTAGGATACTCCCATGAATCTAATGCTATGACTAAGTCCTCAATGATCCCCTCAAGTTTCACTATTGACCTATCTACCAACTATAAAATAGTTGGTGTAGATCTAAGTTTAGTTAGTTGAAGTATTTGCATTGTCTCCTTAGTCATAACATTAATGGTTGCCCCTAAGTCAATCAAGGTGTTTTTGATAAGGGTCTCATTTATCTTAACATCCACTACTGGAATTCCAAGGTCTGTATATTTAGGGATAGTTATATTCCCTAGCATAATGTCAACAAGGTTCCCTAGGACATGAACTATTTGAGGGCCATTCCTCTTTCTCCCTGGTTTTTTAAGATAAAGGTCTCTTACTATCTTGGTATAAATTGAAATATCCTTTATAGCTTGAATGAGGGGGATTTTGATACTTACATCTTTAATTTGAACTAATAGGTCTATCTCAGCTTGGGTATGATGTTGTGGAATGGCTAATGCTCAAGGAATGGAGGCTCTAGATTTGAAATAGTCTAGTTTACCTAATTTGACCCAGGCTCTAGAGGTGAATTGTCTAAAGCTTTAGCTATGGGTTCCTCATCTACCATCTCAATAATTTGAGGGGATGAAGGCCCAGCCAGTGCTTTCCCTAACCTGAGGTGGATATCAATCACCTCTACCCCATAAGTGGGGTATTGAATAGCCTCCTTAGTGTAGGCCTATTGGACAAGCTTGTTATTGGGGTTAGGTGCAGGTTGAGCAAGTCATTATGGTGTTCTTGATGGTTGATATGTTGGGTTTTATGGATTGGGTATGATGGTTTGTTTTTGTGGTTGAGAAGGCAACAAAGGCTATTGGTAATTCATATTTTGGGGTTTCCACTATTGGCCCTTTTTCTATTGTGGTTGCCACTGATTTTTTTGTACTGTTCATTGAGGTTTGTAGGTATAGCTTTTGAAATTTTACTGTGGCCATACAGTTGGTTGTTGTTGGTTCCAGTTTTGCTGAGGTTTTTTCAATTGGTTTTGGGTATTTGGCCAAGGTTGGGTGTTCCAAGTAGAGAAATTCTTATTACCAAATGGAAATGATGTATTGAAATTTAAAGGGTCTTGTGGCATACCTTGTCTTGGTTGCCATGGCCTTCTTTGTGAAATATAGAACATTTATCCATCTTCACCTTCTAGTGTTTGAAAATATGGTTTGTTTGATTTGTCTTCTGTAATACTTGTCACCCTTTTACATTTGTAGTTGGTTTTTCTTTTTCTACAATTGGGGTAGTATTCAGTAAGTATTGATTCTAACTCCTTTTTCTTCACATGTAGAGTGTCCAACTGTGTAGCTAGATGACTGATAATATCTTTTTTCATGTTGGACAGTAGGTTACTTAACTCTACTCTTGAAACCTCATTGGATGACTTGCCAATGGTAGATGTTCTTTTCCCTTGTCCATTTGGTAAATGTCCTTGAATTGTTCCTACAGACCTTGCAGATTTCTTCAAAGGGTAATTGAGACACATCCCCTACCCAATAAGATTAAGGGCATCCATGCAATCATCATTAACTCCTCTTAAAAACATAAGCTTCAGGAATTCTTCTGAGAGTCTATTTTGTGGGTTTTTCTTCAAGTAGAATTGGAACCTTTCTACATAATCCTCCAATGGTTCGTCCTCTTTCTAAGTCATTATAAAATTTTCATCTCTTCTCCTATCAACTCCTCTACAATAGTCCTGGTATTTTTCCAAGAATTTTGTTTTCATAGTGTTCTAATCTAGAACAATATCTCTGCCCAATTCCATAAACCATCTCATGGAAACATCCTTCAAAGTTGCAAGAAATACCTTGAGCCTATGAGCATCACTTGTGTAATCATAGCTCCTACATAGGACATCAAACTTGAACAAGAATGTGTTTGGATCCTCAGTTACCAACCCATAGAAGACTAGCAATACTAAAGGAGGTATATTCTTCAGGACAATAGCACTTTCTTGGTTGGTAATGGAAAATTCAAAAGTCACATGTTTTGGAGGATCATCCACGGTTGCATCAGCCATGGTTTGGAAGGTCCCCTCTGTGTTTGTAGCAGATGTTGGTGAAAGGGAAAGTTCTTCAGGAATACCCTCACTCTAATCATTGTGGTCACCAATATTTTGCTCTAGCTTGTTGATTTGAGGGGAGAAATTTTTCTAAAGCGTCTCTCTACCTTTGCATACAATAGGTATGACATTGTATAGCAATGAATCTTACACAATGCAAGTGAAATGTTCTAGTATTTGAAGGCATAAAACCTAATTATCCTAATATTGAAAGAAAATTTTAAAATAGTAAAGATTTGAAATAACAAAAACTAATATTTGAAAGTAGCACCATCCTCGACAATGGTGCCAAAAATGTAGAGTCCCTACTAATGTCTAGTAAAATTGGTGATAATCACACAATTCAAAGGGGAAAGCCCAACTGAATAGTCCACTTGAACCTTTTGGAAAGACCTTCATTGAATTATCGACCAGGGCTAGTAAGCTTGTGATGGTACTGGCACTGTATGTGCTTTCAAAGACTTAATGCTACCTAAATCATCCTAGCATAAGTGTTTCCACTTGCTGAGAAATAATAAAAATGCATAACAGTAAAGGAAGTAATGTTGGCACTATTACTACAGGTACCTACAGTATAAGACTGTGACTAATTTACTGTCAAGAAATGAATGTTGGAATCTAACTAATACTTTTAACTAAACCTACACTCCAGAGTACAACAAGCTTAAGAAAAACTAAGGCATAAATACGAAACAAGAATTGTTCATGAATCCATTCACAACTGTAACACAAGGAATCTAATTAACACAATATGCATTTGTGAAATAATTGCTATAATAGAAGTAATTATACAAAAAATGAAGTGAGAGATAGTTACCTTGAGTGGCCCTTGCTCAAGTGGTTGTCTCCACTGATCTAACCCAAATATAGCTTCTTAAATTAATAGTCATAATAACTCAAAACCATTCATTGCATAACTTCATAATATCACATAAGATTCTGCTAGGATATCTTATTCATGAAACCATGATTGAGGAAAAAACATTGTCTGTGTAAGAACAACAATTGAAAATATCTAATAGCTATATCTACTATTGAACAACTAACTAACTCCTAATGCCTCAACCACCAAGCTATACATATAGGCACGGGGGGTTTTATTAAACAAGGAATCTAAACTGAAATCATAAATCATCACTCCCTATATATCATATCATGATAAAGACTAAGCAATCTAAACTATAATTAAAAAAAAAAAAGAGTCCAAATAGAACTGTGACTCTGTTGCAACAAGAATTGAAACGTGGATTGTTTGAATCAGTCACGCTAGACTCCTCACTGTAACAGGGTTCTTCTCCTTCATCACCTTTATTAAATGTCATAATGATGCGCAATAATCTTCATTAAATGCCTCCATGTTTTAATTGTTGCGCTCAATTTATTTGGGAATCTCCTCTGCTCTGTTGTCTAGAAACTCCTTTGGTTGTGGGTTGCACCTCGTAGTTGTTGCAAGAAACAACCTACCTCCTCTAGCTCCTTGTTCTTAAAACATGTACATAATATTAACAACCATAGCTAAGCACAAATATCCATTATAATTCATACATATTCACACATTAATTATGCAATAACCACCACATCATAACCATATTTCCATATACTTTAAATCAAGTTCAAGTTTGCATAATAAGAATAAAATATAGTATAGTGTAGGAATATGTATAATATAAGTGTTTGAGAATGTCTATGAGCTTGCATAAAAACATCAGAAAATGATCTAATAACTAGAATCATCACAGGGTATATATTGTGTTATCTTGTGGCTTGTCTATTTGATCTGTGCATTATGGTTACTTGCATGCATGCTTATCTCTCATGGGGTTATGTAGGAAATGGATTAAGATTCTAGTTATGATATATTATTTCCTAACAAGTGGTATCAAAGCTATAATGGTTAATGGGAGGTGTGAGCTTCCATGTTTTTGGTTATAACCATTGTTTGAGTAGATTTGTACAAAGTTGAATCCATGGACATGCATGTTAGATCTGAGGCATTACAAGATATGGAACACATGTTGCAAGTGTTTGTTTATAGATTTGGGCTTTTGGGTTGTCAAGATTTATTGGGTTTATTGCAGATCTGAAACTTGAAAAATATGGGTCAAAAGGATTTTCTTGGATTGTGTTTTCATATGAGGGTTTTGTAGAGGAAATATTGTAGATGACTTTTTGAGACAAAACGGACCTCACCATTGGATCCAAGAAGGCTGGGAGATGAAAATGACATAAAATTCAACCTATTTTGGTGAAGTTGAAAAAATGCAAATTTTTTTTAGGTCGCCCAATTCGCCATATGTAGAAAATAAAATTAAAAAATATATATTATCTACAGAAAAAATAAATTTAAACCCTACAAATAAATTAAAAATTAAAAAGGTTTCAAAATATTTTTAAAAAGTTCAAAAGTTTAAATAATAATAAATTTGTGGGGGTTTGTACATCCCCATGGGCCCCTCTATACTAATTGTGCCAGCAAGGTACCCTATAGTACCCACTGACAGCGATATTGCTACTGACAGGCAGATCCCCAGCCTACGAGCTTAGGCCGCTAGTTCGGTGGTTAAAAAAAATTAAATGTCCGTCATTTTAAATTTAAATCGCCTTAAACATTTTTTAAATGTTTTTAAAATTTTGCCATTTAATATTTAAAAATAACAATCATTAAACCTTTTTAAATCAGATTTGAAATTTGTCGGTGGGGAAAGTTTTAACAGATTTAAACAAAAAATTATAACTTTTGGATTCCACCACCGCAGTGCCACTGGCGGGCCACCTAGGGGCCACTGAACTACCACCCATAAGGCCAAATTGGCAATTTTTTTCAAACTTGCATTACTTTTGCCCAGGGAGTCAAAATTTGGACTTCTTATACTCGTTGGAAAGGTGATTTCGAGTACTATGCAATCATGGTATAGGTTTTATTTCTTTATTTTGTAGTTTTGATCAGTTTTTTTAGTTCGAAATCCAAATTTTCTCTTGTACACAATTTTGAGCATAACTTTTGAATACGAATTGGATTTTTTATTTCAAAATAGGTGTTGGAGAGTATGTACAACATACTACACAATGGATTAGGTTGATTATCAGTTTGTGGTGCAAAGAACATATTATATTCATTTGATCACTTGTAGAAGCCTAAGATTCGAGGTGTGATTGTGTAAGAATACAGACAAATCAAGAGATGAAACCTTGATGGAGTACATGTTTTTATATGATATTTATGATGGTACAATTGATTATCAGTTTGGTGCTTCTTGGTACAGGTTTAAAGGTTTTTTTTGAAGTTGGACTTTGATGGTGACAAGTACATAGGTTTTCTTTGGTTTTGAGGACATGGGTTGACATAGCTAGAGACTTAGAGTCTCGTATGGGTGATAGTTGAGTGCAGGTACAATGATGGTTATGGTTATGGTGTCATAGATATGCAGGTACATTTGAGAATTGACACAACATCATCATGTATGTGGTTGTTTGGTGGTGATATGGTTTGGTGTTAGGAGGTTGTTCTTATCTCCTTGATGCTTGTATGGTTCCTTGACCATGGTTACTCATTTGTGGACATGTTTGTCAAATTAAATCTATGGTTGATTTGGTGTTTGATTTTTGATGTCTAAAGGATTATCTTCTTTGATATCTCAATTTGTAGGTTACTAATGTGATGATGAGTTTGCATGATTTATTATTTTGATCATGATTTATGTAGGTGTGTAGGTTGGCCACCTATTCATTTGCAATGGGATGACTTGGATGTGGATTGTCTACATCCACGAGATTGGTTTAGTGTTGATGCAGACTTTATTAGTTGGCCTTGTTTGTGGTCATTTGTGCATTAGTATTTTGCTTTGGGATGAGAGGATGGATTGTTAGAGTACCTGATTAGTCAGTTGATGGGACTTGTATCATGTGATTTGATCATGATTTCATGATAGCTTGGTACATTCGTTAGTTATACACCTTTAGTGGGAGCTTTTGACAGTGATGATTTGGCGGTCTAGGATTGGTTCCTGATGGTTTGATGGCGGTTGTATCTTCTTGGTTTTGATATCTTAGTTTCACTTGTTCTCTAAACTTGTCGGAATTGTAGTTGAGTGTGTGTGGACTTGGATGATCTTCATGGAGGAGATGGTTATCTTCATGTGATTGGAGATATTGTTTCTTGGTTTAGAGTTTGATTGATATTATGTCATGGTTTACTCTTGATGATAGCTTAGAGTTTTGGCATGATATGGGTTCTCTTGAGACCAAGATGTTTGCATTGTTGCATGTGATCTCATAAGAGGAGATGGTTAGATCATGATGTTATGATAGGTTCATGATTCTGTGATTGGTGCTTTGACATTGATCTTGATGGTTCTCTTGGTATTGAGTACATTGGTCATTTGCTTGGGAGCTTCATGAGGATGTTGTGTTACATTTGGAGCTTGGCATGGATTGATAGATTGGAGGTGCTCATGGATACTTGGACATGTGGGTGAGGTTGGATTTCTCTTGTGATTAGAGACACTTTCTTGATACAGTTACTCTTTGGAGGTTTCAGTAGAGCTTTCACTTGGATATGGACGTGAGTTCATAATGGACCTATAGAGAAGATTTTTCTTGGAGTGAGTCATGATGACTTGGTTATCTTGGAGGAGCATTCTCATTCCCCACTCTTGGTCTAATCGATGGTTTATCATCTAATAGGTATCACCCATCCTATTTTTGATGTGTTTATATTTCATGCTTTGATTTCTCATGGGAATGATTTGAGTCATGGTGATTGTTTTTGGGAGATTCATTTGAGGATTTTTTAGCATGATTTTATATTGCTTAATATTTCATAGATATGGATCTTGAGCTATGGATATTTAGTTTTTTGAGGACTCATTTTTAGGGATGTTTGGCATGGTTATATCCTTGTGCATTTGAGTTTATGCTATCATTCATTGATGAGGATTTTAGGAGATGGTTATTGGGTAGATTTCTTGATTTGGAAATCGTTACTTTGAGTTTGATCTTCTTGGTTAGAGAGGCTTACATCCATGTTGGTATTATTATATGATTCATATGTTGTGTTTGATCTAAGAGATTGAACGTTGTTTTGGGTGTTGTTAAGGCTTCTCATTTGGGGTTGTTAGGAGATCATACTTGACACAACATTGCACTTTGAGGTATTGATAGGACATGTTATGGTTTATAGGTTTTATCTCTTCATTCTATGGTTCCTTCCTAATGGTTCATGTTCATATGATTTGGGAGGATGGTGGTGACATAGTGTGAGAGAGTATGCAACTATTTGGGTTGCATGTGTGGATCATTTTTATTGTTCTTGGTACTTCATTGTTCATCATTTGTCACACCTTGATATAGTGTTGATTGGTAGACTTGATATGCTTTAACATTACCCATGCAGTGGGAGTTCATGTATATGTATGTTTTTCATTGACATCTTTGTGTAGAGTTGGGGGATTCCTCATCCTTGAGACTCCAGGTCATGGGAGAGTCCCAAGGAACAAACTGTCCTAAACTAACTTAGACAATTTAACAAGTTGGGAGAGAGGCTAAAAAGGAAGGGAAGGCAGTACACCACTTTCCTTCTGCTAAAGATAGGTGTTTCGTAAACCAAGTGAGCTAGCCTCAAAGGTTTCAGATTGTTGACCATATAGCTCACTGTTTGAGGACAGTAGCATGGGAACCAGACTCTCGCACGACATGTTGGTGTCTTGTATAGGCAGGGGTCTAGCAAATAGACAAAAAACACTAAGGGCCTACTAACGACCTGATTAATAGAGTTTTCATAGTTTTATAAAGTACAGAAAGCAAAGAGTACAAGAAGAAGAATACTTTAATCTATTCTAATGCAAAAATTATAGAGAAGAGTTAGAAAAATGTACCTTTCACATCCAATCCAATCTTCTAGTTGATTCCAAGTAACGATCCTACACCTACACACAAAAGAACAAGAAAATGTTGAGGTTGTGTTTGAGGTTTTCCTTAGTCAGACCCCCATTTTGGTGTTCCCACCTCCATGGACAACTAGAATGCCACAAGATAGAGAAATCGGTGGAGGATACAAAGGAAATGATACAACCGAATAGAGAGCACAAACAAATAGAATGCTCCTCTAAAACACTATGATGCAATCGAACAACAAGATACACTATTACCTTCCCAACTATGAGCACTCAAGGACAATAGTGAAGCATGATACCACCACATAGAGAAGATGAAGCTTGATGATCTAGCAATGGAAATGGTGTTGCAACAAGAATCAAGTGTTTAGAATGAAGTGTGAAGCATGTAGAGCATCAAAGAATGAAGAGAAAGTAAATAGAGAATGAAGAAGATTTATAATTATAGTTTGAATTCAATAAAATGGAGGTAAAAGGTTGATTCTCGCTGATCAAGGAAGCACAGAATTCGTTACCTTCACAACCAACCAAAGACGTAACAATTCTATAGATTGCAAGGGCAAGAATCTTGTTAGGATGCTAGCACGACACGCGAACATCCACATGGCGTGCAGACATCCTCGACAAAGATTTATCCACTGACGCAAAAATACAAGGCCACACAGATGGAAAAGTTGATGGTGGCGGGGATTGCATCAACGAACTTATATTTTTAAAGCAAAGAAAAAAAAATAGGGAATTTGAGAAGGGTGCAAATTCGTGCCTTTACATTTTTCCCCCACTTTAGTGAGCATACGTGTTAGTACAAATGCAAGCCAAAGTAGAAAGAGATTGAATAGAATATACCAATAGTTTCAAGGAAGTAGATTTTTGATCCGATGCACTTGGGATCCACAAGTTCTTGGTCCTATAAAGTAAGTTGCAATCTCATTGAAAACATGTTAGGCTACAGAAAAAAAACATGTTAGGCAAAAAATCACAAGACACACAAGTCGCCATGATAAAACACAACCTAATCAGATACACTAGTCAAGTAGGGTTGTGACTGTTGCAAACTCTATTGTAGGACAGTCACAGAAAGGACGGGTCTAGTCAAGCTACCCCCAAGCTAGACTTGAGGATATACTATGTTGAACACGACATCAGATATCAAATACAAGGCACTCAATTTTGCAAAACACCACAAAATGCAATTGAAGGAGAATTTTTCAAAGGGGTCCCTTCATAAACCCTTCAAGATACCAAGGGGTCCATTCCAAGGAACACTTTGATTGAAAAACATCACATTTTTTGCAAATGATTTTGTCATCAAGGAATCCTTTTGAAATATCCTTTCATTAAGGAATCTATTGGAAAGAATGCTCCTTTTCGAAATAAATTTTTTAAACTCTTTCATTTTAGAAAAAGTACTGCTTTTTTAAAGGAAAGTTTTTCATATTCTTTCACAAACGAGACCCTATTTGAAAGAAAATTTCATACAGGAGTCTTCAAAGAATTCATCATTTTGTAAAATGATGGGTTTCAATAAGGGATTCTTTCAACAAGGAATTCATTTTAAAATTGTACACCTAAGATTCATTTTCAAAAGAATCAAAATTAAAAATCAAAACATCATGGTAGCCCCCCCTTAGGATGATGTGTGCTACACATAGGAGCACATGGCATCCCAAGGAGATAAAGGAGAGGTAGAGATGTGGCACACAACACATGATGAGATGTATTATGTGGTATGTTGACACACACACACGAGGGATAATACATAAGAACCACAACATCAAGAAGAAAATAGAGATGAAGAAATCAAGAGAGACAAGTGGATCTAAGAGTTTGAGGTCAAATCTGTTCATAAATACAAATATATGTAATACATTGTATGAAGAAAAATCATCAATCCCCGAAGTTATCAGATCGTGAAGAAGAGCACATGAAGACAAAATAAAATAAAAAATTGGGTCAACATGGAAGAGGGCCTAAATGCCCCCAACACTTTGCATCGTCCCCAAATTTATAAAAGTAATTCCACAACATATAAAAGAATGATGATACAAATAGAATTTCACGACAAATTTTTCAAGTCTATATCCAAGCACCTACAAAGGTAGCAAGGGTCCTCCAGGAAGGATAACAAACACATAAAAACAAACATGGGGGAACACAAACACACAAACACTCTAATCTACAGATAAAGAAGAGGTACCACCCTACTCCTCATCAGCCATCAAGTCATCATACTCCCAATCTAGATCATTATAGGGGGAGGGAGGATGGGATTGAAAGGGCGGGATAGCGAGGGAAGTACCCTTCAAATCCCTTGCAACAAGGGCCAAGGAAGAAGGCCCCCCAAGGTCTTCTTCACTAATCTCTTGTGAGGTAAAGGCCATCGATCTTGCAAAGATCGAGGACATAGACAGGATATCATCCACCAAGTTAAACATGCACTTCACTGGAGTGCCATGTGTTAACCACATGGGAGAAGAAGGAGGCACCTGAGATCTATTTTCAACCTTGTTGAGAGAGACAGTGACAAACTTAGGGGATGTAGGGGCCACTTCTATCATAAGGACGACACGTGCCAAGAATAAACCCCCTTCTGAAGAAGACCCATTCTTTTGACCCCCCACTTGAAGCGAGGTCATCCTCCAACTTGTGCTTCGACAAAGGATGTGGAATCCCCATAGAAGAAGAGGAAGATGAGGAGGAAGAGGAAAGATTTGTAACATACACCACCATAGTGTTTGACATGTCAATGGGCTAAGAAAAAGGAGGGATGTCCGGGAGGGACATTAAAAGAGGAGGCTCCACGGAAGGAGCGATGAAGATCTGCACCCTTTTGGGGTGAGGATCATTATCACCTTCCAAGGGAGTTGAAAGCAGAACTAAGATGATTGGAACTAAAGTAGGCACAACAAAAGGAGACAAAACAACATACAAAGAAATAATGGCCCCAGCTCCCCCTCTATCTTTTGTGAGGTTGTGTGTTTAACGGCCAGAGCCTTTCACCTACACTTGCACTCATGCCCAAGCCGATTACGTCGACTACAAGTGTTGGAAGACACAGTTTGAGAAGAGGTCGGAGGCTGATACTCAACCACAAGAGTATCTTTTGCAACTGTGGATGGTGGAAGGGTAAGCTCCTAGGTAGGATCAGGAGGAGGAAGCGCAGTGGTAGAAGCAACTACAGGAAGAGAAATAGAAATCGGTGCCTCGTGGTGGGCCTCTTCCCATTCTCTACCTTAGGGGTAGGTAGAGGAGCAGTAGGAGGCCATGGAGGCTAAGACACAGGAGTATCCCTACGAGGATCTTTCCCTTTTCCATAGACAATAGGCCAGGGAACCATAGACAAGATAGGAAGTTAGAAGACCTGGCGCTTAGATTGTCTCCATGTAGGCACCATCAAACTTCCCATGCGAGGCATGGGGGTAGGAGCTGAAGAGGCCATAGTAAGGCGAGAAGCAGAAGTGGGAGCACATGGTTTGGAAGAGGAAGAAGGCCCTTGAGTGCGAGCAAGATTCTCCTTCCCATTTTCCCAAGAAGAATAAGTAGCTTGTTGTTGTGGGATCATGGAGGCCTTCACAAAGACCGCATAAGGGGACATTGTATAACTAACCTTCAGTGTTGAGCCCCAATCTTATACTTAATATAAGCCTTAAATAGAAAATCTCCCTAGGAGGGAGAGGTCTGACTGGGGTAGGCTAGAAGTGATCTAGTGCAAAACCCCCGCACGACACCAACGATTTATAACCAGTTTCATGCACTACTTGTGCAAAACCTTCATGAATAAATTTCAAACATTTATAAACCACAGAGGTGACACCGTTCACAGAGGCAAGCCAAGGGATACCCAACCCAACTAGGAAAAGTTCAAACTCTAGAATGATAACAAAAGAAGCATCGACAATCTTGGGTCCTACCAAGACTAACAAAGGAATAGAACCTAAAGGAGCAACTAAGATTCCATCATGTATACGAAGGGTGGACTCCGACTCTTCATACTTCTCCCTATGCCGTCCGTTTATGAACAATTTCTCTTGTTATCACATTAACCCGACTTGAAAAATCAACTAAAATGTCAATTACAACATTTCCATTGATTCAAGTGGGGATGTATAAAGGGGAGAGTTCTTTATTGATAGGCTCATCATGTGAGGTTAGCACTCGCATTTTTGGGGGGAGGAGTATACGTGAACGAAACCATATTCACGTACTCATATGGGACTACTTCAAATGATGCAGAAGATTGAATAATTAGACAGTGACCTACTTGAATTCCACTTTTCTGAATATCCAAGATCCCTTCTAACTATGTAGCTAGGGGTAGTAAATTGGGTTGCAAGGCTGCACGCCCTGCAACACACAAATCTACAATGCACCTAAGACATGAGAGAAGGTTCCTCGATACCAAGAAATGAAAAATAAGGAGTTCACCAAAAATGTAGAGTAGGGGGGTTTGTCACCCCCATGATTCAAGGTCACAAGAGAGTCCCAAGGAACAAACTGTCCTAAACTAACTCAAAAAATTTAACAAGTTGAGTGAGAGGCTTGAAAGGAAGGGCAAGTAGCACATTGTTGTCCTTCCATTAAAGATGGGTGTTTCAAAAACTGGGTGAGCTAGCCTCAAAGGTTTCAGAATACTAACCAAATAGCTCATTTTTTGAGGACGACAGTGTGGGAATCAAACTCCAGCGTGGTGCGTTGGCATCTCAAGGACACACTGACATCTTATATGGATAGGGGTCTAGAAAATAGATAGAAAACACTAAGGCCCTACTGATGCCTCAACTAACAAAGTTTTCATAATTTTATAAAGTACAAAAAGAAGAATACTTTAAGCTATTCTAATACAAAAAATGATAGAGAAGAGTTAGAAAAATACACCTTTCACACACAATCCAATATTCTAGACAATTCCAAGTAACGAGCTTGCACCTACACACAGAAGAACGAGAAAATTTTGGGGTTGTGTTTGAGCTCTACCTCAGTCAGACCCCCATTTTGGTGTTCCCAGCTCCACAAACAACCAGAATTCCAAAAGATAGAGAAAGTGATGGAGAATAGAAAGGAAATGATACAACTAAATAGAGAGCACAAACAATTAGAATGCTACTCTAAAATAATTATGATGCAATTGAACAACAAGATACACTATTACCTTCCCAACTACAAGCACTCAAGGGCAATAGCGGAAGGAAGAGTGTGATACCACCATGTAGAGAAGATGAAGCTTGATGATCCAACAATGGCAATGGTCTTGCAACAAGAATCAAATGTGTAGAATGAAGTGTGAAGTGGGTAGAGCATCAAATAATGAAGAGAAAGTGAATAGAGAATGAAGAAGATCTAGAATTAGAGTTTGAATGCAAGAAAATGGAGGTAAAAGGTCGATTCTTGCTAGTCAAGGAAGCTCAGAAGTCGTTACCTTTGCAGCCAACCGAAGAAGTAACGGTTCTATACATTTTAGGGGCAGGAATCTTGTCAGGATGCTAGCGCAACACATGGACTTTTGTGCAGCACACATGTCTTCGACAAATATTCCTCCATCGATGCAAAAAGATAAGGCCACACAGATGGAAAAAGCTAATGGTGGGGGGATTGTATCAACGAACTTATATTTTCTAAAGTAAATGCAAAATAAATAGGGAATTTTCCAAGGGTACAAATTTGCGCCATTACAGTTTGATACAAGGAACTTGTGATTGCAATTTATGGGTTGTATATATTGTTGGCATGAGTTTATTGATGTTATTGATACCTAGCTTGTATGGATGGTTGGATGTATTAACATGTGTTGTGGATGCTATTTTTGATCATGTGGGTTTTTCATTTGACAACATCTTGGTTGGAGCCTTTGTTAGCACTTGGATTTGATGCTTGTGTTCTTGGATTGGTGCATCTTCACCTTGGCATGTTCCTTTTCTTCCATAGGTGACACATTGGAGGATGAGAGGAGTTCTTGCTTGAGATGGTGGTCACTTTAGTTCTATTGCAGGTATCTTGATGGATCACGATAGCATGTTGGAGATTCATGTGGCTTCATGTATGGCTATGATGATGTATTTCATTGATTGATCCATTATGCAATGCATACAACAAGTGGGAGAATGTTGGGATATGGTGTTGTACACCATTGCATAAAATGCTATATTATAATGTTGTAATTAAATAATTATTTAGTTGTGATGCACCTAGGAGGTGTGGTTAATCACACTAGGTAATTATTTGGGGACCACTTTATGTTGTATTGTAACATTGTATTAGTATTTAATGTGTGAGAGGTATGAGATAATAATTTAATAATGGGGAAATATTTAATAAAGTGAAAACCTAGTACCCAATATTAAATAAGGGGTTAGTGTTTTTGTATTCATGTGGTTTTGTGGTTATGGTTTTATCTTACCACTTGGTTGTATTTGTGTGAGCTTCAGTCTATAAAAGCAAGCACATGTCTAGTGGTTAAGATTAGTTGGGTGAGTGGGTTGTCATTATTGAGTCTTTTTGAGGAGTGCATATGTGAAGCATGGCATGGGATGTGTGGATTCATGCTTGGACACATGGGGATGCATTGGAGAGGCTTGATGCTTTATAGGTATTCATTTAAACTCTTGTAATGTTTTATTGTTGAATAAAAGATGGACTATGGATGCTTTTGGAGGCTGGGTTTTCCCTCTTGAGGGTTTTCCCAAGTATATCTTGTGGCTTGTCTATTTTATCTATGCATTATGGTTACTTGCATGCATGTTTATCTCTCATGGGGTTATGTAGGAAATGGATTAATATTTTGGGTATGATGCATTATTTCCTAATAATCCTCAAGTGGCTATCATACAAACCTTATCACCTCGGTCATTGATCAATTTTCAGCATCTAGTATCCAATTTTCTATTTTTTTTTGAATCATTACTACCCTTTCCTTATCCAATTTTTGTGGGTCACAATGGTCCTTTCTTCTCTCCTCTCTCAAATTCCTCTATATTCTCTTTTTCCTTTATTCCTCTCGGATTATTTTTTGGAGTGGATATTCATATCTCTCACTAGGTGGTTTGTTCAAAGTTTTTATTATATGGCAACATGTATTTTGTAGCCATCTCAAATATATTTGTGTATTTTTTAAGATATGGCAACATGTTTTGTAGCCTACTCTTAGATAGATTTGTGTATGAGTTGCATTCCATTCCCTGTGTATTTATGTTTCATATATTATTTCGATATTGTATGCATACAATAATTATTTTTGTGGATGCTTTATGGGACATGGTACAAGAACCAAGAATAAAGAACAAAGACATGCCTAAGGATTGGTATCTCTCCTTTGGTAAAAGTATCACTGACATTTCACGATCATATATATGTTTGACTATATTATTATTTTAGTGAACTTGTTTCCCCTAGAGTATCATAGGCTTGCTAAATTGGGGCAATCATGAAAATTGCACACCTTGTTATCTATTTTGTCATATTTTACACTCATTTTAGTGTTTTCACGAGTTTTTTTTTCTTTTTTACTTGTTTCTATCCTATTTCTATTCTTTCCCCTAGTTTTTTATATTTTCATGTGCCTTGACTCCTTTCACAGGTCTTTTATTCTTATCCCCATGTCATCTCTTCCCCTTATCATGTGTATTGTTGTCTTGTGCTTCCTTCACATAGGCTATCCATGTTTTCATTTCTAAGGTGATTACTCAAAAAATAAAAAATAATTTATTATCTTCTCTCATGAGTACATTATTTTCACCTTATTCTTCCATATCTCTCACATTAGAAACTCCAATTGCACTAACATTACCTTTAATGATTTTTTATTTTATTTCTCACCATCAAATCTAAAAATTTTGAAGTCAAGGGAGGGTAGGGCACTTGTAACTCTACTAGGTAGGGATGCAAGTGCCCTAACATCCCTTGGCTACATATGTAGTCAGTGTACAATGTCTATTATTATGTTTCAATAATATTGGTTATCCAATTACGTATTAATTTTTTGTATTAATTGGTTATCGGTTTCAGATTGTTATAAACATCGGTTGAATGATGGTTGTGTTCCTCATAGCAACTGTCCATTCCTTTAAATAGATTGTATATCATCAAGGAAAGTATTATGATCTAGTGGGATCGACTTTGATTCTTGGTTGACCATCTTTGGTCTTCTTTTGTAATAATTTAATGTACGAATAAATATATGTTTTACTCTTGTATTTGCTATGTATTTTCATCTCTATTATCAGTCCATGTATTTATTTTATCAAATAAAGCAGCAAATATTTGGTGCCATTGCCTTAAAAGAAATCGAGTTGGATTTGAATTTCATGCCCTTAGATCCCAACAAAGGTGAGAAGAGGCCATAAGGTGGTCAATACCATGAGATCACGTGATCTTTCAGGATCATCAAGCAAAGGGAATGAAGGAGAATATTACAAGAAATACTTGAGAAATAAAATCGTATAACTCCAAGTCAAAGCCCTTTCGAAGAACACAATCAAGTTGAAAATTCAACACATTTTTCTCTTGATGAGGGAAGTTGGGAGACAATGTCACATTCCTTCATAGAATTGTACGAGAGTTGGCTTCGAGGCATTGAAAGGTTGTCAATCGAAGGAGAAGAATCCAAGCCAGGGTTGTGTAAAACTAAATATGAAGGTTGTGTACGAGAGTTTCCTTCGAGGCGTTGTACAAAAGGTTGAAGCCGAGGGAAGAGTTGAGGATTCTTATGTGGCCGAGAGTGTGAGAGAAGCACTAGAATGTTTGTATCAAAACTCCATAGCAAGAAAATTTCAAGCACTAGGTTTGAATCAGAATAAAATCATGGTAAGACCTAGTGGAGAAAAGCAAAAGTTGTCCAAGTTTACAGGTAATGGATTGGAGGATCTTGTACAACACTATAAGTCTTTTGAAACAATCTAGATGAAAATAGGCAAGATGATAAAGCAATTTGGCTATGATATTTTCCAATCACCTTGCGAGGTGTAGTGATTGACTGGTATACAAAAATTGATCAAGCCTCCCAAAATATGTGGGAGAGATTAGAGAAGGATTTCAAAGAAGAGTTTAAATTTCTTTATGATGATAATGAAATAGTAGTAGAAATTTACAATACAAAACAAGGTAAGCACAAAATTTTACGAGCTTATAATCATAAACTTAAAGAATTGCTTGTAAAGTTAGAGATAGAACTAGGTGAAAATCTCAATAAAAGATGGTTCATTGAAGGTCTACTTCCATCATTAAGAAAAAAATGAAGATAGTACCACCCTCTTTCTATTTAGAAGCCCATAATCAAGAAATGGACATGGAAAGTGTTGATAAAATGTCCTTGTGTAGTAAAAGAAAAATAGAAGATGGAAGTTCAGATGAAAATAGCAGCGATGAATCGAGAATGGTAGAAGCGCTCTAGAAGGACATGCTTCAAATGATCAAAGAATTGAAGGTGGAGAAAGAAACTAACAAAATATGGTGTACTAAGTGCAAAATTGAGTGGCACACAAAAGGTAACTACCCTACAAAGATGTTTTGTGAGATTTTTCAAATTATGGGTCATTCAATAAAGGAGTGGTCATACAATTTGAAGACCAAGAGTACACAAATACTATTTACATAGGGAGAGGAGTCCACTCCATCAAAGCCAGAGAATGCATCTCCAAGAAGTCATCGAAATCAAAGAGGAGGGTGAAACCAAATACAATATGACCCCAAAGGATGCCCTATCATACAATACTAACAATGTAATGAATGGAGACACTTTGCAAGAGACTACTAGAACAAGTAGGACAAAGTTCTATTAATGTGCAAATGGTGTGGACCTAGAGACCATGAAGACATTCGATGTCTGAAGCAAAAGGCTAGTGTCAACATGATTGATGTGAGGCATAATGAAGTATTGGTCATTACTCGCACCCAAGAAAAGAAGGATACATACTCAGACCCACGTATAGAAAAAGAAAGGCTTTGTGAAGCAAGGGATAAAGTGGAGAATGCTATGGATAATGAACATCGCCACTCAAATACAAACGCAAGTATGATAATAAATCAATTACAATATAAAAATTACAAGGAAAGTACTTCAAACTATCATACCAGTTAAAGTAGTAGATTTATTACAAAGTATTCTTGAATCTCAAAATGCTATTGTATCGAGGGAGAATGAGTCAATGTGTGCCACAAACCAATTGGAATAAAGTGAGAATGAAGAACCAATAACTGAACCTTTGTTGTCAAGCAACCAAGAGATTGATCCAATGTTACAGTTAACATGACAAAGAAACTAGTGATGGTGAATATAGAGATCGTTGGTAGGAATCTCACCAATACAATTGTTGATGCGAGTCTGGTGTGGACATACTTTTAGAAGACACATGGAGAAGTTTGGAAATCTAAAAATTTGGCCCTCAACTTTTCAACTAGAGGGTGCAAATCAATAAGTTATTAAGGTACTTGGAGTTTTAATGGGAGAAAAGGCAATTATTGGAACCCAAGCATTTTTGTTGAACTTTGCGGTCATTTCATTAAGAAAGCATACAATGCATTGTTAGATTGAGGTTGGTTGGTGGCCTCAAACCCAATTACAAATGGAAAAAGAATACAATCTCCATTGAGAACAAGGGTCAAAAATAAGTAATTGATTTAAAAAACCAAACTATAAGTGAGGAAACAACTTCCTTTGATTCATCATATTTGAACTTTAAAGAAGAATGGACAAAGAAGCATGATCTAGGTCTAATAGAGTCAAATAATGAAGGGATTTTGGAATTACAATCATGCTCAGAGGATGAAACAAACTCCCCTTTGTGGCCTATTCCACTAGAAAATGGAGGAATATAAGGTATTTTCCTCAACTTTTAATTTTCTGGAAGCCACAACTCTTAGTGAAGAGCAACCAATGAAAAATGATTTTACAAAGTTGGACAGTTTATGTGTGCGAGATGCAATCTATGGTTTGTTTGGACAGTTTATGTGTATGAGATGCAGTCTATGGTTTATAAAAGGTTTTAGTAATAACAAAGGTATCTGACCTTACAAAAAAATAAAAAATCGTACATCTCAGATTTCTAAGAACAATATTGGTCAAGTTAAATCAACTTTACAAAAAAAAAATAGAAAAAGAAAAATAAAATTAGAAAATAAAGAAATAGTGGAAAGGAAGAGGTGGAAATATTATTTAGCAATTAAAGGAGAAAATAATAAAAGGCTTGATTACATAAAAATTCCAATTACACAACCCATAATATAGTTAGATTATGTCGTACATCTAGGCTACATATCACGACAACGGCTATCCAACCCCAGAAATGCACCCAACATGGATGTTGGATGCCTCCCATTTGCAGCGGCTGTTAGAAATCCATATTTTCCGTAGTACAAACTTTGTCCCATTTTAAATGTATCAATAGTTAAAAGGGTATATACTATATGATGTAGGTTTATAGGTTTATGTGCCTGCTACACACAATTATATGTGTTCAAGTGAAATTAAAATTGTTTAATTTAATATTTATTTTTATTAATTATATTACTTGTAGTTAAAATTGTTTTAAATGGTTATTATTAAGTGTTTTTATAAATTAATCATATGATTTGTAATTTTTATGTAAAGTAAATATTTATATTTTATAAAATTTATATTTATCATTAAATATTTATATTTTATAAAATCTATATCTTGTTTTAATTTTAAAAATAATTTTGAGTAATTTGATTAATTATTATCTTTATGTAAATGAAAAAATAACTTAGATAAAATTAATTTATGAAAGAGTTCAAATAATACTATCAATCATGAATTAGAGTGATTGTTTTAAGTGGTTTTTATTAAGTGTATTTATACATGAATTATATGATTTGTAATTTTTATGTAAAGTAAATATTTATATTTTATAAAATTTATATTTGATACTATTATTTTTATTTTCACAATCATAATATTAAAAATAATATTCAAAGTAAAAAAATACAAACATATGATTGAATTGTTTAACTTCTAGTCCTTGTTTAAATTGATTGCTATAGTAATTATGATAATAATAACAATACAACTACTTTCCTTTGAAATAATATAACAATTAAAAAATCTTGTAAGTTTCAATTAACCATAAAAATTTAAAATTCTAATCCAAAATTTTCCCTCATATCTTTCTTTTACCATAGTACTCTATATTTTCTATAGAAATAGTATTAAAGAAGGATGAGACAATTAACAATTATATTATAATACCCTGTCTTTTATGTTTTATGGTTAAAATTTAGATTTATAACCACATGTTTATGCATATAAATGTTTATTATTATTTTTGTGGGAACCTTTGAAATAAATATTAATATTTTTATTAAATAATTGTAAGTGCATTAGTTTCACTATATAGTAGTGTGGGTTTGATGGCTTGAATTTTTTTCCCTATATATTATGTCATTTAGTGTTCATATTATTATAAAAATATATTGTAAGGTAGCAACCTCATGTACCTTCTTAGAAATTTAATAATTAATAAGATTAAATACTTGGTGGCTATAGATCCACTTGTGCATTTATCTATGTGATACATAAGATTTTTTTCTAATTTTCTTTCAATTTACATAAAGTAAGAATAAAAAATCAAATAAATTAACTAACCAACTTATTCAAACTTAGAGTTAAATAACATAATCTAAATACTCTTTTATTTATAGACTAACAAATATTTCTTATAATTTTCTAATAATTAACCATAAAAATTTAAAATTGCAATCTAAAATTCTCCTTCAAAGTTAATTAACACAATTTAAATTTTATTTTATTTATTTACTTTAAATATTTCTTATATTTTTTAATAATTTTTTTTTTTTTTTTTCATAGTATTAAGAATACACCTTAAAGAAGGATAAAATATGTATTGAATAATTAATCTTGGACAATCTTAAGTGAATTGGTTTTACTATATGTTAATGGGTTTGATGGCCTAGATAATTTGTCCTTATATATTATGTGGTGTTAAAAAAAATATTGTAAGATATAAGATGCAATGTCTTGTTAGAAATTTAATATTTAATTATAGATGGACTTGTCAATTTATCCATGATAATATTTAAGTCCTTAATTTTTTATTATCAAACACTCTAATTATGAATAGTATTATTTGAATCCTCTTATAAATTAATTTTATCTAAGTTTTTTTCCATTTACATAAAGATAATAATAAAAAGTAAAATACATTCACTAATCAAATTACTCAAAATTATTTTTAAAATTTTATTTTATAAAAACAAGACATAAATTTTATAAAATATAAATATTTACTTTATATAAAAATTACAAATCATATAATTCATGTATAAATACACTTAATAAAAACCACTAAAACAATCACTCTAATTCATGATTGATAGTATTATTTGAACTCTTTTATAAATTTATTTTATTTAAGTTATTTTTTTCATTTACATAAAGATAATAATTACTCAAAT
Organism: Sequoia sempervirens; assembly: GCA_007258455.2. Lineage (NCBI taxonomy): Eukaryota > Viridiplantae > Streptophyta > Pinopsida > Cupressales > Cupressaceae > Sequoia > Sequoia sempervirens. The sequence continues at coordinate 1,931,891 of VDFB02000011.1, read as the reverse complement.
TACTCAAAATTATTTTTAAAATTAAAACAAAATATAGATTTTATAAATAAAATATTTAATAATAAATATAGATTTTATAAAATATAAATATTTAATGATAAATATAGATTTTATAAAATATAAATATTTACTTTACATAAAAATTACAAATCATATGATTAATTTATAAAAACACTTAATAATAACCATTTAAAACAATTTTAAGTACAAGTAATATAAATATTAAATTAAACAATTTTAATTTCACTTGAGCGCATATAATTGTGCGCAGCGGGCACATAAACCTATAAACCTATAGCACATAGTATATACCGATTTAACTATTGATACATTTAAAATGGGATGGAGTTTGCACTTCAAAAAATACGGATTTCTGATGGCGGCTGCAGATGGGAGGCATCTGGCATCCATGTTGGGTGCATTTCTGGGGCTGGATAGCCGTTGCCACATATCACTATGGGTTCTTAAATCCCTTTACAAAGTATGACCAAAACGGGCAATCATTGTGCATAGCATGCAGCATATCCACTCCACCATATGGCCCACTTCTAATTACACCGTACGACCGTACGACGATTTGTTAAAAGTCAAATTGTTAGTGGCTTTGTTTGAAGAGGAAAAGATTGATAAAACAACAAGTTACCTGACCAAAATTCACAGTAGAAGAAACAAAATCAGCAAAGAGTTTGAAAACAACAGTAGGTAGTTTGGTGCAGCGGTTTTGTTGTGTTGGCAAAGGCGGTTTTCTGGTTTTATCTCTTGGGTCCCATACACTGGCTGGTTTCGTGGACGTAATTAAAATCATTCATTCATTCATTCATTCGTTGTACAAACTATTTCAAATCATAAAGCATGGTGAGAGCATAATGTTTCCATAGTACGACCAAATCATTATCACATTGTACGACATCATTATCACACCATAAGACATCATTCTCTTCACCATACAATGTCAAGGAGAAACTTGTTTATACCGTACGGTGCTAGCATTTCTTTTTATCATACGTCATCAAGTGCTAGCAATTTTATTCACTGCACGCCATCAAGCACTATCATTTTTCTTCATCATATGTTTTCAATAATCTTGTTTATACTATACGATGTCAACAACCTTGTACAATGTATGGTGTGGGCTTGCAATCTGTTGCAATGTATAACGCTAGATTAGTAATTCCTTGTACCATACGACCTTCGTGTTATAATATTTTCATCGATGTTAAAGACATATGGATGATTGGCAAGGTAGTTGTCATTGATGTCAAAGTGGATAGACAAGATTGTTGGATTATTATCATTAATATCAAAGGTTTGAAGAGTAATTTGTTAGTGAAGGAAAAAAAAGTTGGTGCTCGAATAAGACCAAAGGCCATTAATCACCATTCAAAAGACAAGGTTATAATGCCTCACAAGTGTGCATTAGTGTAGATCAAAAAGGCATGTTTATGCTTGGTCAAGATTGTTGGTCAACCACTTTGTTCATATGTTCAAAGACATATTTTAGATTGAAAGATGATTATGAGAAGCAACAAATATTAGAGTAGCAATGATTAAGAAGAATAAGAGTAACAAAGATAAACATGTTAAGCCCATCGATTCAAATGAGAAGAGCAACGACTAAAGGTGATTAATGTGCATCGATCAAGTTGAAGATAACAACAATCATATAATGGTGAATGATTATAAGAAGTCGTAGTGATTAAAGCCAGTGACGAAGATTTTTGTAAAGACATTACAAAGCCAAGGTTATCTATTGGGAGAAGGTTGCGAATATTAGACAAAAGGAGTGCTTCCATTAATTAATAGAGTCAATTATCTACTAGGTACTGATTCATAATAAGGAAAGAGTTATAGCTATTAAAGACGATTGAAGGCTACAATAAAAACTAATAAAAAGATAGTGTTGAATAAAGTAAAGATAAATTAAATTAAATTTATATGTTAATGGGCTGACCAAGAATATAGTTTCACATATGGATCGACCAAGAGTAATGAAGGAGAATAATTAAGAATGCAACGATTATATTAGTTAAGGCAACGTTACATATCATTTATTAATTTTTAATAAAGGGTTGCAAATAAAAATGAGTCGCCTCTCTTTGTAAAGTGCATATGTTTCATAGGGTCACCACTTTTGATGAAAATATATAGAGAGAGACTATGAGAAGTGTTGAAATGGTGAGGTGTGATTTTAAAAAGAAAATATCATAAATGCACCAACAAGTATATGAATATGAGTATGCATATATAAAAGAAGAAAATATGCATATTGTAACACCCCTCCATTTTGCTCTTAGATCGAACAATGTTCTTCTATGATATGTTTTATTTCTGTTGCATTGTGACTTTGGAACTTAGTTATTTTAACCGCTATCTGTTAAGCGATGTAAACATTATGTTTTGATGTGATGGTACTATATTCAGATGTTATTATTATTTCATGTTATGGATTACATTAGCATGTATATGAATTACTGATGCTTTATGTTTTGATTATATCATGGATGATTAGATGCATCGGTTAGTGATATTGTATTGGTGAAGGGGACGGGATCACATCACTCGCATGCAAGTGCCCTGGGATTCCGCGATTCCCTCTTCACGGTGTGTTTTAATATATTATATGCATGTTTCGACACTTGTATTGTGTGCAGGATGCAGGTATAGGACATCGACTCCACCTAGTTTCACAGGTTTGAGCGTGTCCATCGACCAACGGTATTGATTGGGAGATAGTAACTAGGATTTTTTTGTGTCAAACCATCACCCTAGCCATAGTGTGTCGTCGGTCTTAGTCGGGTTCAGGGTTTTATGTTGTTAGTTTCCCCATTGGCTTTATATTTAAAATTGCAAGTTAAAAGTGATTAATTGGCTTTTGAAATTATAAATGATGATTGTTTTGCCTTATTGAAATGTTGGAAAATTAGTGATTAATTAATTAATTTAAGTTAATTAATAAAATAATCTAATTTTGAATTAGATTTATTTTATTGACTAAATTAAATTAATAGGGATAAATTAAATCAATTTAGCTGTGTGGGCATTATTAGGTATTTGGATTAAATCAAAAATTAGAAATATGCCTTATATTTAATTTTTTAGAAATAAAGTTGAAAAAGAATTGAGAATGGTATTATGAATTGTTGAATTCAATTTGGTTAAAAGAAAATTTAAATTGTCATTTGGGTTGCAAATGTAATTTTAATTAAAAGATATTATGCAAATTTCATTTGAGAATAGAAATTGTATGAAAATTGCAAAATAGAAAATATCTAAATTAGCAATAAATTTTGGTGGGTGAGTCCATTTTAGGGCTTTGACAAATTTGGGGAAAAATTTTGCATAAGGAAATTAGAATTTTATTTTTCAAAAAAAAGAAGGGAGAGCAAGTTTGGAATGGTTTTTTTTGGAAATTGGGGAAGGAAGGACTGAATTTGGTGGAGAAGCTGAATTCAAATCAAGGGCAACCTCCATTGTCAAAACTTCAAGTTGTGGAGAAAAAAATCAGGTTCTTTACTTAGTTTTCTTGATTTCTTTGGTAAAAAAAAAAAAAAAAAGAATTTAAGATTTGTTCATGATTTATTTTGAATGATTCAATCTCTTGTTTTCAATGAAAAAACCCATCTTAGATTTGTGTTTAAAATTGGATATAAACTTGTAAAAATCTTGTGAAGATTTAGAACTTTAGTTAAGAAATGCAAACTATCCTCACATAGAAGATCAAAAGAAAACAAACCTCCATTTCTTTATCAAATTTCTGTAGTTGCATTTCTTCAATATAACTGTATTTTGAACAAATTATATATATATAATATATACATATATACATATATTTGGTAAAATATATCTATATGTACATATATATATATATCATACATATGTATATAATGTTTTATTTTTGAAATTTTAATGTTGGTTTAAAAGAAAAGAGACCCCTATTTTTTTTTGTGTTCTGGGTTGCGGCCAGAACAGGGGCATTTTTTTAGTTTTTTTAGGGTTACGAATTTTATGCGTGGGGAAGGCTAGCAGCCGCGGCTGCCACAGCCGTCCCCATTGGGAGGACGCTACTGTGGCAGCGCCTCCCACACACAGTGGGGGAGGCGCTGCCCCAGCCGCGGCCCCATGGGGGAGGCTGGGCCAGCCGTGGGCTGCGTCCCACCTCCCACGCAGGGTTTCCCTGCTTTCAATGCAACTTTGGTATTTTGTTTTTTTTTATATACATTGTATTATATATAATATAATATATATTTATATATAATATAATATAATATTTATATTATATTTTATTTTAAATATGGGGATTATTAATTATTATTTTAAATATATGTTTAAATATCATTTATATATTTAAGTATTAAATATATGGTTATATATACATTAAGTATATATAATTAGGTATATATATTTAATATATAAATATATTAAATATGATTATTAAAATGATATTTTAAAAGAATTAATGGGGAAATTATTTTCTGTAAAAGAGGAGTTATTGTGGAATGAGTTTATTATTTTTGTATTTATTTTATTTTATTTTAATGGTGGATTTAAATCATTAAGTAAAATTGAGGAAAGGAAATAGCCTGATAGTTTTAAATTCTTGCATGCGGTCAATGAAATTTTATTTGCTTTTGAGTATGTAAAATTAAATGTAATTACTTTACTTGATTCATGCACTATGCCATTATTTGGTTTGGATTTAGGAAATCCTAACGTAGGGGAATAAATTGTCAGATTGTCGTTCGTTGCATCGTCTCCTTTATTCTCATTGTTGTGTTATCAAGACTTTAGGTTAGTAAGTCTTCCAAGGTTCTGTTCGTGTTGGGTTATTTTGGCGTTGGTCAATCTGGTGTCTGGTTTTGGGTGGTGCATGTGGAGGTAGTTGCGTTATCACCTGTTATCATAACGGGATGTGTGATATGTTTTGGTTACCCGTGTACTACGAACGGGTTGTTTAACCTTATGTGTTAAGGTGGGAAATTAGTCATCAGTTTGTGCATGGTGTTTACCCTTAGTTTGGGGGTTTTGTATCCCAGTGTTGTCAGTAGGAGAGTGGCCCTTTGTGGGGGTCCGAAGCCCAAAGTGGTGTCAGGGTAACTCACCTAGGGTATAATCAAGTGATAATCTAAAAGAATTAATGGGGAACTTCACACTAATAAAGTTAAAGTAAGCCTCTCTCATGGAACATGCATTGTTAAGACTCGAGATGAGATGAGACGCATAGTTTTGCGTGAGGGTCCGACGTCGGTAGAGGCAAGCCAGGGTAACCCATGATGGGGGTCTGATAGCCTAGGAAGGTTGAGCTAGGGTAACTCATGGCAACTTATGTATGACACTCTCCCTACGTCAACAAGTGAATCAGTTATTGTGTGTTGTACAATGGTGTACTTGTCCTATGTAACTTTGAAGCAATGTGTTGTCTTGTGAGTTTTCGTACTGTGTTAAGTGATGTTGTTGGTATTTGAGTCGGTTCAGTTATGTTTAGCCTTTGTCTGAAGTAGTTGGTCTTGACTTGAAATCCTGGTTACTATCTCCTAGCACGGGGGCTGAGCCTTTGGGTTTCACTTGGTTGGGTGGAACGTGCACCTTACACCGTTGGCTTTGTTCGGGATCTTGTGGATGAAACTTTCATGTTGGGGAGCTCGTTGATTCCTGTTACACTTCTAGTTCTTTCATTCCAGCTATTCTTGTATTCCATTACCCCTCATTTGTATCGAGGTGGAAATTGTAATAAGTATCATGTTTATTTGATCTACCTCATTCGGGGAATGAGTGTTGTAATTATAATGTAAACAATTGTTATTGGATATCGTGATGTGTCGATTAGTCCTTGATGTTATATCATGTACGGAATGTATGTACTTTAATTCTTTAATTGAATGATGTTATGTTTTCTTTCCTCGGTTGTTTAATTCGGGTTTAAGTAATCCTTGTCTCGTAGCCTTAGGGGATGTTTGCAAAGTATAGTGAACTTGTATGTTAATGTTCTTTTTTTTTAAAAAAAAAAATTGTTGCATTTGGTTAGTAAAGTGCAACTTCCCCTAGGGTTGCGTGGCGGGGCATTACACATATATAAAACAAATGTGTATATGCAGATATAATTGAGGTGAATTAAATTATCTATATTGAGGTTGGTGCCTCATATTGGTGAGGTCTGTGCCTCCTATTATAGGGGTTGGTGCCTAAAAATTGGAGAAATTAGAATTTCTTCGGGGTTGGTGCATCTAGTAGGTTGGTGGCTACGAAATTTGTAGAAAGAAGATGAATAAAAGAAATATTTTTGTAGTGGTTTTCTCCCGTAAGAGTTTCTAAGTAAATTGTGTTGTTATTATGTTGCTATTATTTAATTTTACATATGTGCTAATTTTGATTAAATCTTGAAGTGATTAAATAAGTTTTAAAAGGTAAAAGAACATTGTTATACAAATTCACCCCAAATATAAACACGTGTTCATCACTTCATAACTTATACTGTACATAACTTCTACCTCAAACAGTCTTCCTACACTTACTATTGTGTTTGCATCATACCCTCCAAGAAACCATTTGTGTGCATCGTATGACCAACTCACATTACACAAAAAATCTTTTCAATTTGTTCACTACCCTACATTGTATGGCCATTCCTAGGACATAGCATATGTCAATTTCAATTCACAACATCATCAATTTGCTTCTTCATACAACCGTAAATCTCCATCATGTGGCGCTATTATTGCAATCGTCAATGACTTCATTGGATTATACAACCATCAACTTTCCCTCATGCTTTCATTGTATGGTCTTCTAATATGGCTCAACCATTTGCAAAATCCATTAGTGAGTGATTAGATGAGGTCCCTTGGTTGGTTGGTTTGATGTATTAGTCACATATTGGCATATGTTGGTTCAACACTTTGAAATATTTTTTTTTGCTTTGTCAGCTTTATTTTTGCCTCTTAAAAAATCATAAAATTTATGTGTGACAAGAAGTTTTATGGTTTTGAGGGTCTTAATTTAGGTTTGGTGGTGGGGGCTCCGCCCTTCCACCCCACCCTGTAGCGCAAAAGGGAATGCATCAAGGGTGCTACCCCTTGACCCTACTGGGGGTGCAACCCCCAAACCCCCACAAGGGCCCCAACCCCTTTCCCCACTGGGCGCATTGCCCCCAAACCCCCACCAGACTCATTTGATTTTCCAAGTATAATCCAAGTTCAAGTTTGCAAATTACACTTCCAAGTTTGTTTACAAATCCTTGTCTACAATATCATCATCAATTTGGCAAGTCTTCCCTAATGTTACTTGATGTTTTACTTGTCCGATGTGATGTAGTCAGTGTATAATGTCTATTATTATGTTTTGATAATATTGATTATCCAATTACATATTAATTGGTTGTTGGCTTCATGTAGTTATAAGCATCAGTTGGATGACAATTATGTTACCCTTGGCAACCATCAGGTCCTTTAAATAGATTGTGTATCGTCAAGGAAAGTACTTTGATCCAATGAGATTAACTTTGATCCTTGTTTGACCACTTGTGGTCTTCTTTTGCAATAATTTAATGTGCAAATAAAGATATATTTTACTCCTATATCTACTATACATTGTCATCTTTATTATTAATTCATGTATTTATTTTATCAAATAGAGCAATAAACAACATAAAATTAATAAAAGCTTATCTTATGCCAACTAAGCCCAATTCAAATCATTCCCACACAATAATGAAATTTGGCCCCCAACGATTTATAGGAGCCTTCTTCCACTCATTTTGAAATCACACACTCAATTTTCTTCTTACACATTGGAGTTACTTTGCCATCTTGAAACTTTGAAGCCTTGAAGCATTAGTCTACTATTGTTAGCTTTAGATCTCATTTATGCAACATTTTGAAGCCAGGGAATAGTTTTTTGTTGTTATATTCTTCTTTTTCTTCTTCTCATAGCCCTTTTTCTTCTTTCCCAATTTTCTTGCGAACTCACGCCATATTTTCCAGTTTCTTATTTTTTATTTCACTCTTTAGCCCCATACCACTTTTGTTGCCCTTTGTTTCTATTTTTGCCTCTCATTTCTTTCTCCTACCAAAAGTTCTAGTCTCCTTGTTTCCTATCTCCTATCGGTAAGCACAACAAGATTTGATTTTCATTTCAATTTGACAAGTTTATTACAAATTGGATATCAGGGTTTTGTTGTCATCATCATGTAATGTGGATCTACGTTTAAATGTGTGGATACAAATTGTAGCACTAAATTCAATATACATTATAATTCAATAGAAAACCTCATCATGATAGTAGCTAGATAGTGAAATGAAATGTGAAATCTATTTTTTTATGGAACCTTATGACAACTCTCAAGCTAGTACCGTTCTTGTCACCTTAAGCCTTGGTTATGGAAGACAATTTTAATAATGAAAATGTGTTCAAAACATAAAAGTATAATTGATAAAAAGTTGAATGTCAATTTGTCTAAGAAATGTGGACATGTTAGTGATAAGCAAATCTAATGTTAGAGACAATAATTAGATTTCACTACTACCTTAAAAACAGTACGCCAAGTTGGTATCAAAGAAAGTTGTGCAAGATGACTAATACGTTTATGCCATATGAATGGAGGAAAGATTTTTTTAGTATGTCAAATAACCAGGGCGCTTGCATAGTTCTTGTGCACCTTGGTATGTTATGCATAGAACTTTAGAGTTTGTGAACATAAGAAAAACAGCTAAATACCTAGGAAATGAATAATACATTTCCCAACATTATTAGATAGCCACTAAGATGTGTAGTATCAAAGGGAATTTGTGGTGAATTTCTTAATAGTTGTAAGACAGAACTGTAAGTGCAACGGATACAGATACGGTCATTTTTTAAGACCTCCAATATGGTTACGTACGACATTCATAAAAAAATACACAATTTTCTAAGTTATTAGAGGAGATTTTCATTACTTTAAAAGCAAATAAGTAAACATAAATTAAAATAATAATAAAATTTAAATATTAATAATTTAGTAAAGAATAAACAATTTTATATATATATAATTTTTTTTTTTTAAATATATAACATTTAAACAACATAATATAAATATAAAATTATAAACAATTAACTTTCTTAAATTTATAAAAATTAACACCAAAAAAAAAATAGTAGAGTTGCACTACAAGAAGATCTAGAAAAATGGTTCACTGAAATAGAAAAACATTTCATTTGTCTTCCTCATTTGGTGTAGGTTTTGTTTATACAAAACATAAAAAATATTGCATGATTGAAGTTTTTTAAGATTAAGTTTAGGAGGATTCACGTTATTTTTTTTTAAATCAAATCATATAGTATCCGACGGTTAGAAAATCGGATTTTTTGGACACATGTGAGTATGGTATCTAACATGTATCTGTGTTGTATCTGAAAAAATTATTTGTTGCAAGACCACAAAACTATACCTTATATATCCAAGATAATACACAAAGATAGACATAGGCTTTTGGTATATCTGCATTACCTTCCAAATTCTAGTCTATATACCCCACTGTGATGATGTGATTCCATCATCTTCCGTGAAACACTTGATCATAAGCTGCTAAGTATCTAGAATATAATACAACATCTTGGTTCTCTTTGTGCTCCTGCTTGAACCTGGAAACTAGACTGAGTGTAACTTAATTATATGAGACTTGTCATGAATTCCATCTAAAAGTATCAACTCTAGTAGAAAAGCATTAAGTCTTCAACTTGACCAAAAACTGATGTGGCATATAAATGTCAATGTTATTTCAAGTGAAATATCGAATGGATGAAGGGCATGTAAGGTTAGTGGCAAATATTGTAGCTTTGGACAGTGCTTCTCTGACTGAAAGCTCTTCACTGAACGCCAATTCATTAGATGAAAACAGTAAACACTTTATTAATATCATTATTACAGACTTTGAGATTCCACATTACATATTGTTTTATGAGACAAAGCTTCTGAATAAATTGTGGGGATTACGATTACTATTATTATTTATGCTTGACTGTATTATTGTTAATATTCCCATTTCAATTCATTTCAAGGCATTTTCAGCACTTCTGGATTAAAATATATTTGCATTTGTCTAAGGATATGGTCACATCATATATTTGTGCCTTGCATAAATTTGGATTGAAGGGACCAATTTTGGTGATTGAAAATTCCAATTAATGCATTTACCTGCAGCTTTGCAGGCAATAAATCACGTGGATGTTTAGCAATGCTCAACAAAGGTAATATTTATGACCTCATTTATGAAAAGAAGGTTAAAGGCATTGATCATTGATGGCCAGATACAGAGAGCTTGTTACCATTCAGCCCATGGGCGAAACAATCCTACCATAATTCCTTTCTCCATTGTTGGGGATTCTGGAAGCCACAATGTAGGAGTTGAATCCAAACATTGCATTTCATATTTGATAATGTTTTGTTATGCATCCACATCTCTCTTCCATGTCTTTGACATTTTCCATCATAAATGCAGCTGTTTGTTCATTTGTTCACTTTTTCAACATCTATTATTAGAGTTGTTCTTAATGTTGATCATAGAGGTGTGCAGCCTCATCCATTATTGGACTTGCGAGTTCTTCCAAAAATCATTTGAGGACGAAAACCTTCATTTGATTCCTAGTTTCAAATTTGAAAGATAATCCCAGCTAGTAGAGTGGTTCTATTCAAGAATCACATTGTGCTTCAATGGAGTTTTAGTTCCAAGGTTTCAAAAAAGAAGATAATTCAAAATATTTTGGTTGCAAATTTTGAGATTTATATTGGTGAATATTTGTAGAGATTTTGGACATGGTTAGGAAGTGATTTTTGGTGGTTGGAGGGAGTTCAATTATTCAGCACGGTTGTTTTTACCTACAGCAATTGTAGATCAGACCTTCCAACAACGTTTCTTGTCATAACAGACTTGAGACTACACATGCAACAATCTACTCAATGATTTTCAGACCTACAAGTCCTTTACTTGGGCTTTTGTGTTGTTGGATGAAGGGGATTGAATTGGGAACTACTTACAATAGACCACACTATCCTTTGATGAATTGGGTATGCATTCTTTGTGATTTTTGAGCAACCAACTTGCTGATTTGATGTATGATAGACATGTACAAGCCTAAAACTTTGACATGAGACTACTGTAGCATCTTTCCAGAGCTTTGAGGGTGTTTGTTTATGAGGTTTGAAGTGCCCTTTCAATGTAGAAAGTGTTTGGGAATGAAATGATGGTTATTTGAGCGAAATCCTTCATTGTCTAGCCCTGAAACAAAAGTTGCAGAGGATATCAGACCTACAACTTTCACCATTTGCATTTGTTTAAGGTATATCTCTTGCTAAGAATTTGATTTCACTGAATTTCATAATATTTGGCAACATTTGGGGATATTACAACAGTTTAAATTGTATCAGCATTGTTTATCTTTATCAACACTTTATGACAGCGGATATATCATTGTTTGACATGTTTATGTTGAGCTAAATATGCTTATGGACCAATGTTGTAAGTGCTTTGGATGGTCATACCACCAAAGTCATTCCTTTCTTACACCTTGGATTGTAACACTGGATGGTAGTACCGCCAGTGACCTGCTCTTGTTATTTGTTGATACTTACCGCACTGAACAAGTGGCTTATGGCACTCACTCACCACTGAAAACTGAAAGAGTTGTTCTCATCTCATTGTATTCACTCACCACTGAAAAGTGGAAGAGCTTGCTTGCATTTTCATTATTATATAAGTTTTCCCATTGAAAAATGGAAGTGCTGGCTAAACCCACTGAATAAGTGGATACTACTTTCAGTTGCTTATTTAAAAAAAAAAATTGTAATCTTGTACACTATATGCTCTCACTTCGCCCACACTAGAAACTTGGTGATCAAAAAGTGGAAAGGAAGTTTCTTAGCATTGCATTCTGCTTTGAGCTAACAATTTTCAAAAAAAAATTGGGGCTGTATATTGCATTTCTAGTTTTGAATATTTTTAGGGTTTTGAGAGGTGGGCATTCAACCTGAAAATATTACCATGAAAATGAATCAAAATGGGCCAAAACTATCCATATTCAGATGCCTTTGTTTACAATACAAATGTTACATATTCTACCAAAACAATAAATTTAATTTAATGCCAAAGATCTAAAAACATTGATATATTTGTAAGGGAAGAACACTCTAAATTGAGTCATACAGTAGTTCCAGAACAGCATTCAAACAAAACAAATAATCATTTTCCAATATTACTTTGGTTCCTTTACCCATATATCCTTAGCTTATCCTGCGAAGGAAGAATACTTTAAATTGAGTCATACAGTATTTCCAGAACAGGATTTGAACAAAACAAATAATGATTTTTCCAATATTACTTCGGTTCCTTTGCCCATGTATCCTTAGATTATCCTCCTAGGAGGTTCTCAAAGGTTCTTTCTATTTTTGGCACGCTAAACTGACATTTAGAATGATGATACATATGGACAATCCTTGAATGTCACTGCTCAGCATTCTTGAACTTCTGGAAAAAATATCTATTGAATTTAGAGTAAATGAAAGGTATCAAAACTCATTACTGAACCTTCAATAGCAGGTGAAGAATATAATTATACATTGCAAAGAGTGAGGGATCTGAGAAATAGAGAAGTCATTGAAGAATCTTGGAGTTAAAATCCAAGTGCTTCCTGTGGCATTTCCAAAAACTGGACATTCTGATAAGTAAAAGGCATACATAAATAAATAATATAGTTTCTAAAATAATCTAACTCATATATTCAGTCAATGCAATCACTAGAAAATTGGCTATCAAAAAACATAGTGATAGATAGCATCAGCCACACCATCCTCGTCATTACTAGTTACAATTGCATTTGCTACAGCTTTTGCTTTGTCTGAACCATTAGCCATCACAACTCCCCAACCAACCAGGTCAAGCATCTCCACATCATTTTCACCATCCCCAATGGCCATCACCTGACCAGGAGGAGTTATAAAAATCACACTCACCCAGCACTTACAGAAGACTAAACAAAGATATAACAAACCTACATTAAGAGAACCAAGCAAACCTCATCATTATTTACACCGAGATGATCAAGCAGCATCTGCACTCCAGCCCCTTTTGAAGCACCTGACGGAAGAATCTCCAACATGTCTGGTAGTGCCTGGACTACACGTGCTCGCCCTTCCGCAGCTAGTGACCAATGTGGCCGCAAAACATCATGTACATTCTCAGCAGTATCATAAAAGAGTAATTTCTGCCATGTCCCAAACAACAGAAATGGGAGAGATTCACAAAAATTACGAGTAAAAGCCTATCAAAATAACGAATAGAATGAAAGAAAACAAATGGAATCAAAGGAGAGATCAGTTTTTGCAAATACTTGTACACTAACTGAAGACAAGAGATGCTCCACAGATGACATTACTTCTGCCTGAAAACATTGAAAACAATGTAAGATTCATATAAGCAAGGTTGACACATTTAGTAGTTATTTTGTCCATGCTTATATACAACTAGAATGTAAGAACACAAATTCCATTGAGATGTGTATCTTGAATGTAATAGTTAAAGGAAGATAGAAGTGTTAAAATCACTTATAAGCCCATTCATATTTCCATCCTGTCTATTCATTAATGTTACATATAGGCCACAGATTAATAGATTTAAATATATAAATCTCTAAAACAAGAATAAAATATCCCATAGCAATCCCTGATAATGGGGTTGGAAAAAATTGGAGCACTCCAGCAAAAGGGTTGTCTAAAGTTATTCGACAATGCCTTCAAATGCAACCACTGCTCTGCCAGAGCTGGGGTGAGTTTTGATAAAGTCAAGGAAATGCAGTCCTAATTTTCTTTGAAGCTCAACAATTGCAACTAATAACTTTGCTGAAGCAAACACACTTTAGAGAACCTCAAGATCACCAAGGACAAAGGATTGTCAGATTGAGATTGAAGCTATATTCCATGAGTATGCATCCCCTAGGAAAATACTTTTGTTACCATCCTCAAGACATTTCAGGGATGCAAGGACAACTAGGAAACATCACCGGAGCTGTCCCCTATGCTGGAAAGAATATGAAACATCCCTAGGCCAGCTAAAAAGCAAAAGGGGGGCAGGGGGTGACTGCCCATCCTCGAGATGGCCAGGGGACAACTAGATGTCCCCAACCATCCAAAGGATGGCCAGCCATGCCCTGCAGCCCAGCCATATTAAAAACATAGCAATTTTAGAAGAAAAACATAAAAAAATAAGAAAAATAAATTTGTTGCTGTGGTTAGATAGAATTCTTGAGGTGGCCAGTTATGTGTGGGAAGACAATCTTGGAGCTTGACACAAGTCCATTCAGAGCTTTGGGTACAGCCTCAGTAGAGATTTTGCTAATCACAGCTTATTACTTGGATTGGGATGGTGTTCTAATTGTTATTCCAGACATTCATCAAACATTTTTTTGGCCTCATCAGCAGTTATGAGGCACTCAATAGCCTCTACACTATGTTTTTGTATCTTTGATATTGAAGATCTCCATTAAATGGATAAGGTAATCACTCTGGTGTTAATTGCATTCTTTCTACCATGTCCCCTTCTCAAGGTTGACAGCCTTGATCACCTTTTGGGGCCCAATTATTGCTATATGTGGGCGATTTACTGATACATTATTAAGCCGTCCTTTTGAGACCTTTTTGGCTTAGGTATTAATTATTAAATAAGTATTTTTTATTTATTTTTATTTTTGGAGGGAAAGTTATTTTGAGAGCCCAAATTGTGATGCCTATAAAGGCAAAAGCCACTGCCCTCCTTTGGCATCCATTATGTCTTTACTTTCAAACGAATTTGCAAATTCAAGCTCTCAAGGATGAAACCCCTTGCAGGCATGATCTACAGGACAATAACCCTCTTAGATTGTCAAGTGAATTGGGAATGGAAATCTTCAATTCTTTGTGTTGTGAACAAATTGTGGCAAAATTATAAGCCATCAGCAGCTACACCAAGCTAGAGGGCAAATTAACTCTCTTTTTTTTGCTGTGCCTGGTGTAGGGCAATCTGCAATCAGCACCTATCCCTTTGGGTTATTTCAGTGCCATGTGGCGGCTGGTGTAGCACGTAACAAATTGTCAGTGCCCATTATCTCTGGTGTAATCTGCCCTTTCTATTGCGAGCGACATATGTTTATGGTTGTCATTAATAGATCTGAATTCTGAGCCTCATATAAATTATATCATGGTCTGTTATTACTAGTGAATCTGATACTAATCATCATTCAAATTACAAATATTGTTTATCCTAGTTGGTCAGAGTTGCAATTTGCATTCTAATTATTTATGAGTTGTTGATGACTAATGAAGGCCAAAACAGCACACTAAACAGAGTACGGTACTGCTGTTGTAAATCAAAGTGCTGTGCCTGAGGATTATTTAATGTTACATTTTAATAATCTGCCCATTGTACTGTGTGAATCGCTGGGTGCCTAGGTTAAATCAGATCTAGCTAGTGGCGTTGGGTTTTTGGAGTTTACTTTTAAGTTTTTACAATTAGTCCAGTTCAGCATAGGGTTAGGCTTAGTTTAGACTTATTATTTAAATTAGTTTGTTTTCAGTTCTTTCATTAATCAAAAGAAAATCTTTAATTCTTTCCAAAATCCTATTTTTCTTCGCTTACACATCAAAACAATATTACAAAAATCGCATTTTGTTTGAGTTCCCAATTTGGGGACACCTTGTTGCTTGGGATTAGGATGCTGTTCTAATTGTTATTCCAGATGTTCATAGAACATTCTTTTGGCCTCATCAGCAGTTTTGAGGCACTCAAATAGCCTCTACACTATGTTTTTGATATTGAAGATCTCCATTAAATGAAGGCGGTAATCATTCTGGTGCTGATTGCATTCTTTCTGAGACCGCAAACAGTTGACAAGGTGAGCCATGAACCATTCAAGAAAGCAGATTTGAAGCCCCTTTTATATTATTTTGCAAGCCTTTTTGAAGCTATCCTCAAATTTGGTGCCCACCAGCTGCATACTAATGTGATACTAATTTGGCATTTGAGTTGGACCTCATCTTGTGTAGCTAAAGATTTACACTGAAAGACATGTCATTTAAATCCCTATATTTTTAATTAATTATATTTAAAAATATAGAAAATTTCAAATATATAAATAATTGAAATTTCCTACATTTTTTAAAATTTCCCTTTTTTTTAATTGTCATACCCTGTCATCTCCTGAAAAAAGGCCTCCCATCGCAGCCGTCCCAGAAACACATCCCACCATCCACTGCTGTCCCCATCCCAGAAACACCATGAAGCTTAGATTGAAGTGATTCAATGACGGTAATCAAAGCAGTCAAAAAAGCGGAATAGAATAGTTAAAGCTGAATTGAGTAGTGCTTGCAACTGTGTCAAGAAATGTAATGTCCCCTTCTCATTAGTGATCAGCTTAGTAGTTCATCAGCCTATTCTGGAGGCCTGTAGGCTGGATTATGGTGAAATCAAGGTTTCCTTGCTTGGAGGTTTGTGGCTTTTCCAGGTGTTTACTATTTTTAGTAAATACTAATTTTTGGCAATGGTTCAGTTGTCAATCCTTCAGTTCATCATTTTAGTTGGAGCAATGCTTGGGTTTGATTATTGGCTTTTTTCAAAAGCATTATTTTGGTGAAATTTTGAAATAAAGGCATTAATGTTCTTTTTTTCAGTTGACCCCATGGCCTAGAGGAATAACTTAAGTTGTTTTAAAAAAGGTGGATCATGAAGGGGTACGCCCTCATGAAGGAGTTTTAATTATTTTATAAAGTTGTTTTATTGCCATGAAGTGGGACACAACCTTGAGGAGAATTATGATTTTTTGGAAATTTGAAAAGTTTCTCGGTGACCTTTGGCGTACCTTGGTGGGGCATTGAAGAATCATCTCTTTCTCTTTAAAAATGAAGTTTTGCTCCAGCATTTGCATCCATGAACTTATGCTATTGTTATGCTGTCGAAATGACATTGTGATTTCAGCTTCGAGAAAAGCTTACCTCCTAGCCATTTGCCCAATTTCGTGTTTGAAAGATAACACCT
The DNA here is from genome assembly GCA_007258455.2 of Sequoia sempervirens. NCBI lineage: Eukaryota > Viridiplantae > Streptophyta > Pinopsida > Cupressales > Cupressaceae > Sequoia > Sequoia sempervirens. The sequence continues at coordinate 1,914,864 of VDFB02000011.1, read as the reverse complement.
AGTTGGTTGTTTGCTGCTTCTCAAATCAGACTAGCAGATTGAGCTTCACAGTTGATGCATTTTGGAGTTTTTTCCAGATTTCAAGTTGCTGGTGTCTACACAGCTGAAGGTCGATTTTATTTCCAGCACTTTGTATGAATTTAATTTTGTTATGGGCATTCAATAATCTTGTTCCTAAGGTTGGGGCGACCCTTCCTAGCAATTTTCAGATTTTTATTTGAAGTCTATGATTTATTCTTGCCAAATCGCCCTTCTTAAGGGTCGTACCATCTTGAGAGCATTGGGAATTGTGCCATCAAATTAATGATTAATTTTTGAGGCTGTTTCTTCATCTTGTCATGGGCGCCCATCCTCCATAAGTCCATTGCAATTGATTTCACTCAATTCGGAGGTAAATTGATTAAGTTATGAGCATTTCATTAATTCCCAAGTTACTGGTTTACAGTTTCAGTTTGCTGGTTTTCATTATCAGACTTCAATAAGATCAGATTTTGGCTTCCATTTTCAGTCATTGAGAGTTTATGAACTTGTTAGCTCATCCTTCTCATATTTGCTTTCATTCTATCATTGTAACACATTGTAAATTGCAGATTTCTTTAGTTGTAAGGTTGAGAATTAGTAGTACTAATCCAACCATTGTTAACTCTACATTTACTTGTGCTTCTAATTCACATACAATAACCCCTGGATGGTTTACCGCCAGTGAGGAGGAAAATTACTTTGTATTTGCTTCTCTCACCCACTGTCAAGTGGTGAATCCCAACTCTTGAGTGGATGCCCGCCGCAGTGGATGAATTAGTTAGTTTGAAATTTCTATGGCTAGTTATCCGCCTAAGTTTCTTTCATTTTGTAATAAGTACTCCGCCATATGTTAGCACCTCGCCTTCAAAGGGATCTTGAGTGCACATTCTTGGCGTGGAGTTCATCTTCCATTTCCAGTTGTATCAGTTTCAGTATTGAGTCATTAGATCCTAGGGATCCTCTGACCATATGCCCGCCCCTCTTCCTTAGGTGGTTTTAGGGCGCATTCTTGGTTAGAGTTGCTTTGATAAAGATTTGGTTTTTGGTGCTAACGCTAATCAAGTGGCCAAGTGTTGGTTAATGTGTTAAAATTGTGGCAAAAAATTGGTTAGCATATTTCAAGAAATTACTTCCCATACAGGGAATCATGTTGGAAGAGAAAGTAACAAAGTGGTGGCTTTTCACTTGGACATTGAGTTAAATTCCAAAAGGAGGCCTTCGCTCAATGTAAAGTGCCCCTTTTCCTAGAATGCTTTTGGGAAAAAGCATTCTAGGAGACATGCCCCTTGGAATAAAAAGGAGCAATATTGGCTATAATTATAACTCATTGGAATTTCCTTTCTATACATGTCATTACTGTTAATGTTTCAGTAGCTGCAGGAGGTATCTTCTGTCATGTATGTGAATCTTCCAAAATTGGCGTAACTGACATGCAGAAGAACATTCATTAATTGTCATAACTGTCATGCAGGAGAATCTGCATTCTGACATGCATTTATCATTCCTTCTATCATGCAGAGGAATCTTTGCATAAGAATCTCTAAATTAAGCAATTGTAACTGCCCTCCTTGTGCGTCTCCTTGCTTTTGCATGTAGCTTTTTTTTTAGCTGAAGATAGATGCAGCTGGAGGAATTATTCTGTGTGTGTGAAGCTGTCTTGTAGAGGAAGTTCGAATTATTCAAGAGGTGTGCAAGTTCTTCATCAAATGCAGAGTGTAGAAGGCTGAGATAATTGTTAGCAGATTGCTTCACTCAATTTCTGTATTTGCATCAGATTATGGTACTTTGTGTTGGCCTTCTTATCAGCCTATTGTAAAAGTGACATGCTTGTTGAGATTCAATATACAAGAGACATATTTGTGGTTGGGTTTTTCTCCCTTGAGAAGGAGGGTTTTCCCAGGATATATGTTGTGTTCTATTGTTCACGTCTTCATGTGTTTGTGTTGCTTTTTCTGCTTTCTGTTAAATCTGATCCTAAAATTTAACATGGTATCAGAGTAGGTCTACGAAAAGATCCGATCAGATTTGGTCTAACAAGAACACAGTCTCTTGTGGCATAGTGGAGTTTTGAAGGCTTTTTGAGTTTGTAAATCTTAGACATGATTAGAAGGCATGGGAAAAGCTGTTGAGTCTGTGCGTGCAAGTGCCATGGAAAGAAAGTGATGGAGTCAATGCTATTTTGTGTTGACTTATCTTCTGCAGTGCGGGTGAATGTCCTGTTGCTGTTCAAAGGGGTCTTAATGTGTGGGAGTCATGTTTTGTTAAAATTGATATGAGAATGTTATATATTTATTGACACCTCTTTAGGCATGGGTAGTATGAAAGTGTGAGTAGCTTTTGAGCTAATTTCACTTGATGTGAAGCCCTTTCTAGATACTATTCTATTGCTTGTTTTGAATTCTAGGTGTACAGAAATTCTCTAAGCTAACGAGGGTGTTATATATAATCTATTTTGTTGCCATCCACGATGTGTGAAGCCCTTTGGAATTCATGGGTGTATGTCTTTTCTGAAGAAGTCTCGAGGAGTGCCTCTTTAAGGCTAGCTTTAATCGGCTGCTGTATCTTTTTCTGTAGAAGACTAAAATTTATTCAGAACTTTGATTAAGTGTGCTGTGTATAAGGAGTTTCTTGGAGCTGCAATCTCTATTTACAAGCTTGGGAAGCGAAAGGCCACGTTTATGGAAGGAAGTCGTGATGATTTTTTACTCTTTTGATTACTTAAACTCTTTCGTCGCATGAGTTTGGGTGCGTTGATTCATAATGTGATCTCAAGATTTAAATGGAGTCTTCAATCTTTGATAAACGGTCGTTTCATATTCCCACTTTCCATGAGGGCGAGATCGAGTGAAGGTGGCGAAGATGAGACACAGCTACAGGTCTAGCTCATTAGTGTACCAACATAAAGAGATAAGTATCTTATGTTTGTGCCTTTGAATAATGATGTAGATCAATTCATGCTATAACATTGAGATAGTGAATCATGTATGCTTCTAGCATTTGTATTTCTCTTCGGGATAGTTTAGTTCTATGAACTATTAGTAATCTCTCTCTAAAATGCTTCCAGGACGGATCGAGGAGCAAGAGGGTGATGAGAGATTGCTTAGAGAGGAAGAGCTTGAGGCATCCTGTGAGGAAGTCTTGCTGACTGGAGAAATGATCAAGCATGGAGTCATAGCTTGTAGCCATGGGACTGAGTTGGTGACTGAAGACATCTCTCAAAGAGGAGGAACCTATTCAGGTTATCTTTGAGATTAGTTTCTTCGAAGAGGAGGAATTTACATTCAGAGGGAGTCTGACAATTCTTCAGAGGCAACCTTGGATGAGGAGGTCTGAAGGTTGATGCTAGAACTTGAAGCTTCAGAGGGAGTCACATCATCATGAAGATCTGTGTTAATGCATTTCTCTCTGCGAGAGAGATTTGAGGTTTTAGCCCTTGTTAATGCATTTTCCTTTGAGACGGAGGAATTTGAGGTATCAGCCCTTGTTAATGCATTTCTCTCTGCGAGAGAGATTTGAGGTATCAGCCCTTGTTAATGCATTTCTCTTTGCGAGAGAGATTTGAGGTATCAGCCCTTGTTAATGCATTTCTCTCTGCGAGAGAGATTTGAGGTATCAGCGCTTGTTAATGCATTTCTCTCTGCGAGAGAGACTTGAGGTGAAAGCCCTTGGTTTCATTCTCTTGGAGTAGCCATGGTGGATGTCATGATGAGATGACAACATCACACTTGTGCATGGTTATCTGAAAAGATACCTCCCTAGCTAAGAGGGAGTGTTAATGTTTCAGTAGCTGCAGGAGGTATCTTCTGTCATGTATGTGAATCTTCCAAAATTGGCGTAACTGACATGCAGAAGAACATTCATTAATTGTCATAACTGTCATGCAGGAGAATCTACATTCTGACATGCATTTATCATTCCTTCTGTCATGCAGAGGAATCTTTGCATAAGAATCTCTAAATTAAGCAATTGTAACTGCCCTCCTTGTGCGTCTCCTTGCTTTTGCATGTAGCTTTTTTTTTAGCTGAAGATAGATGCAGCTGGAGGAATTATTCTGTGTGTGTGTGAAGCTGTCTTGTAGAGGAAGTTCGAATTATTCAAGAGGTGTGCAAGTTCTTCATCAAATGCAGAGTGTAGAAGGCTGAGATAATTGTTAGCAGATTGCTTCACTCAATTTCTGTATTTGCATCAGATTATGGTACTTTGTGTTGGCCTTCTTATCAGCCTATTGTAAAAGTGACATGCTTGTTGAGATTCAATATACAAGAGACATATTTGTGGCTGGGTTTTTCTCCCTCGAGAAGGAGGGTTTTCCCAAGATATATGTTGTGTTCTATTGTTCACGTCTTCATGTGTTTGTGTTGCTTTTTCTGCTTTCTGTTAAATCTGATCCTAACATTAACAATTACTATGAATTATGAGAAGGTATTTCAGCTAAATTGGATTTTTTTTGGTAAGGATCAGTTGGCCCTTTCCCACTCATGTGGGTGCATTAAACATCCACCATCCTCCTTTTCTATCATTTTGGAAACAGCACAAGAGAGGAGCAGCAGTGGGTTGGAACAAACACACAGTATGCCTTTCTCTGCCTTGCATTTGTTTTCTTGTCTGCAAGGGATCATTGCTTTGAGTTTGTTCGATAGCTTGCTCGTCAAATCTTTAGCCCATGAAATTGGTTGAGGACGTTATGTGAATAAAGTGAAATCTCCAAGGTTTTAGGAATCTGATCTCCCAAGGATGGAACAAGCATACTCTATCAATTCCATTGAATTCTTTCGTTTGGATTCTTCTCCTGTTATAAGTATTCAATCCTCATGTTCAGGCATGAAGATGGCTATCTCTTGTCCTCAAGAAAATTTTCCAAAACACTCTCATTTCTTTGGTGCAAAGAGCCTTGGAAGAAAATTTGTGGGATGAGTTGACTTTCTATCTAAGTGCAATGCCAGTGTCTAATGTGGCCTTTTGGATCTACCTATGAGCAGTTTTGTTTGGGCTTTTTTTGTATTGAGAAATGGTCATGGAAACTGGAATACCATTATCTATTTTTTCTTAGTGCAAGGTTATGGGACTTTGGAATCTATCTGGTTTGTTTAAGCCAGTTTTTTCCATGTTCTGAATCCATGAAAAAACGCCATCTTCAGTACTTTATGGTGCAATTTCTTTTAGCTTATGTTTTCTGACTCATCTTTAAAAGGCTGTTTTCTGGCAAATTCTTGGCCTCTTGCAGTCTTTGCTGGGTGCATGTCATTGAAATTTTGGACAAGGATGATGCAGGATCATGGAGTTTGATGGAACTTTTATTCCAACACTTTTTCCTCCCAGCTTATTGCTTACAGAATGACTTCTTCTATGCAGGCCAGAAGAAGGAGCTCTAGGCTGAGGCATTGCAATAGGATTGTCAAAAGAAAGTATTCATCTACAAACATCATCGGGTAACAAAAGAATAAGATGATTTGCAACTATTCCCTAGACAATGTATGCTCTTCTTTGTTACACCCCGATTGTATAGTTACTATTTACTATTACTGCATAGGGTAAAAAGGATGTAATGAGAATTCTGAAGATGAATAAAATATGCTTGTTCCTTGTTATCAATATGAATGTTTTCACATTTGATGATTGTTTCATTTAAAGTTACTTCAATTGATGTTATCCTTGGTGAAATATTGCAATTATGTGAATACAAGGTTATTGAATTGTGATTAATCTAACTTTGGAGATGTTTATGTATACTGCATATGTTATGAACATTTGACTGCCATGAGCATGTGTTAGTGGATGCAGGTATGTGTTCCATTCCTCTAGGCGGAGGGAAGTATCACTCGGGAGAAGATCTTGGTCGGGTAACCAGTAAAGTAAACTAATCGAGCATGTTACGTAATAACCAGCACCGGAGTAAGAGTTGGTACGGACAGCTATGCACACTACGCAATGAGTGCTCTTCAAATTAGAAGGGGAAGCTCCCTCGTTGTGCTTGACAAAAGTACTTGCAAAGGAAATAAACTAAACTATATCCTGTCTTTTTGTTTCAGCTGTAGAGGTACAAGGCTTTCTCGAAAACTATATACGTTGTACTGAATATTTTCTGGTTTCGTAGTATTACTAACTACAACTAAACTTAATTACTTAAATTCTATCCAGTCTCCTCAAGAAAACAGAGCATGAGGAAATGGAGCAAGGTTTGACTATCAGACGATAAATGAGTATAGATTCTCAACTTGAAGGCAAGGTGGCACATCTTTCAGCTCAATCTAAACAAGTTTATTGATAACAACATCACACGATAAACTGAATACGGATTCTCAACTTGAAGGCAAGGTAGGCACATCTATCAGCTCAATCCGAACAAGTTTATTGTTCACAACAACATACGATAAACTAGTGCAGATTCTCTACTTGAAGGCAAGGTAGGCACAACTATCATCTCAATCTGAACAAGTTTATTAAACACAAAACAGATTTGATCTAACTATGGAAAGAATTCGCCATTACAATTGCATGAAACCCTATGTGGCATAACAATTCATTATAATAGCAAAGACGCATGAACAAATACCAAAAGAGCAATATTGAAGGCAAGGTAGGCGCAGCATATATTTCTCTCGTGCAAAAGTTATTTACAAATGAGCAAAAGCTCTTATTTATATACATCAAGGTGTAGGGAACCCTAAAATCACCTTGAGTCAACTACAGTCTTGCAATGCATGCAAGATTTATTACCAAACCCTAATAAAGCAAACTATACAGTTAACTGGAAAACTACCATCAGTTAACCGATACATTTAACCTAAATGGACAATGTGCAAGCATGTACGTCCTTATTTAAAGCAAAGTTAACTGGACACTACCTTCAGTTAACTGGAAACCCTAACCCTAACTCCTGTGACGATAATTCCAAGGAAGAGATAAGCATGTGTGAAATCAGCGAGTGAACTCAAGACTGAAAGTCGAGTTAACTGCTGCTCATGACTCAACCCTCGAAATCAACTGCAGGTTCCAACTGGCAGATCACTCCATGTCATCTCGGTCTACAACTTCGACCAAGAACTCGTCAATCTCTCTGTCTTCAGGCACTTTGATGCTATCCAAAACAACAGTCTGTTTCTTCAGTTCTCTGCCACTTTCCTTGACTGTATGCATGCCTTCTCTGACATCTTCAGTCGCCTTTCTGAGACTAGCTGAAATAACTGAAATATTCTCCAACTTAGGCGCCATAGGCTCTCCCTCAAGGCTATCACGAATCAGCTTTTCGAACTCAGCTTGTACTTTGTCCAACTCAACATAGGTGCCATCTTCAAGAAGATAATGACACGGAATCTGAACAACAAAACCACTGACAAGTGCAAGTACTCCAACCACATCATCTTTCATTGAAAACAACTTGGTAGAAACCTTTTCGCATATCTCCATTTTGAGAAGGTGCTGCTCTCTCCAAGTAAAAACCTTCTCTTGATCTTCATCAATCTCCAAGGCATCGTATGCAACTGACAACTAAGACACAAGAACACGATCCTTGGCTAAACCCTCTGCAACCGAAACTTCGAGCAACTGAATACCTTGACGAAGTTTATGTGCATCACTCCTCAACTGATACAAATCTGCAAGAAGACGTTGACCTGTAGCAACTAAACTTTCAATCCAGTTGTCCAAAAGTCTGCCATGACTCACTAACTGATCTAGCTTTCATTGTTCTGCAGGTGTATTCTGAGGAAGAATAGGCGCTCTACTTGAATTTCCGTGAACAAGATCAGAAATATACTGACGAAGTTGACTATTTTCAGCCTTAAGCAATGCCTTATCCTCTCCATCCTTCGTGATGCGTTCTTCAAGATTATTGGTGACAATCTTGAGAAGAGTCACGTCTGTCTCTCGAGTGGTCCTGCCAAGATTTGCCTTAGTAAATGTAAAGTCACCAACTTCGACTTCATCTAGGCTCTTACCCTTTGGAGGAACAGCAACTTCTATAACAATCTCTGATTCTGGAGTCTTTTCAATATGCACCTGTTTCTTGATTTTCTTGTTCGACCTTCTCTGATAAGGTTCACCGAACTCAGATAAATCAAGGTTATATGAAGGTTCACGCCTCTGTCTCCCCAAAGACCTTTCGAGCCAACAAGACTGAACAATATTTTCAATTCGAGGAGAGACTGTCCCTAATGTATCAACCTGTGGTGGTTCAGTTGTCTCCAATCCTACTTGAATTGGTGTCTCAGGCTCAGAATCTATGTCAATAGGTTGTATGTGAGGCGAACTAGGAGGTGAAACGTGAGGTTCAGACTGAATGAGTGTTTCTACTGGAATCTCAGGTACATTCTCAACTTGCTTCTGCTTCCTCTTACCAGTAGCTCTCTTCCCCATGTTTCCACTGAGTTTAACTCCTTCAGGAGGTATCACAATAGCCTTGACCCGAGGTCTTGACCTAGAAGTAGAAGGCAATGAAGAAAAATCCTTTGGCGGCTCTGTCACAGGAACTGACTTTCGCTTCCGTTTACTTTCCAAGAACAGCTTGCTAGTCTTGATAACCGATCTTGAAACCTCCTCAATAGAAGTATTCTCCTTAGCATACCAATCTGGTGAGCGAAGTGGCTGCCGAGCAATTTGATCTCTGACATATGAATTGAGAAGAACTTCTCCATCATCATCCGATAGACCATCAACATCTTCTGATAGGTAATCAGAGAGCTGACCGATAGTGAGTCTATAATAGTGACGACGACGAACCTCGAACTCATCTTCACAATTAGCCCAAAAATCTTCAAGTGCTGGCTTATGTGCAATCCCTCGCTCCAACCTGTCTGCATAATGACCCAGAGGATCATAGGAACGCCTCTCAGTATGAGTCTTAAGTTTGAACCTTTCTATCTCGATTGACATAAGCTTGACATATGTTGCCGCATTGCATGTGAAAATTCCCAATGTAAATGGAAAATTAGCCACAGTCTTATGATGATTGCGAAGAAAGAAATGAACATGTTGCATCTGCCTGAGAAACTCCATGAAGATGATCTTGTCTGACGGATACCTTGGCAACATCAAGGGCTCTCCAACATATCCATAAACCCGGATGTATGTGAAAGTAGGGAACTGGATAAACCAATCCGCCCAAGTCTCCATCACTGATTTTGCCTCGGCAGAAATACGAATGTGCATTTCATTGTCAAGATCTCTAACTGTCCTCATAGAAAAGTGATCATTCACTGCTCGAAAATCTTGCTCGGATTGAGAGAACTCCAACTGAGGATAATACTCATGAACACGTTAAACACCGAGAGTGCCATTAGTTTTCAAATGCTTGTAGCTGCCTTGGAATGCAACTAAGTAGACCAAGTATGATATCATATGAAACTCATGATACTTGAGAAAATTAGTAATCTGCTGATGTAAGCAATCACTAATCAACATAGCCCAGTCAAAATGCTCTGTGCCATCCACAATTTTGGAAATAAGGTAAAACATCCATGAACGGAAAGTGCTAGCATCCTGTTGACCGGTAACTCGATTGAGCAAAGTTATCAAAACAGCAACCTCGTCCTTGAATTCACCACAACCAACCTTTTTAGGCATGTTAGTCTTCTGAACTTTCAGCCATTTCTGAGCCACCTTTCTCTGCGAACGTTGTTGATCTCCATCCCATATCTTCTCACAGGCCTCAATAACCACAGTAAAGTTATCTGAACGAGGAGGAATAGCAAAACATTTCTCTATATCCTTCGGTTTGAGACTACAAACAACCCTCCCATCAGCTGATCTAATTTGTCATGAAGATGAATCATAATGCTTGATACAAGCAAGAACGAACTCAAGATCAAAAGTAGTAACAGGAATGGATGCCGCTGCCAGCAATCCGGAACGTTCAAGATTTCTCAACGAATTGCTGCTAACACCCTCCAGACTGCTCAGATTAACCACTGGATAAACATGATTTAGGTCTGTATCTGAAGTTTTGACAAAATTATGCATAAGGGCCGATTTGGCCTTATAATCAATGAGATTGAACTGCATTTTGAAAATGAAGACTTTTGACTGTAAAGTCGAATGTACTTGAACAACTTTCTGAAAAACTGAAAAATCTTTGGACAAGGCTAAAAATAGCCAAAGGCAAAAGAAATTTTCGAGATTTTTCTGAAACGTGGGTTTTGTGCAAAATCCAATTCTAAGACAACCCAGAAAGCTTGATTCTCGAAAAGATGTGTTTTAGGCCCACATGCAAAGAAATTCTCGGAAACAAGCACAGAGCTTCAGAATGAAGACTACGGGGCGATTTTCTCGAAAAAATCTAAGACGTGGGTTTTGCTGCAAATACTGAAGTGTGCGAAACCAGACAATCAAACTTTGAAAATATGTTGAATTTCTTTGACATGCAAAGAAAGTACCTAAGATGAGAAATAGAAGAAATAAGACAGAAGATAGAAAGTTTTGCGTGTTCTGCTTCTGTAGAAAATTCGCCAATCTCTTCTTTGGAATTTGATGAAACCTGCATGCAAAGTGAAAACAAAGTCTTGAATCTTCTTCCTCTGAACAATCTGAATTCGTTGCTATGAAGAACGCTGAATTCTGACACCTGTAGCACCTTTAACTTGCTGGTCACTCAAGAAGAAAGTATATTTCAAAGCTTGAGATGAAGAAATAATGGACGCCAATGCTTGAATAAATAGACTTTCATCATTGAAAATCATACAAAGCATAAAACCTTGAAAAATGGTGCTTGGCTTATGATTGGACCTCATTTCAGTTAACTGAAACTAAAATAAGCTAAATAAAGCACCATGCTTTAGGGTTTCCCTTTCAATCTTCAGTTGACAAATTTATTTAAAGCACCATGCGATTTTGACTTTAGTTGACAATCTTTGTTGAATTCGCCATCCTTCACATGCTTTAAATTCACAATTTAGAATTAAAGCGTCCCTTTCAGAACTGAAGTTGACAATAAGAATTCGCCACACTTCATGCTCATGCTTTAAATCTTTAAAAATTCTAAATATGGCGTCCCTTTTCAGTCTTCAGTTAACAATGAATGAATCGCCAACTTCACAAAATTCATGCTTTAATTAAATATGGCGTCCCTTTCGAAGACTCCAGTTGACAAAAAGTGAAGCGCCAACTTCACAAAATCTTCACAATTTCAATTAATTGTGCCATGCATGTGAACTCAAGTTGATTTTCGAGCATAAACTTCAGTTAACTCAACATGCAAACAAGTTAACTAGACATGCAAACTAGTTAACTCGACATGCGAACTGAAAGATCACTCAACATGCAAATATATGAACTGGAGATGACAACCCAGAAAACGTTTAGTCTAACTAAAGTCAGAACTCAAGTTAGGGCGCACCAGTCAACTTCTTTCGAAAATCAACTTTGACCTCTTAGGCGAATTCCAAACTTAGCCAATTTTGATGAAAATTTGGATTTAAACCTCTGCCGAGACCTCTGTTCATCCTCTGACCCTGGCTGACTGACTCCACCGATTGGCTGGCTGACAGGTGCATCGCAGAGCAGGATAAAAACTGATCAAAAGATACCTTGAGACTGCAGACCATAAAACTAACATCTGAAGGCTCAAAAATCCAAGCGCCTTTTTCAAAAGCTGCGCTTTTTCTCAGACTTAGTCAAATTTCTCCATCTCGATCTCGTACGAAGGGAAAAACAACTCCTTCATAACTTTTGTTTTACCAATTTTCAGGGCTGAATCACAGGTTCACTGCGGAGCTAACTTCATTCTGCACGATACCTGCAAAGGCACATTTCTCCAGAAAACATCATCTGAGGGGTGAAAAACAAGGGCGCCTTTTTGAAAAGTTGCTCTTTTCCCTCCAAACTTGGCCATTTCTGGAACTGACGAAAATAATACTAGAATTCCGATTGCAAGCTGCTGAGTCATCTTTTGATCTGACGGAGACAGGCAACGGAAAGATGAGCGTAACACGGACAAATTGAATATCTAGGATCATCAAAAAGAAAGCATTAAAAGCTTGAAAAGCTCAGGCGCCTTTCTGAAAAAGTGCTCTTTTACTTTTTTCCTTGATATTTTGACCAAGATTTGACCCCATGTTTGACCTCCGGCTCAGGCACTTCTGCAACTCAGATTCACCCACTGATGGATGCGTCGCGAAACCTGAACAAATGTGAGACAAACATCTTGGGTGGCATTTAGTCAAAAACCTTCATTTGACACCTCAAAAAGATGGGCGCCTTTCTCAAAAACTGCTCTTTTTCTAGTGTTAGCCAATTCTCGTTTTCCTCTCGTTTTGCGCCATATCTTCCGTAACTTGCACGAAACAGGTCCGTTCGATAAGCTTGATAGCTCGTTGCGAAGCTGGCGAGATGCCAGACAAATACCTGTTGGAGGTGACAAACCCTAAAAACAGGATTTGAGCCCCTAAAAGATAGGGCGCCTTTTTGAAAATGTGCTCCCCTCTCCAGAGATAGAAAATTTTGACAATTTTCCTTCAGATTTTCACTTTTCTCAAATTTCTTCAGTAACCGACTGACATGACACTAACACCAACTCCATATTTAAAAACCCCAAAAACGACCTTCTGACATCACTTTAACAAGATTAAGACTCAATTAAGCAAAATGCCTTAGTGAAGCAAAAAAATTTGGTTTTGGGTACAACAGAGCATACACACACCACCTTAGATTGAGTGAACTGAGTCAGTTTGTGTGGGATATAGGTAAGTCATCCATAACTTGTATGTTTGCATTAGGAGTCTTGTTTACTTCTGCATACTTTTACAAGTGATGTTTATCTATTTGGGGTTTGAGATCATTCTTGTGTTATTACGATCATATGGATAGGTGGGATGTAGGTGGAAGTATGTTTATATGTATGCACATGCCTGTCAGGAGGATCTAACGATACATATATGCATATTTATAGATATTCCACACGTACACACCTATCAATATGATGGTAACGTAAATGGATGTCAGTGAATCGGATATGGACACATGTGTGTGTGTGTGTGTAGTATATACATGTATCCATATGTATATACATATTGATACAAGCGTACATTGGCAAATGAATATGCTCATACGGATGTATCAATATGGTATGCCTACACATACGTGTACATAGAGGTATATACAGGTATACATATATATATATATGCACACATCCTGTATAATGTGGATATTATTATTATTATTATGCCTTACGAATATATATATATCGGATGTATGTTGACTGGCTTACGATATATATATTTATACTGAGGTATTTAAATAAATATATATATATATAAATAGGACATATAATCTTTAACATTGGAAATCGAGTTATTCTGATTTAATAAAAGAGTCAATTTAATGAAGACTTCAATTCACGTATATAAACTTTGGCTTAAATATGTCAATATAGTTTAAAGGAATGAAACTCGACTCTGGAAAATTTACGGCTCTATGGAAATCACGCATTTGCAACTATGGAATGTGCAGAGATAAATCAATGAAATACGTCTTAAATTTTATTGCTTTGACCAAGTCGATATCTGAAACTATGAAGCTTGACTAAGTCCAACGCACTTAATGTTTTCACTCGACTCAACCCAGAAAGAACTCGATTCAGGTTATGTGTCAATGCTTCACCATTGACAAATTCCTTTCACCTGGAAATCGCGCCATTAAACCTGTTTCGCACCACCTTTGTTATCAATTTCCTGTAGATGGCGAATTTTGAGAGAAATATGAATTTCCTATGTGCATTTGAAATAGTCTTTCTGAATGTTGGCAATTGAGAAGTGAATTCATCATGCTTTTTGTTGAGTACAGGCTTAAGTTGCCACCACCTCCAAGCTTAATAATTCAAAATGGGAGTGGTGTCGATTCTCATGCCATGACTGTAGGAAGCTTTGAGGCTGGCTGCTCTATAAATAGCCGCCCCAACTCTCTTGCAACGCATTGTCTTTGGTGTTATCTCATTCATCATTTTCAAATTACCTTGTGTGTTATTTGTGTTTCATTCTTACCATTTTGGAGTGAACATTATTTGCAACCATCATTCATATTTCTGTGTGACCATTATTTCCATAAAAGGAGGCGTATCATACCAAAGGAATACGCACTTTGCTGGTTATTACATCTGAGTTCTACCAATTTATAATATCTGATTTCTGAGTGAGAAAAGAGTGGATTTTGAGAGGAAGAATTGTCTATTTTTGAGAGGAAAGTGCTTTGAACAAGAGAGGGAGTGGGAATTGATTTGAGAAGCTGAATTGAGCTATAGGGGAAGGCTGCACTGTCATCCTTTTGGGAAAAGCTATAACAGGCATGGGATATTCTTCTTCTTATTATTTGCAAAGAATTTTTATGCTGCATGAAATGTATTTTCTATCTGTGCATAGAAGTAAATATGTTTGTTTTCTAAAAAAGGGAAAATGATATAATCTAGCTATGTTATACAATGTTTGTAAGATCTCCATAATAGGAGAATGTTGTTTGCATTAGATACTATTTATTAGGCTCAATTGAATGCAAGAGTCACTTGAGGTACACCCAGCTAAGTTATTAAGTTAACTAGGAAAGCTTGTGTTGTAAATTTTAATGATCAGATTGATGCACAAAAATTAATTCAAATCAGACACAATAACACAGCAGATACCCTGGGAAAACCCTCCTCTTGAGGGAGAAAAACCCAACAACAATATATCACTTATATTGAACTATCACAAGAATGATCTTCTTTACAAGGGGCTAAGATTCAGGCCCAAATACAAGCACCAATAGTTGGTGCAGCACTGCAATAATAGAACACAATTCGCTGATGCAGAACTTCGGCCTCCAAAGAATATAGCACTGTCTTGCAATGAATTCGCACTTGGACTGAAATGAAATATATTTGAACTTGACTTGAACTTGATGATCAAAAATGAGAAGGCGAACTCTTATATATACAATTTGAAGGGACGCCACCTTATAATGCAAGTCGGCTAACAATCACAATATATCTCTTCCAAAGAGACGCATCCAATCAAAGGTAAGTCGTCCTCATAGATAATTGCGCCAAGAGGAAGGAGGTCGGCCTTGTATAAATGAAAGACATGTCTCTTCATTTAATAATTATTTTCTTTAACAAATCGAAGTGTCTTTAGAAATCGTGCCCCTTGACTCATAATAAATTAAATAGCTTTAGAGCTATCATTTAATTTATTCATAATAATAGGATCGCTGGAAGTTACTTCTGACGCTGCATGATATCATCAACACTCCCTCTCAACTAGGGAGTAGACTTCCAGCTGCACAGTGCATATCATCTCAACATGATGTCCATCACATTGGCTACAACCAAATGTGAAAAGAAGAATATCACCTCAACGTGATATTAGATATCGCCTCAACACGATATCAACCATAATGGCTACAACCATACTATGGTGTGTACAAGTGTTCATCACTTGCGTGATGTTGTCACCTCAACATGACATTCACAAGTACAAGATGTGTCATGGAGTCACACACATGACATCCACCATGACTCAGCTCAGAGGGTGGAAACAAGGGCTTTCACTTCAAATCTCAAAGAGAAATGCATTAACAAGGGCTTGCACCTCAAATTCCTCCATCTCAGAGGAAAATGCATTAACAAGGGATTTCACCTCGAACTTCTCTCACAAAGAAGAACTCATTAAATAGGCTCACTGATACTGAGTCTCTTTCTCAGTCAAGGCTGGATTCTCCACCATACCAAGCTTATCTTGAAACTACACAAACTTTATCCTAGAGAGAGGCTTGGTGAGAATATTTGTCGTCTGCTTATTAGTGCTGATGTACCTCAACTGTACAGCCTTCCGCAGTACCATATCCCTAATGTAGTGGTACTTTATCTCAACATGCTTGATTCTGTCATGGAACACAAGATTGACAGAAAGCTTCACACAACTTTAATAATCACAATGGATGATAGTAGGCTCCATTGATTGTCCAAACAATCCTGCAAGGAGCTTACGAAGCCATACTGCTTCCCTAGTTGCCATACAAGCTGCAATATACTCTGCCTTTGTTGTACTCAATGCTACAGATGATTGCTTCCTGCTACACCAGGAAATCATAGCAAAACCCAAACTGAAGCAACAACCAGAGGTGCTCTTTCGATCTGTGACACAACTTGCCCAATCAGAATCAGTAAAACCATGTAACTCCAAGTCTGCATCTGAAGAATACCTCAACCCATATCCAACTGTACCACGCAAGTATCTTAGGATATGTTTAGCTGCAACAAGATGTATCTGTCTCGGATCACACATAAACTGGCTAAGTGCACTCATTGCATAACAAATGTCAAGTCTAGTGTTAACTAGATACATCAAAGATCCAATTAGCTGTCTGTACAAGGTAGGATCCACCAAGTCTGAATTAGTTGAAGCCTCCTTCAACTTATGTAAGTTGGTCTCCATAGGTGTGGACATGGATTTGCAATCCATCATGCTAAATCTCTTAAGTATATCAATGGTGTACTTCCCTTGACTTAGAATCATCTCATCTGGTTTCTGCCAAACTTCTAGGCCAAGGAAGTAATGCATGAGCCCAAGGTCCTTCATCTCAAATTCAGAGGTCAACTCCTTCTTACACTCAAGAATCAGGTGATCTTCTCTAGTAAGGATCAAATCATCAACATATAAAACCAGAATTAATGCTTCACCATTGATTACCTTGAAGTAGAGATTTGAATCAACATCATTCTTCAAGAAACCCAAACTTGACAGGTACCGATCAATCCTTTCGTACCAAGCGCGAGGAGCCTGCTTAAGACCATACAAGGCCTTCTTCAACTTGAATACATGTGACTCCTTCCCATGAACCTCAAATCCATCAGGTTGCTCTATATAAACCTCTTCCTCAATCACTCTATTGAGAAAGGCTGTCTTCACGTCCATCTGGTGAATCTTCCATCCTCTAGATGCAACAATAGCAATGATGGTTCTGACAAAAGTGTAGCGAGCAACAGGAGCAAAAGTTTCTTCATAATCAATTCCCTCTTTCTGCGAAAAACCACGAGCCACAAATCTTGCTTTGTACTTCTCAATGCTCCCATCTGCAGCATGCTTGATCTTGAATAACCATTTAGAAGATACCACAGACTTGCCCTCGGGTCTAGGAACAATGTCCCAAACATCATTCTTAAGAATTGATTGATACTCTTCTGTCATAGCATCTCTCCAAACCTGATGACTGGATGCTTCTTCAACACAGGTAGGCTTAGATTCTATAATCTGACTCATTAAGGCAACATAACTGGAGAATTTATGAGGCCTTTTACTTTCTCTGAATGTGCCTCTAGGGGCTGCAAAACTTTCAGCCTCTTGCATAGTACACCTGCCCAATAGAGGTCTCTTTCTCCCAACAACAATGTCAGTAGGCCCATCAGTAGGTTCCAAGGGTTCAACAGGATCAATATCTTCTTTTGGTTCTGAAGTCTCCCTCTGAATCTTAGGAGTATGGTCAACTTCCATGTCCTGAGGAGACTCTTCATTATCAATCTCCATATGAATCCCCCTGGATCTCCTGAATGCAACATCTTCCTCGAATGTAACATCCCTATTGATCTCGATCAACTTCTGTCCTGGAATGTATATTCTATAGGCTTTTGATGTCTCACTGTAGCCCACAAATATTCCCTTCTTGCCAGAAGGCTCCAACTTGGTTCTCTTTTCCTTTGGAACATGAACATAGACAGGACATCCAAAGATCCTCAAATGACTGACTTCAGGCTTCTTCCCTATAAAGGCTTCTTCCGGAGTCATATTCTCCAAGACCTTATGAGGACTTTTGTTTTGTACATATACAGCCGTCCTGGAAGCTTCTACCCATAAGAAGGTTTGCAAATCTTGATCATGAATCATGGCCTTTGCTGCTTCCACAATTGTCCTGTTCTTTCTTTCTGCAACACCATTTTGTTGAGGATTATAGGGAACACAGAACTCCCTCTTAATCCCTGTGTCAATACAAAAATTCTGAAAACTGCCAAAGGTGTATTCTCCACCATTGTCAGATCTGAGGACCTTAATTCTTTTACCAGAAAGATTTTCTACCAAGGCTTTAAATTCCTTAAACCTATCTAACACTTCCTCAGACTCTTTAGTTTTCAAAAAATAAATCCAAGTCTTCCTAGAGTGGTCATCAATAAAAAGAACATAATACAAGAATCCACTCGAAGACGGAACAGACATAGGACCACATAAATCAGAATGAATAAGGTCTAAAATACACTTAGATCTATTTTCTCTACTATGAAAAGGGGATTTTATATTCTTACCCAAAGCGCAACCCTTGCAAGTACCTTCGTGCTCCTGGTTGAATTTAGGAAGGCCTGACACCATCTTCTCCATGATAGGTAAGGCTCGAAAGTGTAGGTGAGCCAATCTCCGATGCCAAAGATCGCATAGACTTGAAGAGTCATGAACCAAAGCTTGTAGAGAACGTGTGCAGACCTTGTAAAGGTTTTCACGTCTAACTCCAATTACTCGAGCATCCTTGAAGCTAGAGTTCTTCATCCATACTAGAACTTTGCCTTTGGAGAAGGAAACTTGATATCCTTTATCTTCTAGGGCTGAAATTGAAATAAGATTGAGCTTGATCCCAGGAACATATAGAACATTACTCAACTGAAGTGAGATCCCGGAATCCAAATGAAGTGTAGAGGTCCCAATTCCTTTCACAGAGTAGCTAGCATCATCTCCAATGATGACTTGTTCAGAAGACTCCTCCACCAAACTTGATAAGTGCTCCTTAAAACCGGTGATGTGTCGTGAGGCACCACTGTCGATTATCCAAGTGTTGGTGTCGGTAGGTACACTGCTTGATAATGCCGAATAGAACAAATATTCACTTGAATCCTTTTGCAGAGAGGCATCATCAACATCTGCAACGGTGACTTGTTGCTTAGGTCTAGTTGGGCAATGCTTAGCGAAGTGCCCAAACTTATCACATCTAAAGCATTGAATCTTGGACATGTCTCTCTTCTTCTTGAAGGGAGGTGTATCATCATTTCCCTTGTCTCGATTCCTCTTGGAGAATCCTTTTCTTCCATCTTTTCCTTTCTTCCTTGATGCATGGGAGGCGAGAACATGGATGTCTTCATTCTTTGAACTTTGACGAACGCCTCTTGCCACCAACCTTGATTCTTCTTGAATGCAATCAGATCTTAGGCAATCAAACTTAGGCAATTTTGATCTTGCACTAATTCCCTGAATGTAAGATTCCCAAGACAAAGGTAGACCATTGAGAACGAGCATGGTCAAGTCTTTGTCATCAACCATATGCCCTATTGTTGAGAGCTGATCTCTCAAATCTGAAATCCTCATAAAGTATGCAATCACTGATTCACCTTTCGCCATCTTCACATGATGCAATTGATGCTTCAGTGCAAGTGCTCGGCTGGTATTGTTGATTTCGTACATCTCTTCCAAGGTTTTGAACATATCTCTCGCTGTCTTCATCTTAGAGATGATAGGAACAATATGATCCTTGATAGAATCAACCAATATCTTCATTGCTTTAATATCTTTCTTCACCCACTACAACTTCTCTTCTTCCTCCTCAGGTTCAGGAACGCTAGACTCCACGAACTCACCCAAGTCATTTTCACGCAAGGTAAGCATGATCCTAAATCTCCATGATGTGAAGTTAGATGCTCCCTTGAGTCTATCCTCAATCTTCAAACCGTTCACCATCTTGACTAATGTGGACAAATGAACAAGTAGGGTATGCTGATTAGCAATAATCTGATCACGGTCCTCTCAAACCCGCTCTGATACCGTGTAAATTTTAATGATCAGATTGATGCACAGAAATTAATTCAAATCAGACACAATAACACAGCAGATACCCTGGGAAAACCCTCCTCTTGAGGGAGAAAAACCCAGCAACAATATATCACTTATATTGAACTATCACAAGAATGATCTTCTTTACAAGGGGTTAAGATTCAAGCCCAAATACAAGCACCAATAGTTGGTGCAGCACTGCAATAATAGAACACAATTTGCTGATGCAGAACTTCGGCCTCCAAAGAATATAGCACTGTCTTGCAATGAATTCGCACTTGGACTGAAATGAAATATATTCGAACTTCACTTGAGCTTGATGATCAAAAATGAGAAGGTGAACTCTTATATATACAATTTGAAGGGACACCACCTTATAATGCAAGTCGGCTAACAATCACAATATATCTCTTCCAAAGAGACGCATCCAATCAAAGGTAAGTCGTCCTCATAGATAATCGCACCAAGAGGAAGGAGGTCGGCCTTGTATAAATGAAAGACGTGTCTCTTCATTTAATAATTATTTTCTTTAACAAATTGAAGTGTCTTTAGAAATCGTGCCCCTTGACTCATAATAAATTAAATAGCTTTAGAGCTATCATTTAATTTATTCATAATAATAGGATTGCTGGAAGTTACTTCTGACGCTGCATGATACCATCAACATGTGTTACTCCTAGGATAGATAATCCAGTATAGGAGGGAGCTTGTGTACTTCTTAATTATATTCATTTCAAATAGAATATAATAGAATGTTGTAGGTTAGTCTAGGATGACAGATTATCCATTGAAGGACAATGCAGTGTAAGATAGCCTTAAGTCAAATCGGCCCTGAGTAGTGTATGTGATAGATGACCCTCAATCGTTTACAGATTATAACACTTTGGCTAAAATAGTGCAATGTACGAGACTCCACTTAGATTGTGTGATGCTTGAGACTCCACTGTCAGTTCACCGTGATCCATTATTACATGCTAGTTCGGGATTGTGGGAATGCAAGTTCTAGTTATGTAAGACACAACACTATGCTCAATTGGTTGTCATTATCAGTTACTCTACCAATCTCTTTGTTGAAGGGAAGGGTCATCTATCGAATGATAGATGTGCGGGGAACCACATTAAGAGTCCATGGTTGGCGGAAAAGCGCCTGAGTGATGCTTCTCCTCCACAACAGGCGACAAAAGAACCAAGATTTGAGAGGAAGGAATCTAGACCGTCTTACTACCATTTGTTCAAAAGCTCTATGAACTATGTATGTATTTGTATGCTTTCTTACTCTGATGTATATTTGAAAAGAAAAGGAATACATGTTGGAATATGTTTGTATCATGATTGGAAATTATCAATAAAAGAAAAGAAAAATTTTGTTGCAATGGCTTTATTACTTGTTACCTTTACTTGTTTGGTGTAAAATTAAGAAATTTTTACTTTATGAAAGGGTTAGTACGTTACATTCTTTTTGGGGGTTTTAGATGACTTGAAACTGAAACAGTTGCTGTACGATGGGTGATCATGGTTCGGGCTACTAAACTGAATACATAACAGGCTCTTAAATGTTGGATGAGAACTCTTGTGGAAGGAATTAAGGATGGCAAACTTGATGGGTATCTTCCAATCTCTTCCACGCTCAACTGGAAGCTAAGAAAGGAAAAGGAGCTTCTGATGTCAAAAATTTTGCAGGCCACGAAAGACCTGGTGCAGTCTACCACAAGACTCATACCCTTAAAGTTACCTAATTGAAGCTAGCAATACCTTGGCCATTCGTGATGATATGACTCAGCTCGAATTTGCAGTGATGGAATCCTTAGAAAAGATATGGAAATTGTAGAAGGCAGAAGCTAGTAAGATGGTTATTTCAAGGTTCCAAACTTGATGCTATTTGTGAGAGTATCAAATTGACCTTAAAAGGCTTGGAGATGTTGGACAAGGAGGATCAGAATCTTCTGTCACTTCTTAAGAAGCTGAGGCTAGATGAAACGGATCCCAATGTGGGAAATAACAAAGGTGTAGTGAGACAGTCCAGATCTCAAGCAATAATTTAGAAGATACAGAAACTTGATAGCAGCAGGCTCAAAAGAGCATATTTTTTGGTAATCAATTTAAGTTATGGCTTTCAGTAGGGAATGTGGCAAGAAGGTTGACAGCCACATTTTGACAGGAGACTAACCTTTTTTAACTGTGCAAGATATGACTGGATTTGCAGGCTTTGTCTCATAAAATTCTTCAAATTCCAAATATTAGTATCTTCATCACATCCTCAAGCAATCTGCTGGGACTACAGTTCATAGCATGCAGTGACCTGCCTTTCAATAGATACTTCACATTTTGACGCATGGTGCTTTCCTTATGGAAGTCAAAAACTGTGGATTATCAGCCTATTGTTAAGTAAGCATCCTTTTGATCTTCATGTATATTAAAGGGGCTCATGACACTTTTTTTGCCTTAACAGAATAATCATGTTGCTTTCTTTGTGGAAGTCAACAATACAGATTCCCAGCCTACTGTTAAGTTGGTCTTTTTGATATCCATCTGTATTAACAGGACTGGTGGCCCTGTTTTTTAATGACTTCATCACAAAAAAAAGGTCCATAAAAATGTTTCGCTTAATGGAATATTCATGTTGCTTTCGTTATGGAAATCAACAATGCAGATTCTTGACCTATTCTTAAGTCAGGATCTTTTTCTTCATGTACATTAAGGGCTCGTTGCCTTTTTCTGGCTGACCTTATTAAAAAAGGAAAGAACCATAGAAATACTTGGTTTAGTGGAATATTCAAAGAAAGAAATTTCAAGTAAATCAACAAAGCATTCAGATTTCTGGCTGATCTATTTCTTAATTTTTCACAAATTAGACGCCAAAAAATACCTTTGGCTCGAAGTATACAGCATGAAGAGCATCAATTAATGGGTGATTAAATAATGTAACCATTCGATCTTCACTAAAACCAACAAGAGGAATCTTTTGTTCCAAAGAATATAAAAATGCCTGCATACATAGAAAACACAAGTTAATAAAGGTCTTGTTTCATATTTGTCAAGGCATATATTTCACATTTTGCAACACAATGATAAGCATGCTCACAAATGCAAATAAAGTCAACACTACATGACCATATTGTACCTCATAGATATGCTTACAAGACTTCATTTTAAATAACATGAAGCCTTCAAAAATCTAAATCATGCATGTTAAAAAAATTGTAATGTAGCCCTCAAATATGGAATTGATAACAAAAATTAATGTTTAATGCCCCTCTTCCCTTCCCCACTACCACCTTCATCCCCAAATTATTGGATCAAACTGAATATTGAAAAGGCCTTTTGAGGGGAACCCAAGCCACACAAAGCTGGTAGTAATGTCAAGATGACTTTGGGATAATCATTTGTTAGTTTGCTTTGGGTTCAGGAATGCTGTCATATAAGATGGCAGACACATTTGGAGTTTGGTATCGTATGCTTGTGGCAAGGAGACAGAATCTCAATTACTTATTAGTCAAAAATGTTATGCAAATATTGGCAGCTATCCTCGACAAAGACTCGTACATATAGCACAGTTGACAATGATGCAAGAGCATCCCAGGGTGTAAGAGCAATCTTGCGTCACCCAAAAATATTGTCATTTTATTGTTTTGTTTGTAGGTTTTCATTTACATTCTAGTCATCAGTCGGCCACCACAAATCCTACCACATTTCACCACACTTTGCACTTGGGAACACACATTCTACATTGATCCATCAACATCATATTATATTTTCCAGAGATTCTGATAACTGCATAAACATATATCAATTTCTGACCCATGATCGGGGATAATAGAACAACAAACAGTTTTATTATACAAGGCTTGTAGCACCTTTCCAAAGCATGCAATGACAAAGGAACACACTTAAATGTCCAGTAGACCTAGGAGACCTTATGATGTGAACCGCATCAAGATTCATTGATCCATCATTGCCGCATTCTTCTTTGGAGACCCTTTCACACGTTTGGCTAATTACACATTTGTGAGGCATCGAGTTGTGCCCCACCTTGAGGCCAACTGAGATCACTTCTAAGGCTAGAAGTTGCTATATAAACATTATTCTTGATCATTGGAAGGCAGTTCAGAGGAATAGTAAGAAGAGTTGTTTAGTTTTGAAGTCAACACTTTGCACTTCATTGTAATATCATTTGAATTCTATAATTTGCATATTTGTAATCAACAGTTGAGGCCTAGCATGTCGGAAGCCCATTACGGCAGATTGTAATTCATTCAAGACTGAGAACCAATAAAGTTTATGTTTGTATTTCATTGTTTCATTGGAATATCATTGTGTAATTGTATGTCCTTTCGTTTCACTACATGGTTGGTTAATCTTTCATTAGGTCCTTCATCCATGATCACATTATGTGGTATCAGAGCATAGTTTTGAATCCTTGGAAGGTGAGGATTCTGCTTACAAATATATTGTCAAATTGAGCCAATCTGCAAGAAGCTTGTAAACAAATCACTGACTGTGAGGCAATTCGCAAGAGTGATTGTGGACAGACCACTGACCTGAGGCAGTCTACATCAAACTGAATGGATGGAAGAGATATTTAAAATGATTAAGGCAATGAAGATCTGAATGGATGCTTTTGAGGAAGGCCACAAAGTAACCTTAACCCTAGAACTAATGAGAGTGATGAAGAACAATAAACTAGACCTACTAAGTAAAGTGAAAGTGAAGATGAAGACAAAAAGGAAAGGATGTTGAAAACTATATCAAGCATTGGTAAGAAAACTAGAGTAGATGTTTCTAATTATTCCGGTAGTTTAAACCCTGCGAAATTGATAGAATGGATCCCAGATTTAGAAGAACATTTTGAGTATGAGGATATTGATAATATAAATAGGGTAAAATTTGTCATGTCCCCAAAATTACGTGAGGTGATTTTTGGAGGGAAAAAACAAAATAGTGTTTCTAAACACTATCTGCATTTAATATTTTAACACCAGTAAATAAAATAATAATAATATTAAATATTAATTTAAATTATTGAATAAATAATATAAAATATTAATAATTTAATTTAAATTATTGAATAAATAATATTTAAATTTTATAAACTTTGTGGCCAACTCCCTTCTAAGTCGGCGCTAGATCTAATAATTGAATAATTGTCTGATGGGCCGACCCTTTGGAAGGCCACTATATATGTTGGAGCCTAGTTCTTGTTCAGGCATCACGAATTTGGTCATCTAGATCCAAGTTGATTTGCTAACAGACGTAGCCCCCCTCCACCGATCTCTCTCAGGTTGGGACGCAAACCTCAATCTGAGAATTTGTGTGCTCTGCTTTTGATTCTGTTCACATATCTCTGCATAAACCTCATTCTCGTTAATTGTTTCCAAGCGATTGGAAGAGGAAAATTGCTTTGGTGACAATTTTCGTCTATCATAGTATAGATAGTGACTGAGGATCAAATTGCATTTGATCGAGTGGCATTCAGATTCATCACTGCCAAAGAATTGACTCGTGTTGGATCGGGCCGCTCTCATCAAATCATCGAGACTTCTCGGGATCGGGAGTCTGAGTCATAGATAGAGTCATTGCCAGTGTGCGGATCCTGGAAGCGATAAGATACTTCTCTGTCATCACAATCAAGGATCGCATCACTTCATTGTTGAACGACCATAATATAGTTGTCCACGCACCATTCCCAAGAGATCATTGTCTAAGCATCCATTGTAGTCAAAATTTACTCGGGATCATCCGCATTTGGTGACTGACGTCTAATCACATTTGGAGTTTGCGGGAGACATACAATTGTCACTCGCCATCTAACAGCACGGATCATTCGAGTTCATCATTCATTATTGTAATTTCCCGTTATCAGTGTCGAAATTGGTTCTAGAATCTACTCATTGGTAATAAATCAATTTCCAGGTTACTTTGCCCCAATTCCCTGAGGTTGTTCTACTAATTCAAATTTTGTATTTGTGGTTCATGAGATTCAGTTGTTTTTCAATATTCGATGCCATACATACATATATATATTCCTATGCGATGCTAATATCTGATCTGACTAGAGCTATATACTGATATTAGTCTAAGTTTGGCGATATATGATTTTGTGTTGTTGTGTTTAATCAATGAATTGATATCATTGTGTCTCCTTTGTGGTCGGGAGCCAAAGTTAATTTGATTCCATTTCTTGAGATCTAAGTGCGTTTATCAGTGTTAGATATATTAATATCAAGAGTCATTTCGTCATTCGCTGTTTGAAGGATAAATTTGAGTTTGATATTTTCCAAGTAATGATCTGAGCTACTGCGATTTGATTGGTGAATTGAATGTTAATTCAAATCTGAGTCCGCAGGGACATTACAGTGGTATCAGAGCCACTTGACCTGCCAGCCTGTGCAGCAGTTCATGAGTGATAGATATAAACTTAGAGAGAGGAAGAAGGCAAAGGGTGATAGGGACGATGATGGACAGCAATTCGTCAAGGACTCCAAAGAATTTCAATCCACTATGAAGGATCATTTCGGTGGTATGAAGGACACTATGGTTGAGATAGTTCAAATGCTAAGGGGATTGAACCAGCAACTCGGCGCTGGTAAAACAGCACCAAATGGCATGTAGAGCAGCAGTTCGGGGGTGCAAAGAACAGCAGCCTCCACTGAGCTTTTCAAAGCTAAATTTTTGGATCAAGGGGCAAAAAATGAAGCAGAGACACCACCTAAAGAAGATGAGGACATGGTGAAATTGGATAATGATTATCAAGCTCGCAGTCTAGCTTTTCGTATGGAAAGTCCAGCTTTTCGTAGGGATGTGACTTTTTCAAAATTTCATGATATGAAGACTAGAAGAGGGCATAGGAGGAGAAGGTATGAGGAAAGGAGGGACATCCAACATCGTTTGGGCAAAATCACTATCCCAGCTTTTGATGGTTCAGGGGGTTCATCAACAAGGGCTTGGTTGCAGAAATTAGACACATATTTCTCCTTGAATCCCATGTTCGAAGAAGAGGCCATCAAGTTTGCAACCTTACATCTTCAAGGTTTGTCCCACGAATGGTGGTATCAAGGCATGGTGACACAAGGCCACAACTCCATCAAAACATTGGAAGAATTCAGTCAAAGGTTGACAGGGAGATTTGATAGGAAGGATCCATAAATCCACTTCCGGGAACTAGCACAACTGAAGCAAAAGGGTAAAGTGGAGAACTATGTTGTTGAGTTTGAGAGATTGGCAGTTATGGTCCCAGATGTGTTGGAGAGAAGGCTTATAGTCCTCTTCATTCAAGGCTTATCCGAACACCTTAGAGGTTTGGTAAGGGCTTTGGATCCGAGCTCACTACAAGACGCCATTAAGAGAGCCTTGAACCTAGAAGATTCATCAAATAAGCGGGGACCACACTCAAACAAGGCACTCCCCATCGTGACCAAGAAGTCTCCTCACGAAATTACTCCTCCAACAACCTTACCACCAAGGTCAAACAAGATGGATGTGTCTAAGGACGAACTCTCAAGGAAAGGGTTATGCTACACGTGTAAGGAACGTTGGACAAAGGGTCATAGGTGCATGGGAAAAGGACACATCTACTACATTGAGGTTACCCCCAATGAAGGAGGTGAACTCAAGGGCACTATTGTAGAGGATGAGCTTGGGTTGACATCAGAGGAAGGATATTTTGGGGGGCACTCTTGCAACACTCTCAGGAGCACCAAGGTACCATTCCCTTTGTATTAGAGGGGACCTACAAGGACAAAGGGTGACAGTATTGATAGATAGTGGAGCCACCCATAATTTCATTGATGAGGGGCTAGTAGCTAAGATAGGCCTAAAGGCCGAGAGCTTTCAAGGGTTCGATGTGATAGTTGCAGATGGTTATTCTATTTTGTATACCCACCAAATCCAACTAATGGAGTTGACTCTTGAAGGACACAAAGTACAGGATGATTTCTACATAGTCGGCATTGGCGAGGCAGATGTAGTCCTAGGAGTACAATCGTTACACTCGCTTGGGGAGTACACGACAAACTACCAGACTTTGGAATTGAAATTCAGACCTAATGGGAAAGAGGTCATTCTTCAAGGTCTCTCCAAAGGAAGCCCTTCGGAAGCTTCAACCAGGAAGACGGAGAAACCGAGAGAAGTAGCAGAGGTCATCAAGCATCCAAAATCAAAGTTGCTTGAGGGAAAGCAACATTCGGGTAGGGAGGACTGTCATGTCCCCAAAATTACGTGAGGTGATTTTTGGAGGGAAAAAAAAAATAGTGTTTCTAAACACTATCTGCATTTAATATTTTAACACCAGTAAATAAAATAATAATAATATTAAATATTAATTTAAATTATTGAATAAATAATATTTAAATTTTATAACCTTTGTGGCCGACTCCCTTCAAAGCCGGCTCTAAATCTAATAATTGAATAATTGACTGATGGGCCGACCCTTTGGAAGGCCACTATATATGTTGGAGCCTGGTTCTTGTTTAGGCATCATGAATTTGGTCATCTAGATCCAAATCGATTTGCTCACAGACGTAGCCCCCTGGACCGATCGCTCTCAGGTTGGGACGCAAACCTCAATCTGAGAATTCATGTGCTTTGCTTTTAATTTCATTCACATATCTCTGCATAAATCTCATTCCCATTAATTGTCTCCAAGCCGTTGGAAGAAGAAAATTGCTTTGGTGACAATTTCCATTTATCATAGTATAGATAGCGAGTGAGGATCGAATTGCATTTGATTGGGTGACATTTAGATTTATCACTGCCAAAGACTTGACTCGTGTTGGATTGAGCCGCTCTCATCAAATCATTGGGACTTCTCAGGATCGGGAGTCTGAGTCATAGATAGTCATTGCCAGTGTGCGGATCCTAGAAGCGATAAGATACTTCTCTGTCATCACGATCGGGGATCACGTCACTTCATTGTTGAACGATCATAATATAGTTGTCCACGCACCATTCCCGGGAGATCATTGTCTAAGCATCCATTGTAGTTGGAATTTACTCGAGATCATCCACGTTTGGTGACTAACGTCTAAGCACATTTGGAGTTTGCAAGAGACATACAATTGTCACTCACCATCTGATGGCACGGATCATTTGGGTTCATCATTCATTATTGTAATTTCCCATTATCAATGTCGAGATTGGTTCTGCAATCTATTCATTGGTAATAAATCAATTTCCAAGTTACTTCGCCCCAATTCCCTAAGGTTGTTCTACTAATTCAAACTCTGTATCTGTGGTTCATGATCAATTCCTTTTAAATATTCGATGCCATACATACATATATATATTCCTGTGCGATGCTAATATCTGATCTGACTAGAGTTATATACTGATATTAGGCTAAGTTTGGCGATATATGATTTTGTGTTGTTGTGTTTAGTCAATGAATTGTTATCATTGTGTCTCCTTTGTGATCGGGAGCCAAAGTTAATTCAATTCGTGCATTTATTGGTGTTAGATATATTAATATCAGGAGTCATTTCGTCATTCGCTGTTTGAAGGATAAATCTGAGTTTGATATTTTCCAAGTAATGATCTGAGCTACTGTGATTTGATTGGTGAATTGAATGTTAATTCAGATCTGAGTCCGCAGGGACATTACAAAGTTGAAGGGCAGTGATGCCATTTGGTGGAAAAAAATTCAATTGGAATGACAAGGAAGGGTAAACATGCATTGGGAAATGGGATACAATGGTGAAAAAGTTAATATCTAAGTTCTTTCCCACAATTTATATCATCTAGAATTGTTGAAGGAATTGCACAACCTGAGGCAAAAAGATATGACTATGAAAGACTATACTAAAGAATACTACAAGTTGACAATCCAATCAAGACATCTTGATGAGGAAGTAGAGAGAGTGGCAAGATACAATGAAAAATATCAAGACAGCAAAGAGAAAGAGAAAGAAGATTCTAGAGAGAAAAATCGCAGTGCAGCGATAAAAGACATGGAAGATACTAGGAGTGATAACTCTTAACACAATAAAGATGAAGTAGTAATTCCTACCACAATAGCAAAGAAGTGGTAGTTCTTACCACAAAGAAAAGGATGGTAGAGATTCATACTGCAATGACAAAAATAGTAGTTTTCAAAGAGCTAGAGGAAGATATGGTGGAGGAGATGGAAGACCTTTCAAAGGAACTTGTTTTAGGTGTGGAGAGAAAGGACACTAAGCATTTGAATGTCACCATGATCAAGTAAACCTAGCCAAAGGTTGAAAGGAAAGGTAAGAGTTGCATATACTAATGAGGAGACAAAAAAATCTTGTAGTTTGGAAGGTAAGCCAGACAGAGGTTAATCACTTGTCATGAGAAGAGCCTTGATAAAACATGAAAAAGAAAAAGAACCAATCCAAAGGAAAAATTTGTTCATAACAATATGCAAGTCCGAAGGTAAGTGTTGTAAGGTTGTCATTGATTGTGATAGTACTGATAATCTAGTGTATGAAGAAATGGTTGATAAACTAAAGCTAAGGAGTTGGAACACCCTAGATCATGTAGGATTGCTTGGTTGCAAAAGGAACATAAGGTATTTGTGAAAGAACAATGTTAAGTCAAATTCAACATAGGTTCATACCATGATGAAGTTCTATGTGATATCATGCCAATGGGTGTGTGTCATTTGTTGTTGTGGAGACCATGGAAATTTGAAAAGGGTGTTATTCATAATGGAAGAGAAAATACATACAATATAACAAAGAACAGTAAGAGACACCGGTTGATTCGGCTGAGGGAAAGAGAGTCAAAACTTTGCAACAATGCTAGGATTTGTTTCATGAATGGAAGAATGTTTCTAGATGGATTGAGACATAAGAATGTGTTTTGCATTTATCCCAAGAATATATGTGGCACCGCAAGTACAAAAGAAACCACCATAAATTGAAATATGCTAACCAATTTTTTCGATGAATTAACACACATAACCAGCACTTAATCAACTCGGTTAGCGTTAGCTCCAAATAGAAAACTGAACTTGAAATGAACTCACACCAAGAATGCACACTCAATCCCAATGAGAGATAGGTGTTGTCATATGGCGGAGGAGCTAAATGAAAATACTTGAAAGAAAACTACTCAACGTCAAGAATGTGCACTCAAGATCCCACTGAGGGCGAGGTGCTAACATATGACGGAGTGTTGAATTGAAAACTAGAAACTGATAGGCGGATAACCAGCCATGAAAAGCATTTCCACACTACCACCAAACAGTGGGGGGAAAAGATTACAATTAAAACAATTCATCCGCTGCGGCGGGCATCCACAGAGCTGTGGGGATTCTCCACTATGAAAGTGGGTACAAGAGTGTTACAAATCAGATTATCCACACTGGCGGTAAACCATCCAGGGGTAATTTAATGACAAAACAATAAGTAATTGCAGAACTGGAAATGGTTGGATTAGTAATGCTTAATCTCAACCTTTACAAATTAAACTCTGCAGATTACAAATTACAATGATAGCAAGTGAACCTTAGAAAAAGAAGTATGAATTCTTACAATCATATAACACTCCAAAACTGAAGTATAAGACCAAAAACTGAGAATTATAACAGTCTGATATAAAAATCAGAATTCTGGAAATTCAAACCAGCTACAGAGAAAATCAATGAAATGTTCATAACTCACTTAATTCACCTCCGAATTGAATGCCGTCTTTTGCTGTGTCTTCTTAGAAGGTAGGCGAACATTTTTTGATCATCAAACAGCAACCAAACAGCAGCTTTATTTCTGGCACAAATCCCAATGCTTCCTTGAATGGTACGGCCTTGAGCAAGAGCGATTTTGACAAGTAAAAATCATAAACTCAAAACTAAAATCTGAAACTCTCCAAAGATGGTCGCCTTGGGTGTAGGAATGGATTGGAAAAGTACCCACAAGCAAATTAAATTCACTCCAAAAGCTGTATGCAAAAACCACTTTCAGCTGTGACTGTATCAGCAACTTCAAAACTGGAAATTTCATCAAAATCTTCAACTATTGAGCTCAATCTGCTAGTCTGATTTGAGAAGCAACAAATGACCAACTAGGTGTTGTATTTCAAACACGAAATTGGATTGGAACTAGGAGGTAAGCATCCCTCGAAGTATTAAACAAGTTGTCATTAAACAGCATAATATTAGCATAAAAATATTTGATAATCAGCTCTTCAAAGCGGCAATATATATAAGCTTTAGTTGGCAAATGAAGCAACAAAAGGAGCTGCTGTTCAAGTTGAATCCTTCAGCCTTCAAAGGAACGCCACCTTTTGCCTTTTACTTTTGAAATAATGAAATATCAAATTTCAACTTCCCTTTTAAGGCATCCATTTCATATTGCAACAATAAAGCATTTATTAAATAATTAAATGCTCACTTGACCCACTTTATGTCCCCTTCTTTAAAACAACTTGAAGTCATCAAAGCCTAGGCATGGGAGTACAACTTCAAAGACATGAAAATTGACTAAGTCTGAAACTTCAGTCCAAGGG